>CM029278.1:13218458-13381408 GCA_016920895.1 Vaccinium myrtillus | reverse complement strand
CACATGTTCTCTTTGAATCTGTTGGTTTTCTACTAGTGGCCACATCACTTAAATGTCGAATGACATGGGGTTAGTACAGGAAAAAGCAATTCCAGAAGAGCTACCCACCCAGTCTCAGAAATATAACCAACCCAAAGCTCAGCTTTGTCCCAATGCATATTGGGGTGACTCCACTCGATCCATGCCAACCGCTCCCCTTTTGGATCCAAACGTGGGAAAGCATAGAAGTCATTCCCACTAAGCAACACTTTTGGCTCTGCAGGTTAGAGGATCAGGTATCCAATAAAGAAGCGTTAGCAACCATGAGTACCCATTAGGAGAGGTGGAACACTGTTAAGTAATTTATAATTCAACATACAAACTGAGTGCAGCTGAAATGAGACGTAGAGGGGGATGCATTGCAAGATAATTTTAGAAACGAAAACCTTACCAGAATGGTTGGGGTAGCACCAATTGAAGATAAAAAAAGCGAAAAGTGGATTAAGATGGATTGGACATGTCTATCGTATATCTGTCGTTGAAATAGTAGAAGTTATATGTTTATGGTAGATTTTAGTACTGAGGGAGGGGTAAACCAGAATTGATGTTAGGGTAGATAGTTCAAAAGGAACTAGGTTATTTGATCACTGATCACGAAGCCCTTGATAGAGCTCAATGGACAAAATGAATTCATGTAACTGACCTCATAGGATAGAAATCCGTTTGGTTTATGTAAACAACAGTACAATTTTTAAATTTACCTCGAATGACCTCACCGTTGAGGTCGATGCTCACAATTTCTGTGGTCGGATGTGCAGCATTTCCGCGATAATCTAGAAAGGTGAGAACTAGTCAGACAAAAAGAACAAGAATAGATCAACAAAAGCAAGTAACAGCAGGTGCTTGCTATTGCAAAATCATTCAAAGATATACCTTCCCTCACACTGAGATAACGGTTCAAATGTAAATCAAACACCCCGTCAGCATACCGAACAATTGGCCCACCGTAATCAGGGGTTAGTGGCACAGGAGTGGAATCTGCCAGTAATGATTTGATAACGAAATCAGCATAAGCTAGCAACAATCTCATTAAAAGTTCTACCTGTTCACAGACACAGGCAGATGTGATACATTTATGAAATAATGTAATAGACACAGTTACATTTTGCAATTACCATACCCCAATACAAAGAGAATGAAATACAATCTATGGCAGGGATGCAAACCAGCCAAGTACTAAATTGTTCAACGATTGAAGCTAGTTTCAAAACTTAACGAGCTTCGAACATAATATTGAGAGCTTAATAAGCTTCAAAAATAATTCCAAGCAGAGAGGCGATTTCAAACGAGCTTTAGAGCCAATCACTAGCTGAACTCGGATACGCTCAGTATTTTCCAAATACTACTAGTTTATTTAAGAGTGTTGGGTCATTCAAACTTGGTCTGAAAATAAAACAAGCATCATAAATGCATTTTAAAGTTGATTTGTCTATGTAACAAGACAATCTCGAGTCTCGACTGTGTCATTAATGAGTTGAACACAAGCCGAGCTCGAGTTGGTTGGTGCATTAACCAGCATTTTCAAAGACAGTGAAAGTCCCAATCGTATGTAATTTAAAATTGGTATGTAAGAAAATCTAACCTGGAGAGATGAGAGACTGTTTATACAACCTCTGATCCTCAAAATTTGAGAAAACAACAGTGGTCCCCGAAACACTGAAAGCCCCACCACCATACTCTTGAGCCGTTGACCGTACAGAAAACCCACCGGGCGTAATATCGGTGGGTTCATCTCCTGGTTTCTCTGCTTCTCTAACAAGCACGGATCGGCTAAAGACAAAAAATAAATAAAGAACGAACTAATCAATAATTGAACAAATAGTTATTAAATGAAATTTGCTCAGCACTCCTTGAGGCCACCTCAACGCGTAACTCAATTGCTCAGAGCATGGATACGCGTGAAACAACTGTAGGAGGCATTGGAGGACTGCAGAGATCACTGTTTGAATAACAGAAAGTTGTGGGAAAAAAGGGAGGGCGAGGGTTGGCTGGTCTCGGCACTACCACCTCACTCATAAGAGTGTTAGTTCGAGGTGCGCGTAACTTACCTGGAAAACCAAGAAATAAAAAGGGAGCCAAGAATTAAGGCGTACCCGAATTCGGAAGGGCGAGATTCGAGCCAGATGAGGCGGTTTAGGGAGTCGAGGGCGAAACCCTCAAGGCGGTTGTCGGAGCCGGAGACTAAGTCGGCGGTGATGGGTGATTTCCATGAACCGTAGGGAGCTGTGATCACGTCAACTGGTACTGAAGATGATGATGAAGAAGCAGCCATTATTGATTCTTTGCTACCCTCTGTTCTCTTTCTTGGGAGTCGTTTGATATGGGAAATGGAAATGGTGGCATAAATCGATGCACACTAAAGATATCGGAGAATGACAGTTATAGTGGTAGTAAAAACTACTCCAGTAAAAGAGAAATTTTTAAGTGTCAAGTGGTATTGCCCAAAAAACTCTATTTTAAAGAAATTTTAAAATCTTAAATAAAAAGTAAATTAAGTGCTAACGGTTTGGATTTTAGAGAGAAAAAAGAGAGAGTGTTTGGGTGAGAGGAGAGAGATAATCAATCTGGATCGCCAAAATCACATTTGAACAGCTCGGATCATGCTTGGGTATCAAGTGGCAATACCCACTCGGCACCCAAATTTTTTTCCCAGTAAAGTGAATAAACGGATACAGACAGTTCCCACTTAGCGGAGTATCTATCTCGGCTTGGATGCGTGTAGGTTATCAGGTGGTGATTGACATGTCACTCGTAACACTCTATCACCGCTGTTCATTACAGTCATTTAATGGTTAGGATTTTAAATAAACCCTTCCGGTTCCAGAAGAATGTATTTAAAATCTGAATCGTCCAAGATATTTTTGTACGGTTGAGATGAGTACTAGATATTGCCACGTGGACCCGTCCGCCACTCAAAAAAATTCTAGTATTTCGGGGCCATAAAGGAGTGACACGTTTCGAGGTGACACGGATAACCACAAATCCACGAGTCTCGTCGTGGAGGAATGGCCAAGAGTATAATCAATCAAATGGAGGCCAAATTTTACCCAAAACGGAATAAAATCAAAGCACCTTACTGAAAATTTTTGTTCTCAAATACCAATTTTTTGATTGAATACTCTCCTATAATGTACTAAATTGTTTGTTAGTTAGAGTACCAATAAATTTTTCTAAAAAAAAAAAAAATTAGTTTGATATCTTGCAATCTATAATGTGTTTTATGTTCAACATAGATCTTAATTAGTTCTATTGTATAAAAATTTTAAAATCTCAAAAAAAAAAATTATAGATTGAGAGTGGACAGGTGTCAAAAAAGTTAGAACTGGTATAGGGACTATGTGCAGAGAAATTGGCACAGGTGATGAGGTGATATGAAGCCAGGTGCGTTAATTTTAAGATATTTCCAAAATAATTTTTTAATTAATCTCGTGAAAAATTAGCTTTAATCGGATAATTTTAGTGCTTGATCTAATGTTTCAATTTTCCATTTCAAATGCTGCATTGGATCAAGTATTTCTTGTTATTCGATTAAGCCGATTTTCCGTGCGGCCTCTCAAAAAAAAAAATTTTAAAATTAATAAAAAATTTGGATTAATAAAAAGTGGGCCGTACACATCAGTCTGTGAACCATTTGACGCATGTTTAGTCACTGCCCATAGAATTGTTCATACAAAAAATTTGTATAGAATTACGTATTTTTTCGTCTTTAGTTAATATTTTAAATTTTTTAACAAACTTTTTTTCTTTTTGAATAGCAGTACACTATACACCTAAAATGTAAAAAATTGAGAGAATACTAAGTACAAAAAAGCACAAATAAAGAAGCATTCAAAAATTTTAGAGATCATAAAAGTTTTACGACAAGAGAAAAGAACACTACTGTCATATGTCCTAGGTTGATGTCCACATTAGTTGTAGTATATGTTTTTCTTCGATCTCTTCCTTGTTGTATTTGCAGGCTTTTATATATGTACAAGTTTACAAGTTCGCACTAAAATTAGAATGTTTGAAATCATTTATATTTTCTTTTAATTTTTAAATATATTTTATTTGATATTCAAGTATGTTTAGAATAAAAAAGAAAAAACAAAGAAAAAAAGAAGCAACTTTTGATCCCTAAAAAAAAGGCTTATCTACTTTTTGGGACCTTATAAAATGCATCAAGTTTCAAAATCGTCCCTGTAATATTTCTTGTGTCAATGTCGTCCTTGCATTTTGCACCATGTTTCATGTCATCCTTACCGTCAACCCAATGTGCACCATGTTTCAAGTCATCCTTACCGTCAACCCAATGACAGAACATGCTGACATGGCTAACGGTTGCTTAGTTGGCAATGACAAGTATCCAAGATGTTGCCGTTTAATCAAAAAGAATGAAAGGTCTTAAAAACCTCGAGTATTAACCCACCCACATAATACCCAGAGACCCAAACCCTTTGCGGATAACCATAATCAATATAAGTGCTGATTATTAGGGGCATACATATTGCTCTTTACAAATAGGATTGATCCAATCTTGTGTATCTTTCAATGTATGTGATGCCTTGAACGTGGCACAAAAATTTGGAAGCCTCTTATCCTCACTTTTGTCAACCTAACACATTCAAATAACAATATAAGATGATTAACATCCAAGAACAATGTATTAAGAGTCTGCAGAGCCCGATCACACAACCAATTTTTGTAATCATAAAGCATCTCACCTCAATGGTCGTCGCAGCAAGTATGGACCGAGAACCCAAAGTATGATTATATGGTAGTAAGGTTCTATTGTTTTGGCCAGCAAGACTGCGTCTCTGAAAAAATTGGAAATGTTATATACTAAAGTAAAATTGACAATGTAACTCAATAGAAGTATTATATCAACCTTCCACATTTCATCTCCAAATACATGATCGACCATATACTTCCATCCATCTTGGTTCACCCCTTTATAAGGATGATGATATATGGGTGATCACGTGCGTCCTTCGTTTTCTCGTAATTCTCATTCGTTAACCTGTAATGCTTGCCCATTTTGTGTTTCCATTCTGTGTAGACTGTGGTAGCCTTCTCATTAATAACTTCATCGACCAACTCAATGAACTCATCCTCATCCTCATGGATTTGAAATTTTTCCTAAAACATACAAGTATAGCAGTGAATGATTTTACTCTTTAGTTTTCTCACAATTGATGTAGCATGAGAGAGAGAAAGGGCTTCAAGTTCTTAGTCTACTAACTTACCAAATAGCTTGGACAATGGCCCCTTTTTAGACCTGAATCGACACGCTTCCATGACTTGTAAAAGCCTTCAATAGGGCATGAATTTCTGATTTGAACTCCAAACTCAGTTACCACCTTTGTTGCATTAATACCACATAAGATTCTCATTTCTTGAGTAACGTAAACGTCAATCCTCTTTCCACCATAGTGGGCAATCAATTTTCTAACTCCTTTTCCATGAGTAGGTCCTAGCTTACTCGTTCATTTAGGTGCACATGTTAAAGAACAAACAAGCATCTACAAGTAACTACTACATTAAAAATGTGAAAAAGGAGGAATACATTAAAAATATGTACTTCACCTGCACCACTCGTTTTGGTAGAAAGAGATGTACTTAACGGAGTAGATGCCACAATGTGGGGGAGCAAGTGTTGCATCTCTGTAATAGGAGTTGTTGTGCCAGTCATGGAGCATGATACCTTTCTCCTTTTTAATCTAGGACCCATGATGGAATCTGTGGAATTGGGAAACATGTAAGAATAAATAAGGATCAATATAAAGGAATTGAGCAACTAATTGAATTATAAGGAATTGTATTATGTAAGACGATAAATTCAACAACTAATTTCACATTTTCAGCAACTATAAAAATCATTTAACAATAGTTAACCTATATTTGCAGCAAACAAGACCAAAAATAACATGAATGTAATGAAATACCTAAACTCAAATTCCAGTATAAGCTTTGTATTTTACAATTCCAGCATGTTCCAGCAACAAATTAATGTTCTATATCAAAATCTACATTAGAATCACTGTGATCTTCTTCCTCATCTTTATCGTCAAGATCACCCATTAATTCATCTTCGTCATCATACATAAAGGTATCATCATCATCTACACCCTCAGCTTGTGCTCGTCGGGTATCAAACTGTAAAACCACATCCTCACTAACAATTGCAGGTTCAATATCATTTCTCCGCAAAGGGGTTACAATGGGATCTTCAATGACAATTGGTGGATCCTCAATAGTTGTGCCTTGCTGGAAAACTTCATTTGGAGCACTGTTGGTTTACAAACTTTCCATCTTTGAGACATTCCAGATTCCTCGACGTTGAATTCACTCCACTACGTTCCAATTGTCAACCAACTTGGTATCTTGAATGTAGAATACTTGTTGGACTTGACTTCGTAAAACGACAGAGTCATCTTCATACCATCGACTTCTTATACCAATGCTTGTACATTGTGCCTCAACTCGCATAATTTTATCACCTTCTGTATTGTACCCTTCGCACTGGAATAAAACAACTCGATGGCCGAACAAATAGTTCAATTCCCATACTTTGGTACCCTGAATATGTGTTTATTACTGAATGTAGTCCATTGGCCAATGACCACAACTCATTAGGTGCTTCTGGAGACTCGTGCTCTCGCAATTCATTCATTTGCTTTGAACAATGTATTATACAACTTTGGATAATAAAAAAATATATCTTAATGTGAAGGTTGGCTAATTTGATTTCTACGACTTACGTGCCCTTGAAACCACTTGGAAAACTCTTTGCGTTGTCTCTTTGGAATATCAATTGTATTGTCATTCTCCAACAAATTCTTGTGTATCCTAATTAACATGTAGGATTAATAATAATGGGAAAACCAAAAATTGAATATAGCAAAATGTTTATGTACTCTAAATATGGCTCGACTTCAGTGCTATTGAACAAGACAAACTAATGAGCCATGTCACCTTGATTTATAGGTACATCAAGTGTTCTTCGGATTAGACCAAAGGGACGAACATTTTGAGTGAACGCCGCTAACTATTGTCATTCCTTTCTTCACAATTAAAAACTGTTTCAATCCCATCGAGATACATAGAACAAAAGGTTGTACATTTTTGAATATGTAAGCATTCACAATTGACCCTTCAGGACGAGCCTTATTGGTTACGAATCATTTTAGAATTCTAAGTAGTCTGTATAAAAGACCACATCAGTATTTAATTATGAATATGACTATTATTAAATGATACAACTAGCAAAGTAGTTCCCACTATACCTTTTAATGGGGTATAATCATCGATATTGAACTGGCCCTCCAAGCTTAATTTCGCGAGGCAAGTGAATAGCTAAGTGTACCATGACATCAAAGAAAGCGGGAGGAAAAATCTTTTCAAGCTTGCAAGTACAAGTATAATGTTATCCTCAAGTTTATCCAGATCACTCATCTTGACCCTTTTTTTTAGCACAATTGCTGGTAAAAATTACCCGACTCAAACAATGTGGTGCCAATTTCCTTGTTCAAATAGTTGCGTATTCCGATCGGGAGAAGTCGTTGCAAAAGGATATAACAATCATGACTTTTGAGGCCTCATAGTTTACCATGTGTGTTCATGCATTTAAATATGTTTGTTGCATAGCCGTCTAGGTACTTGATTGATTTTAAGAAATTGCAAAAGCCTTCTCTCTTTGTTCGTGACAATGTGTACATGGCTGGGGGCTTCTCAAATGACCTGGTGTAACTCTTTTCGTATATGTAGATCTTACAAATCCTTCCGCGCCTTTTCTGTATCCTTGTTCTTTTCCATCTACGCCCATTAACGTGCCCAACAAGTTATCCAATAAGTTCTTCCTTATGTGCATGACATCGAGGCAATGTCGAAGTTTGAATGTCTCCCAATAAGGAAGATCAAACAAAATGTTTTTCCCCTAATTCATATTTTTCTTGTATTCATCCCTTTTTCTTTTCTTGCTATTATTGTTGCTTGTATGTTTTCCAAATCGCTTATATGTACCAAAATTGATTTGTTCCAGTATTTCTTTTCCGGACAACTCCAAAAGTCTAGTTTATCCTCATATTTACCATTAAATAGCTTGCTCAAGTAGGTAGTGGGGAGCACCCAAATAACTGATGTTACTCCTTAACTAACCGATAGGTTACCCCAATTGCAAATGGAGCAAGCCAAATAACACTTTGTAGACCACCCAAACATGATGCCATAAGCAGGTAAGTCATTAATGGTCCATAACACACATGCACGCATTGTAAAATTATGTCCACTAGAGGAATCATGAGTTTGCACACCATTCTGTCACAACTCTTTCAACTCATCAATTAACGGGTGCAAGTAAATGTCAATGTCTCTTCCAATTGCCGATGGACCAGGAATAAGTAAAGACATTAAGCAAAATGGCTCTTTCATGCACTTCCATGGTGGAAGATTGTAAGGCACCATGAAAACAGGCCATATACTATATGATTGACTCGTATTTCCAAAAGTTGAATCCATTAGTGGGCATCCCGAGCCTAACATTTCGCGGATCAGAGGCAAAATCAAGAAATCGCTCATCGAAGTCCTTCCATTTCTGACCATCAGCCGGATGCCTTAGTTTGCCATCATCTACACGTTTGTCTTTGTGCCATGTTATATCAGGAGCAGTTTTCTTACATAAATATTGCCTTTGTAATCTCGAAGTCAATGGAAAGTAATGCGATATCTTGTGAGGGATCTTTTGACCCGTACCATCATTTACCTTGTACCTAGGCTCATTACAGTAGGACAATTCTCCAAATTTGCATTCTCCTTCCAAAAGAGTGCGCAATCATTTACACATGCATGAATGGGCACATATCCCAAGCCCAAGTCCCTTAACAACTTTGTCGCATCATAAATGGTCCCAGGAATAGTCTCATGACAATCTGCTGGTAACATCTCTTTAATAATTTGCATAATCATATTGAATGCGTCATTGCTCATCTTCCTATACACTTTAACATGAAGCATCCTAACAACGAATCCTAGTACAATCTTTTCATACCTAGGATAAGCTTTATGTTGGGGAACATTGATCAACTTATCAAAATTACGCATATATTTCCTCTCATGATTAATAGGCATTTCATCGATATCATCATCCAAGATGCCCCCAAAATAGATTTGTTCCAATATATTATGCAATTGGTTGTCATCCTCAGGGACTTCTCCTCTTGTTTTGTCCCTAATGCCTTCATTGTGTTTGTGATTGTCATCATTTTGTGCTTGGGGTAGAGGTGTCAAATGTGCGTGTTGTGCCGTGCCACTCAACTTCCGTGCTTCCGTGTCGTGTCGTGTCGTGCCTATTTACTTCATCGTGTCATGGCGTGCCGTGCCAATCGTGCTACGTGTCGTGTTGTGCGTGCCCATTTACTTCATCGTGTCGTGTCGTGTCGTGCCGTGCCGTGCTTTTTTGAAGTCGTGTCGTGTCGTGCCCGATTAGTTAATTGTGCCGTGTCGTGTCGTGCCGTTGACTTACTCGTGTTGTGTCGTGCCGTTCCTTTTTTATCGTCGTGTCGTGCCTTTTTGTCGTGTCGTGCCGTGCCTTTTTTGTTATGTCGTGTCGTGCCTTAGTCGTGCCATGCCGTGCGTTTTTTTAGTCGTGCCGTGCCGTGCATTTTTTTAGTCGTGTCGTGTCGTGCCGATGCCGTGCCTTCTTAGAAGATGAAAAGAGAGGCCCATTTAATTTGTAAAGGAGGTGTAGCAATACGGAAGAAGAAAAATAAGAAAATTTTCCTATCTGAAAGGTGGGAGTTTTTCTCACATAGTATAACAAAATAAGCAACTTAGAAGATGGGAGTTTGCACTTTGTTAATTTTACCTAAAAAAACTTAAAAGCCCATTTAATTTGCACTTTGTTAATTTTTCTTTCCTCTTTCAAGGTAACAACATATTTGTCCACATATCTATCAGTCCCGACATTGTGACCACTTTTCGATATCAGATGACGAAGACAAATGCAATCAAAGGAGAGAGAGAGAGAGAGAAAAAAAAAGATTTTGTTGAATTATATAGAGAACGGGTATGGGTGGGATAGTTTATGACGCACTTGGTGATGTGAACTACTAAAATAGAGGACAATCCCCTCTACTAGATCAATACCGGAACATTGGTAACAAAATTGGAGGACATCCCCCTCCAAAATAGGCAAACCATGGGCTAGATGACAACCCCATCTAGCTAGGAACCCGTTGCATGGGTGAAATGAGATATTTGTCAAAGTGCAGGCACTAAAAAAAGGGCAGCATCTCGTTGGATATTGCCCCCCCAAGTGAACAGTGAACACATCAACAGGTAAATGACAATCAGAAGCTCAAGAGCAGTAACCATGAAACTACTGAGGAAATCTACGAGCAGCAAATGACAATCATATCTACGGGAATTAAAAGGTACCACAGTAATCAACTAATTAGCATACATAAGGAGTTCCATGGAGGAGGAACACACAGCAGCAGTACACTGCTCAACACGGCAGCAACATACCGGACATGAACGTGGCACAGAACCTGCCATCACTACTACAAAAAACAATAAAGATCACTCATATTAAGGGTGATCATATGTCTTTAATCACGCTCTCAAAAGCATGGTCTTTCCGGGTGTGATTGTAAGTCCTTACTTTAGATCACACTTTATAAGCGTGATCTAAAATTCAAAATGATCACGCCCCAAAAGCGTGATAGAAAATGGTAAAAACTGAGATGGAAAACCATTGAGTGTGATCTTTTTGGGTTTTAGATCTCTCTTTTTCTCAAAAACCGTCATTAAATGTGTCCAAACAATCACGGTTTTTTCATGTGATGAAAAGTTCGAAAAAACTGAGATAATAAACAACAAAGCGTGGTTATAATTTGTGAAAGATGTCAGCTAAAAACGTGATCATTGCTCTTCAAAGAAACAAAAAAATAAATAAAAAATTTCCCAGGATAATCATATTCTTTCATACAAAATCTTATTCGTTTTTCATAACAAAAGGCAAACAACAATCATAAACAAAATGCATATACCCTAAGTATTAACTCTGTTTCTTGTCTTTTTGTCCATAATATGCATAGTTGCATACTTCATATAAAGAAGACAGGCATATGAAAGAATTGGAAGGACGTTAGTAATAACAACAAAGTCCGATAAAAACTTCCGAAACCCAAATCATATTAACCACTAAAACAGTTTCTCGATTCTCCATAAGAGTCGATGAGGCAACCTTGACGGCCGTAGTTGTAGAGACCAAGGTCACAAGTACCAAACTCCATTATCACCTTGAATTGGTCAAAATATGTGGAATTTCTTACTTTCATGGGAGGGTTCGATTCAGTAATTGGGGGTCTATGGTTGACCAATATTGGACATCATCATTTAACAACCATAATCCACACATCTAGATAAGAAGCTCATGCCAGTTCAAAATCATCATATAATATATTTGACACTCTAAAGTAAAGTAAGAAACCAATAAAAGGACATGCAGTAAAATGTTTAACATGTCAAAGACCAGCTACAATTGATGAATAATAAGTTATCTGATACAAAGATTCAGACAACTGACTTCAACGCTTTTACATGTGTTTACTTCTCTCTTTGTTTTCCTCTTTTTTCTTTTGTGTGCGTGTGTTTGTGTTGGGTGTGGGTGGGGGAGATAGTTAATTTCATATCAGAAAGACAACAGAATACAAGCCACTGCAGAGGAAAAGGCCTCGGAATCCACACAATGCCTCACAACATCAAAGGGAAGAACAGACCAGAAACCGAACCTCAGCAAACATTTAGCTGCTCCTACTATAATTCAGAATCCTACTGGAAAGGTTCCAAGATCGAGGGTTGGTTTACTTTGTTCATCTGAAACCATACAAAAACAACATATTATCTAGGGTTGGTTTACTAGGTCAACAATAATGTACATGACAATAATGGAGAGACGATTATCAATAAGCTTACAAAGCAAAAATATATAACTAGATTGAAAAGTTGGGAATAATCACCTCGAGATATAAACTACACTCGTCTATTTCTCAGCAGCCCCTGTATATACCAAGCACCAAACTGAATCTGAAAACCATAGGTCCTTCAGACAGCCCTAAGATGAAATTGCTCTGTTAGTCTCTATAGATCTCAGAGTTTTACTTGTTATTGTTTATGTTTAATCGGTACCAGATGTACTAACCACAATTCTAAAATCCCCAAATAAAATTCAAAGAACACTCTTCATCATGACAATTAAAATCAAACAAAACTTCTCTAATAAAATCTACAAATCTCAAAAGAGGAAGATTTGGTGACAATAATGAAAGTAATAACACTACCACAGTGATAAGCTACTCTGAATCTTACCGTCGAAAAATGAAATTTGTAGAATCGAATCCCTAGCCCCATGAATCCTGATCTCCATGATGTTCACTATTGACTTTCGAATACCGCTTGGTATTGCAATCGCAGCCCCACTGCTCGTTATCCCAAACTTCTAAGATTCAAGAATCCCTGGATTAGAAATTGTGACTTTCAGATTACACAATAGGGATACATATGCATGTGTACATATATAGATCTTAGAGAGGAGAGAACGAACCTACTCTGCAAATCTGGGGATGGGTCGAGGTCGCCGTAAGGGACCTTTTTTGAGGGAGCCAAGAAGCCGAAGTCGGATGGAGTCAGTGGTCCACGATTGGGGGATTGGACATGGTTTGAGGATTGGGTGATAGTCTAGGGTTTGGAGATTGTGTGGGTGGAGTTCAGAGGCATGGTGGGGTTAGACAGAGGAGTGGTTTTGGCGTGGGTTGGTTATGGAGGCATGGTGGGGAATTTGGGGATCTGATTTTTTGGGGGAGAGAGTTAGAGATTTGGGGGGATTTTCAGGCGGGAGAAAAAAATCAGCTAATTTTGGACCAAAAATAGTGTGTGATTGTGTGTGTGCAGTGCATTGCATTAACATGTATGGAAAATTCTCGTAAAGTTACGATGCATCACTCGAGGGCCTTTCGAGGTTTTTTGGGAAAATCATAACCATCTACTCCCTCCGTCTCTTTTAAAATGTGTTACTTTGTAAATCCAACCTATTAAAGCAACATCATCATTACACCTTTCACATCAACTTTTTCCTCCACTTTACACTTTTCACATCAACTTTTACCTCTACTTTCCAAAATTATCCTCCACTTTTATCCATTAACTCTTTACCCACTAACTTTTCAAAAGGGCAAAATGATAATTGTACAACCTTTTACCCATTAACTTTTCAAACCACACACTTATTTAGGGACAGCCAAAAATGGAAAGTTAAACACTTAAAAAGGGACGGAGGGAGTATCTTTTTCCTAGGAGGGATTATATCATTCATGTCAAAAATAAGTAAATTGGTTATCTCTGTATGCTCGATCGGAGTTTAACAAATATTTTCCTACTAATGATTCTCACGTCCCGAGTCTCCCGATGAAGGGGTTTTCAAAATCGGATTGGCTCAAAATTTGGTGAGGTTTGTTAAAACACCAAGAAAAACAAAATAGTCGGTGTTGATCGTCGAAATTGTGTTGAGATCGTGTGGCTAACGTACATTAGACTATAGCAGTATATATTGGTTCATAACTAAGTATGTTCAATGTATAACATTGAATGGTGGATACTAGTTCGTTTTCTTGAATGTTTGATCTAAACCGATACAATTTAACATCTTATCAATTCTATCATTCTCCCCGAAATTGATGATCATCCGATGTCGGTAACCACACGATCGGAACACATTCAGTGCTTCTGGTGGCATTTGAACACTATAATGCACCAACTAAAGGCCATCTAATCTATGTCTTGAAAATCTGAACCGGTAAATGTGTTTAAAACATGTTTTTAAGGTCCTATAAAAGGATTTGGCAAAACAAATTACCTAGAAGGGTTTGATCGGAACAATTTTTCATATAGCAATTTTGTGAAAAAATGCTTTGATCAAGCCCTTCCGGGTAGTATTTTTTGCCAAATCCTCGCGTAGGCCTTAAAAACATGTTTTAAACACATCTAGCGGTTTCGATCGTCGAAATTTGATCCAGAAAGTGGATGTTCAGGTCCATTATTATTCAGGACGTACAAAGTAGAAACTAGAAAGGTCCATTATTATCATCTAATAATTTCTATAATATAATTTAATAAAATAATCTAATTCCTATAATTTGAATTTCTCTCATTTGTTTATAAAAATAATTTGTATTTTTCTTTTGTCCATCTCTCTCTCTCTCTCTCTCTCTAAAAAAATTATTATTATTTTTTAAATTTTTTATTTTTTTGTTCATGACTTAGTGACTTACTTACAAGTTAGAAAACACTATTTTTAATTTTTTTTTAATTTTTTTCACAAGAAAAAAATGTTTTTTTTTTCAAAATCTTTATTAGATAAAAGGCAATGTATCAATTATCAAACATGTCAAAAAATATTTTAAAAGCTTAGTTGCAAAACACTTTTTTTAAAATTTTTTATTTTTTCAAAAAGAAAAAAAATGTTTTTTTTTTCAAAATATTTATTAGATAAAAGGCAATGTATCAATTATCAAACATGTAAAAAAATATTTTAAAAGTTTTTTTTTTCTCCAAACTCTCTCTCTCTCTAAAAAAATATTATTATTTTTTAAATTTTTTATTTTTTTGTTCATGACTTAGTGACTTACTTACAAGTTGCAAAACACTATTTGTAATTTTTTTATTTTTTTCACAAAGAAAAAATGTTATTTTTTTTTCAAAATCTTTATTAGATAAAAGGCAATGTATCAATTATCAAACATGTCAAAAAATATTTTAAAAGCTTATTTTATTTTTTTGTCCAAACTCTCTCTCAAACATGTCAAAAAATATTTTAAAAGCTTATTTTATTTTGTCCAAACTCTCTCTCTCTCTCTCTCTCTCTCTCTCTCTCTCAAAATTATAATATAAAATAAAATAAATCAATAAAAATTTTGTAACTTTTTTTCCCTCTTGTTTATTTTTTTGTTCATGACTTATTTTTTGTTCATATTAATTTTTTTAAACTTGATAACCAAAAATAATTCATTAACACAAGTTACACAAATAAAAAATAATTCTTTTTATTTTTGTGATTATCAAAAATACATACAAATAAATTATTTAACATTTTTTTGCCTTTTTGCCTTGTGCCGTGCCCGTGCCGAGCCGCCGTGTCGTGTCGTCGTGCCAACTTCCGTGCTCATGCCGTGTCATGCCATGTCCGTGCCCGTGCTAGAATAAAGTCGTGTCGTGTCGTTTCGTGCCTCGTGTCCGAAGACTTCATGCCCGTGCCCGTGCCGTGTCGTGCCGTGCCACGTGCGTGTCCTGTCGTGCCGTGCCCGCCACATTTACCGTGCGTGCCGTGTCGTGCCATTTACGTGCCACCTTAGCCGTGCCGTGCCGTTTGCCGTGCCGCGTGTGCCGTCAACTTATACCGCGTGCCGTGCGTCGCGTGCCGTGCCGCCCTGGCCGTTTGACACCTATAGCTTGGGGAGAGAAGAAAAGAGTTTCTAGCTTCTGGAGAGAAAAAAAGAGTTCATTAAGAAAAATCAATTAAGCACAAATCAAAATCCTAATTGGGAGACTTGTTGTCAACAGTTAAAGAAACTATAATGAATGTAGTTTTAATTATGCTAGTGTTTTTAATTATCGAAGGGAGAAAATAACTTTGCAAAGAAGAGAACAACTACTATTACCTTTGCATTCCAATCAATTCGAACTATTTTTCCCAACTACATATTAAATGAAAGAGATGTATATTCTATCACATGTCCAATTATTTACAATGACAAAAAATGATCCATAATCAACAACCAATAATAAAAAAGGGGGGAGCCCTGCATCACTTGAACCCTTAGCAAGCACCACAACAACACAATCACGTACATTTGAGGGGGATGTAGGGGTATCCCACTAGCACCCTTAGCGAGTAAAAAAAGAAGGAATATGAAATATTACCTCGAGCAAATAAGCAATCTCCCAAACATCAAAAGATTAGTATTAGAGGTGGCCACAAAACAAACTTCCTCTGATCGACAAATTCAAATTCCTGATTCTCTGGAACAAAGAATGAACAATATATTAGAGGGCATGAAACATTGACTATACAATAATCAGTGGAGCCTTTATTTATTTATTTTTTATTTTGAGTGGAGAATTCATTTAGATAAACAATAGAGAAAAGGCCTTAAGTAAGTCTAATAACCATCCTATATTAAATAAAAAGAACTGAAGCTTGCCGCCAAGTTAAAGCCCTAAAAGTTCCAATCATACAGAGTGAGAGAGAAACAACTAGTACATCATCTGTAGCACAACTTTGACTAAAACAACAAGTCTTTAGAGAACTGTACCAAAATAAATACAATTAGAAAACAAATAAGTAGTCACTTTGGCATGAACATGTATGCGTGTAAAGTTCAACTACAAGAAAATACAGAGCAGATTTGTGGAGGTGTGAAAGTGAGAACATAGTCTTTAGGCTGACCACATTAAGCTTAAAAAGAAAAGACTATCTGCACATTCAAAGGCAGTAGAGAGTGACTATTTCCTGTTCGGCAACCACTTCCATAGAAAAATGTACAAACAGCAAAAGTGGATCCCAAGACAATAGTTTATTTTTTATTGGAACCCACCACTCAAATAAAATGAGGTTAAAAAAATACGTGGGTTTTTAAAAAAAGTTCCTTTTCATGGGGACAAAAGAATATCAATTACTATAAAACACATAAAAAAAAATCCATACGGACTAGAAAGCATAAACCACATTAAAAAAAAACCCCTAAAAGTCAATCTCCCTATTTTAAAGTAAATAATGACACCCCATGTTTACACATAAAAAATCCCAAATTTCTTACGAAGGACAAGTGGCCATTCAATCAAGTGAGGAATTTCAAAAAAAAAAAAGAAGAAGTGAAACTCATCTATAAGGAAATTATATCAGGCATCTAATGTGTATAGTGTCTATAGACTGATGGACATGAAAGTAAAAAAATCATTCAAATTCAGCAAACCAACCAACGCAGAGGCAAAACAAGCACAGTACAACACAAAAGAAAAAGACGAGCCTTCATCATCCTACGCACCAGTTCATATGCCCAGTTAATTAGAAATCCCCAAATCTAGAGGTGTCAAACGTGCGTGTCGTGCCATTCAACTTCCATGCCAACCGTGCTTTGTATCGTGTCGTGCCGTGCCCATTTACTTCAACGTGACATGGCGTGTCGTGCCAACCGTGCTTCATGTTGTGCCATGTCGTTCCCATTTACTTCATCATGCCATGGCGTGTTGTGCCAACCGTGCTTCGTGTCGTGCCGTGCCATGCCTTTTTTAATTCGTGTCGTGTCGTGCTGTGCCCGATTAATTAATCGTGTCGTGCCGTACCGTGCCCTTTTTTTATCGTGTCGTGTCGTGCTTTTTTTGTCGTGCCTTGCCATACCGTTTTGTTGTGTTATAGCATCTCCACTCTTGGACCAAATTTTTCCTTTTTTTGGTTAAAAACTTGATTTGATTCCAACCCTTCCAATGGCAAACTTTTTTGTAGTTAAAATTTAGTCAAAAAACAGTTTTTGCATTTTGGCTTTAAAATTTTCCCCATTTTGTCAAAACAGATTTTTTTCATTTTACCTCCAAAACTCTACTTTCTGCTTTTCCAGATTCTTTTCCCTCCATTCCCCTTTTACTTTCCTCTCAATCTTTTCAAACAAGGCAAAATGGGTAGTCAGCTGATCAACAAAATGGCATCAAAAACAACAATCTTCCTCGCGTTGATCCGAAATGGAAAATCTCAAAACCATCCAAAGGGCAAAAAAATGGAACTTTCCAATAAATTAAGTATTTTTTCATCCTCTTCTTCCTCTT
Source organism: Vaccinium myrtillus (assembly GCA_016920895.1). Lineage (NCBI taxonomy): Eukaryota > Viridiplantae > Streptophyta > Magnoliopsida > Ericales > Ericaceae > Vaccinium > Vaccinium myrtillus. The sequence continues at coordinate 13,363,516 of CM029278.1, read as the reverse complement.
CTTCTGAGTAGTGATTACATCTCTTTTGCTCTTTTTAAATAGTGCAATGCTAAAATGTTGAGGAAGAAGCTTTAAATCAAACAAACGTAAAACGTACATTCGAAAAAAAATTCATGAACTACTATTTTCATTATTTCCAACATCTCCACTTTGCCAATTTGGAGCGTTTAATGAGACGTGAGTTGTTTATCACATTCTTAGTGCTATTGAACAACACAATCCATATTTTTTCAAAAGGTAGATGCAAACTTTGGATTGTCTCCAATAAAAAGATGACTTCTGCAATTAAAATGCTGGCATATGGATGCCACCGATGGAGTTGATGATTATGTGAAAATAGGAGAAAGCACCCTCCCATGCGATTAAAACCTTTAAGATTTTTTGTCGATCGATTATTGAAGTATTGGAGATCAATATCTAAGATGAAATGCGAATGATATCGATGATAGCCCTTGCTATGGGGAAGCTCGTGGATTTCTGGAATGTTGGGAAGTTTGGATTGCATGCATTGGGAGTGGAAGAATTGTCCAACATGGCATGGTCAATATTGTGAAAAACCTACAATAATTCTAGCATTGCTTGACCAGGATTTGTGGAAACAACGGCATAATTTTTGGAATGCCATGTCTCAAATGATCTCAATGTCTTAGACCACTCTTTATTTGATGAACTTACACAAGGGCGAATCCATGAACTACATTTCTATCAATGGATACAACTAAATTTTGGATATTATCATATGGTATATATCCCCATTGCAACATTTGATTCAATAAACCATTTATCTCTTCTCCTCAGGACCCAAATAAATTAAGCCTTTGATCACTTCTTCTAAGAATATACATATGAATAGGATGGTATAGAGATAAGGGAATCCATGCTATTGTCTACCTATTTCACTTCCTTGGAAAACAAATATGAAAATTATTTTGCATAATATGATCGTTGAAGATGAGAATTAAAATGATTTTGAAAATTTACATCAATCGGAATCCAAAAGTGTAATCAAAACATCGAGGTTGATGTTTGGGTAGTAGATTTTAATGCACAGGTGCTTTTGTCATTATTTCATTCCACTTGCAACTATGGCGCAAGATTTCCCAACAAGTATCAAATGTGAAATACTTTGGTTGACCCTTCATTGGCATACATGTATACATTTTCTTAGCTTCAAACAAATTTGAAAACACAATTTATTTTTGTAATATCAATTCCTCCCATTAGTATCCAAATATCCAGCAAGCATATGAAAGAAATATCGGTACATACAACATCCCATGTAATAACTTAATAACTAGGGAATGTGATCTTGAACAACCTAAAATTATGGCTATCAAGAATCTACTTTCCCTCCCACCCTTTTCTTCAATCTTTTTGTCCCCACCGTGGTTACATGTCAAACTACGAGAAAACTTGCATTAAAGAACAAGACAATAAAAAAATGTATGTTAGACATATTACCAGCATCTCCCATTCCACTTTGGTTCCTCCTTTCCACTTGCTCAACAAAACCACAAATTTGTTCTCGACTTTTTGTATAATGGTAGGAAAACAAGATAAAGAAGTAGACATTCTATTTACTTGACATTTGGTTGGGAAGAGAAACATTGTCGGATGCGTTCCCAAAACACAAATTGCCATAGTCACTATTACCCGAAATGGGTCTTGAGAGATGGCCAACCAAGATCACAACAAGTGCTTCATCCTCCATGACACTAAAGGCTTTACCCCAAAATTGCGAGAATGCATGTCTAGGGGAGAATTGGGTGTCTAGGGACGGGGTGGAATATGGAGTTTCAATTTGGATTCCACAGTTTGCTCCAAGTTGAAAGAGCTCTCAAAACAATTTGAATCATCCATGTGACTTAAGTTATTGATTTGGGGGAAAGTTCCAAGAAAAGAAGTAAAAGTAGAGTGGTTGGAATTTATTCATGGCATATAAAATTACGTTTTCAACATCATTGGTTGGGTATGCCAATGTAATCACTAAGAACACATAAATGTTGAATACATGAATTAACTACAAACAATACTTAACAACATGTCTTCAAAGTGACCACTTCTATCATCATCATTATTTGGTATTAGATTTGGTGTTGATCAAATTTGCACATAAATTTGAGCAAATTTGGTGTTGAGCAAATTTGGTGAAGGATTTGGTGAAGGAGTGGTGGAGTTTGGTTTTGGGTGATTTTCATCAAATTTAAATTTGTGAAAAATTTGGTCCAATGGATGCTCTTAAATTGTCATTTTTTTTTTGACCCTCATAAGTTGCAAATCATCAATTCGGTTAAGTTGTAAGTTTTAATATGGCTATATGGGGTTGCCGTGTTCTTGAATATTCATTGAGATGCTTGAGACACACACACACACACCACAACGCAATGGATCGGCATGCAAATTAATACACAATGTGATTCGGCTAGCAATTTGTTAAGAATATATCATTAGCCTTTTTAGTTCAAGCGAAAAATGAGGATGACTTTCCAATTAAAACAGTCAAATAGCCCCAGTTTACCATTACCATCTCATTTTCCAGCCCCCCCATACGAGTAAATATCAACATTAAATCAAACGAAAGTACATAACATGATTTCATACAAGGAAGAAACCATATTCGAAAAAAAGAAAATAAAGAAAATAAAACTAATGCCAATCTTGGAGCAACTTCTGAAATTAGAATAACCGGAGGACACCCCCTCCCATAATTCAAACAAGCCAAGAATATTAGGCTAATCACTATCTATATTAGATATCCGAAAAATTGAAAAATTGGACAACATATTTATACTATATATTGATACAAAAATTGGTTACAAAAGAGTAACTAGCAAATCGATAGAACATCTCGGACCCTTTTTAGCATAAATTAACTTTTCATTTTGGGTTGTCCCTAAATAAGTGTGTAAATTTGAAAAGTTAATGGGTAAATTTGAACAATTATCAATTTGCCATTTGAAAACAATTCTAGTAAACAAACTAATGGGTAAAAGTGGAACATATAGCCAAGTCATAGGTTCATAGATACTAAGCCATTGCATTTCAGATTCATGAATAAATAAGATTAAGCCTTTGATCACTTGACTTCTTCTTCTTCTGGCAGTGGATATGAATAGGGATGGTATGACTGTGAAAGTGAATCCATGTATAGTCTACCTATTTCATTGGATTTACGGCAAAACAAATTTAAAAAGCGAGTGCTCGAAGCCTAGAATTAAGAATGATTCAAAATTTTCGGGAATGACAGACCAAAAAGGGTAATCAATACATCGAAAGAAGAAAGAAAAAAAAAGATAATCCATAGTACTAAGTTATAAATAAATCATACATTACATTTGCACCACATGTATATTTCCTAAAAGTATTAAAATCAAACAAAGCACTCTCCCATCGAATATCAATAGCTCAACACATAAGATTACACAACCATCTAAGAGAGGGCCAGAACAAATTTTAACATACCTAAGATCCAACAATTTCTTTCCCTCCCTTTTCTTCAAATACTCTTTTTCGCACGGGAGAGGAATCCACGCCCAAGAAGTAGAACAATCCATCCCATGTAATTCCACACACACATTGCATGGAGACTTCGCCAAGGTAACCGAGTTACCAAGGCCTCGAGGGACTCCATCATAGGCATAGCATGGTAGGAAAACAAAAGAAAATTGGCTCAAACATTTATCATCACTGCCCAGTGGCCATATAGCATAAATGCAACTATTGAAGTAACTGAATAACCAACAAATTGCCCACAAGGCCACAAGCAATAGCAAATGAGTAAACTTCCCAAAATTGTCTCGATGTTGCATCAACACTACCAAGTTCATAACCACAACGGGATGTTTCCGGAGCCCACAAATGAGTAAAACAGGCCCACAAATAAGTATCTCCTCCGTCCACATATCTTTCCATAATGACCCCGTTGTAAACAATTTCGGACCACAGCGTTTATCCATTATTTAAAAGTTCCAAGGGATTGGAATTTATTCACCCACATAAATGGCTCGGTTCAACATCATTGCCAAATTCCATTTATTTTGGTCCGGATTTTGTGATTACCAATTCAAAGTACTATAACACATAAATGGCTCAAATTCACAAACAATACTTAACAACAACCAATACCACTTCTATCATCATCATTGCCCAAATTCAAATAATATAGCATAAATTGAGGGCTCGAATTCACAAACATAAGTACATATCATTTTTGGCATTTTCATCAATGAACCTATGAATGGATGCAACATATTGTCATTTAAAACCCTCAAAAAGTTGCAAATCATCAATGCCTCCATTGTTTTTAACATGAATATGGGGTTGTGTCGTCACTTATTCATTTCAGCTAAAAGGAGACACACACACACACACACATGAGGATAGCTAAACGCATAATCCAAGCAAATTAATACACAATCCCCATTAGGCTCGGATTTTGTTAAGAATACATCATAGCCAAAATCAAGTGGGGAAACATCATTGCCATTTAAGGCCAAATAAGTTTCCACACCATCCACACACACACACACACATAGAGATCCCTACACACACACACACACACACAGATATCACACACACACACACACAAAACAACAACTGAAGCGCGGGCAACATCATGTTGCCATTTAAGGCAAACATAAGTTGCCAACCCACTTCAGTCAACTTACTGAAATGAATAAGCCACATACACAAGTCCCGCATAATCAATGAATATTAGGCTAATCACTATCTATATTAGAGTCTGCAAAAATTGATCACACTATATTTATACTATATATTGATACAAAAATTGGTTACAAATAACTATCAAAAGATACTCCCTCTGTCCCTTTTTAAGTGTTTAACTTTTCATTTTGGGTTGTCCCTAAATAAGTGTGTGGTTTGAAAAGTTAATGGGTAAAAGTTTGTACAATTATCGTTTTGCCCTTTTGAAAAGTAAGTGAGTAAAGAGTTAATGGGTAAAAGTGAAGGACAATTTTGGAAAGTAGATGTAAAAGTTGATGTGAAAAGTGTAAAGTGGAGGAAAAAGTTGATGTGAAAGGTGTAATAATGATAGTTTTTTAATAAGTTGGATTTACGAAGTAACACATTTAAAAAGGGACGGAGGGAATACTGTTTTGTATAGAAAGAAGAAAGAAAAAAAAAGATACTGTTTTTGTATAGTTATAAATAAATCTATACATTAGTATTTGGATTTTATATATCCTAAAAGTATTAGATAATCAAGTATAAGTATTTCGACTGTATCTGGGGTTGTATCCTAAAAGTATAAATAAATCTCTCCTCCTTTGGCTTTCGGTTTTCAACCACCGTTCGCATGTGACCCCGGCAGAAAAAAAACAACAAATGATTCCCATTTTGCGGAGACTTCGCAAAAAGTCAAAAGTGAGGGACTTCATCGGACGGTGACATTGCAAGAAAGGTTAAAATAAATTTGGAACACACGGTTCTTTTTCTTAAAATAAAAGGGTACGAATGGTGGTCAGGCTCTTCACGGTGTGTCCGATGTGAGTCCCGGAACAAGTTTGGGCTGTTCGGCGGGATGTTTCCGGGAGCCACTAACTTCCCTCAAGTGATCTCCTCCGCCGCTTCTTTCAATGCGTCGTTGTGGGAACAAATCAGACGGGTACGTTTATCCATCTCATTTAAAAGTAGGGATGGCAATGGATCGGTTTGGTCCGAATTTTGTGATTACCATACCCAAATTCAAAGTATTTATCTATACCCAAATCCAAACCGATTCAAAAGGGGTATAATTTTAATTAAACCAAACCGTATGGATTTGAATTTTATCCATTAACTTTTCAAACCCGCATTAATATTCATTCCATTAATGAACCTATGAAGGAAAAATATTATATATTAAAACAAAAAAGTAACATCAATGCCTCCATTGTTTTGGGATGAAGTCGACTACGCTGCGGAGTCACCAATCTATCACTAGTGTTAAATGCACGTAATAGAAGACATGAGGATAGCTAACATATCCTATAAGTAATATTATATGGATCAGTTTGGATTTGGTTTGGGTTTGAGTTTGACCGAATACTTCCTAGCCAAGACAAACCCAAATCCAAACCCGATGATATCATGTTTGAAAACCAAACCCGCCCCATGGGTAGGAAAAAATCAAAAAAAAATAAAACCTCCCTAAAAAATCAGGTTTGGTTTGGGTATCAATGAATTGAACAAATTTGCATCCAAATTTAAAAGTATTCCTAAAAATTGGGCTTATGTTTGTGTATATGACTTTTTGTCCCTTTGGGTAATTATGTTTTATCACATGTTACATTTACTTCTCTTGGTCTTGAGTGGCTTTTTGGATTTTTTTTTCACCACTGTATAAATTAAGCATGTGAAAATATAACTTGTCTTAAAACTATGAAAAGCAAAAGTCAAAATAATACTTTTCCGTCCCAAAGTAATTTAAATGTCCCTTATGAAAATGTGTTTTTGTTCGATCTTAAAAAATAAAATACTTTAGCAATTTTAAAATTTTTTTGTACCGTTAAAAGGCCTCTTGATTGAAAAAATTTTTTTTAACTTTTTGGTTTTTGCATTTAAAATAGAAACTTTTCAAACTTAATGCAATTTTTTTAATGGATTTGTTAGTTTTCGGGGCTATTTGTTGTGGTTTTTTTGGGCAAAAGATCAAACTCATCTAAAAAGTATAAAATTATTAGTCAAACTCAAAAAATCCCAAAAATTTGTGCAATCAAATGAATGAACAAATTTGCAAAAAACTTTGCTAAATGAATGCCTACTCAAACCTCGATTTTCTGGAAAGGAGTTGATCAATTCTTTTCACTCTCTGATTCTTTCTTGGTTTGAGTATTTTATTTTTTTGGGAATAGGAGTAGAAAATGAGAATAGTTTAATATAGTAAAGTTAGAATATAGAGTCTGATTTTGTGAATTTTTTGAAAAGTAACTTGCTAATTTATAAAATGTGTTTTTGAGATTAAATTTAGTGTTTTTTTTTTTATACTGATAAGGATGCCTGCGGTAAGTACTTTTATGATGCGCAGGTGGTGTAAGATGAAGCAAGAGCAATGTACAACGGAGGAATGGCGGGGCTGACGTTTTGGAGTCCAAACGTGAACATATTTCGAGACCCGAGGTGGGGCCGGGGACAGGACACTCCCGGTGAAGACCCCGTCTTAGCTAGTGAGTACGCGGTCAGCTAAGTGAGAGGGCTGCAGGAAAACGACGGTGACCGGTTGAAGGTCGCAGCTTGTTGTAAGCATTACACGGCCTACGACCTCGATGACTGGAAAGGAATTGACCGATTCCACTTTAATGCTCAAGTATGTCGCAATAAGTGTAATGAGTTAGTATTATTTTACTCTCTTAAAAATGTGCTTACATTAATTACGTAATTGAAAGACTCTGGTCTGAAACTCCATAATTAGTCACACACAAGGTGGTGTACATTTGGCACACATTAATAATCCATAAGTATTGTCGTTGTCTTTAGTAGTTTTTTTCAATTTTTTTTTATTTTTTACTTCTCTAATGCATGTAACGTATCTATTCAAAAAGTAATAATCTTTATTAATATACAGGACTAAAGACGGAAATTACACAACTCTATGCAAAAAAATTTAACTCAAAATTAACACTTAACCATGGTGTTTATTTTTCAGACATGGTTGAATATAGCAAATTATGTCTATATAGCTTGCAAAAATTTCCTTGGCTCTAACTTCCCAAGTTGCTACTTGGGCATCTTATTGAAAATCTTTGTTTCCCAAAATGTCAATTCGGCCAGTCAAATTGTTTATCTAAGCGGGGGTGGGTGCTGTCCCTAACATGCGTGCTGACTCCATCCGAGTCGTCTGTGCTCGGCGATCAACGGCCTTCCTCTGCTACTTATCTAGCTTCTACTCCTTTGTCTAATTAATTTTCACTCACGTTTCTTTTTGTTTTGCATTCATCAAATTCGTTTCCTCTCTTAGGTAAGCAAACATGATATGGAAGATACATTCAACGTACCTTTTAGGGAGTGCGTGTTAGAAGGAAAGGTGGCGAGTGTTATGTGCTCTTTCAATCAGGTTAACGGCATTCCAACCTGCGCTGATCCTAAACTCCTCCGCGACACAATTCGTGGCGATTGGGGCCTCAATGGGTTAGTTTATTTCACACAAATTTTTCATTCAATCAACAAGCCTTGATCACTGATTAGTAATTACACACTATTTGTAAATACACTGAAAGGTAAGTTTTCTATGACAATCAACACTATACATCAACGCCCGAAGAAGCAGCTGCGTTGGCGATTAAAGCAGGTTTGGATATGGATTGTGGGTCATTTCTTCAGAATCACACAGAGAAAGCCATAAAGAAAGGGATTTTAAGAGAGGGCGATGTCGATGGGGCGTTAGTAAATACGGTTACAATGCAGAGGAGACTGAGGATGTTTGACGGAGAGTCATCGGCCCACCGATATGGGAAATTGGGTCCCGGAGATGTGTGCACCCCTGCTCACAAAGAGCTCGCGCTCGAGGCTGCTAGGCAAGGCATTGTTCTTCTTAAAAATTGCAAAGGTTCACTTCCTCTCTCCCCTCACCACCACCGCACTGTTGCTGTTATTGGACCCAATTCGGATGTTACGGTCCCCATGGTTGGCAACTACGCGGGTAAGCCAGCTTGTTTTCGTTGTTCCATGTTTGGTTACACGAGTTCTGTTATCTTATGTTAGAGGCTAATAACACAAATATTATTTTCGTCTCAAATATTAAAGAATTTGTAATATTTCAACTCCTACCCGTCGAATAAGTATTGCGTGTTCAGTGGCGTAGCCAGAAAATTGTTCTAGTGATGACACAACTCATAAACGCTACTCCCTCCGTCCCTTTTTAAATGTGTTACTTCGTAAATCCAACTTATTAAAGAAACATCATCATTACACCTTTCACATCAACTTTTTCCTCCACTTTACACTTTTCACATCAACTTTTACCTCTACTTTCCAAAATTATCCTCTACTTTTATCCATTAACTCTTTACCCACTAACTTTTCAAAAGAGTAAAATGATAATTGTACAATTTTTTACCCATTAACTTTTTAAACCACACACTTATTTAGGGACAGCCAAAAATGGAAAGTTAAACACTTAAAAAGGGACGGAGGGAGTAATACATTTGTTGTGGGAAAAAAATCTTTTTGTAAAAAATCTAACATGTCTTAATTTTCATTTGAAATAAGTCTCACTTGACTTAAATTTTTTAGACAGATGTGCCTCTTAGTCTATTTGATTGTATCTCTTAGTCAGTGGAGGTCTGGGTTCCATAAAAAATGTTATAGTTTCTTGGCAAAAATTCAGTGAATTGAGACTTTTTTTTGTAACTAATTAGTTATTCAGTGGTTCTGGGGCATCGCCATGTGGTGCCTTAACACCCTTCTTCATCACTTTTTTTAGCGTTCTTCATCACATATTCCGGTAAAACTCATCACATATTCAGATAAAACTCATATACTTAGTCTTGAGTCCCACATAATATGTGCAGGAGAATGACATTATAACACCAAGTAACGCCACCCCAAGAGCACTTTAGTTTTTGTATATAAAAAGGTGATGTACCAATTTATATTTTTCTAAAAAAAAAATAAAAAAATCCTCCCAAAAATCCAATGTGGGCACAGGCCCACCCTGGTCCATAAGTGGCTCCGTCACTGTGCGTGTTTATATATTTATTTCATATATATCATTTTCTTTTGTTTCGATTATTCTTGATCATTTTCTTGCTTTGGTTGGGAAAATAGGTTCTGCATGTGAGTACACAAGTCCATTGCAAGGAATAGGAAGCTACGTAAAAGCAATACACCGGAAAGGGTGCAAGGACGTGGCTTGCACCAGCGACAAGCTATTTGGTGAAGCCATTGAAGCCTCACGTCAAGCCGATGCGACGGTGTTAGTGATGGGCCTGGACCAGTCCATTGAGAGGGAGTCCAAAGACAGGACCAGGGCTTCTGCTACCAGGACGTCAACAGGTACTTGTATCCAAAGTTGCAATGGCTTCCAAGGGCCCAACCGTATTGGTCTTGATGAGTGGGGGCCCAATCGATGTGTGGTTTGCTGAGAATGATCGACATGTTGCAGGCATCATCTGGGCTGGATGCCCCGGCCAAGCCGGAGGATCTGCCATTGCTGATGTTCTATTTGGAACGCATAATCCAGGTAAATGCCTTCTTAAAGTCTTTTACATGATTTTCACAACTAGACACTTTTTAAAAATAGTATCAAGTCATAATATTCCATTCATACGCGATCTTTTTTAGGTCAAAATTTTTAGAGTTTTTTATGTTTATATCCCTCAAATTATACATCATTTCTCTACTTCGTCCTCAAACTAGCAAAACTGACTACTTCGTCCTCCAACTATGACATTACAATCTATAAAGTCCAATTTCTATCTTCCGTTAGAAATCCAAACAACAAATGGTCATGTGTTGCGCACAAGTTGTGACATGGGACCCATTTTGGGGTCTCACATGAACAATTCAATCTGTTCATTAATTTTAAAATATGTTTTCGAATGATTTTGGTAAAATAAAAAAAATTGAATAATTTTAAATACTTGATCTTACATTTCAATTTTTTTTTTGGATTAAGTGTTTAGAGTTATCAAAAATTAGAAGATTGGATCGAGCATTCAGAGTTAATCGATTGAGCTTATTTTTGAAAGGCCAATTGAAACTATATTTTAAAAGTATTATAGAGCTTGGATTGCTTGTGTGAAACCCCAAAGTGGGCTCCATAGAGCAATCTGTAAGCACAGATATGTGCACATGAAACATTTTCCGTTTGTATTTCTAACGGAAGTTAGAAATTGGACTTAAATAGATTGCAAAGTCATAATTAGAGGACGAAATGGACGATTTTAATAGTTTAACAGTTTGAGGGATATAAACAAAAAAAAAAAAAAAAACTCTTTAATTTACATGATTAACAACTATGCTTTGCTAAGGCAGGGTATTTGCCTGTTTGCGGCCTCCTGCAAAGGTGGGTTTTAGATGGTTTTCTCATGTGTGTGTATTTCAGGAGGAAATTTGCCTTTGACATGGTACCCAGAAGACTACGTCTCCGAGCTGCCCATGACGAAAATGGCCATGCAATCCAACCCATCAAAATCCTACCCAGGCCGGACATACCGCTTCTACAACGGTCCAACAGCGTACCCATTCGGGCACGGAATGAGCTACTCAAAATTTGATCACACCAACGTCGCCGCTCCGACCATTTGCGCAGTTCCACTTGCCGGCTTTCACCACCACGGATCCAATAAAACCTCCATCTCCGTAGGCAACAAGGCAGTAAGAGTGACGCACGCCAAATGCAGCGGACTCTCCATCGGCCTACGCGTAGACGTAAAGAATACGGGATCCAGAGATGGTTCCCACACGTTGCTCGTGTTCTCAACCCCGCCGGGGGCCGGACATTGGGCACCACACAAGCAGTTGGTGGCCTTTAAGAAAATTCACGTCCGAGCTGGTAGTCAAGAGCGAGTTGAGGTCAACATTCCTGTGTGCAAGTACTTGAGTGTGGTGGATAAATCTGGAATTAGGAGAATTTCAATGGGTGAACATGTTCTCCAGATAGGCAATATCAGGCATTCTATTTCCCTTCAAGCAGCTTAAATCAAATCATGAATTATAGGACTAGCTAGATTCAGTCATTTTTTTTGGGTATGAATTATATAGGATTAGTTGGATTCAGTCTTTTTTTTTTGGGTATGAATTATAGGAGTAGCTAGATTCAGTCGTTATATAAATACATGGATTTATTTTGATTGAAAACTTGTCGGGCCTAGTTTATTTTATTGTGTTAAGTTACATGATCTACTTGTCTATAAATTCGAGTGAATTTTCATTTACTGTGGTTTTTTATGACTAATTCAATGCAAACATTTGAAGAAATATAGCATTATACGCAAAAATATCCAAAAATTTTAGTGTATTTTTCAAACTCAGGGGTTCCTCTAGTGTAGAGAATGTGGATGAAATATCAAATTATACGCCAAAATACAAAAAAAAATTATTAGATTTTTCGAAAAATTTGCTTGAACCCTTGAAACCCCAATGGAGCCGCCCCTGATGGGTTGGATATATAACTTGTGTAGGTGGATTAGGTTGACATACAAAAGATTGCACCATCTAGCTTGTTTCTTCAAAATTTAGATTCTTTCTATTTTTTTGTCATGAAATTACGCTATTACTAACAAAATTCAATACGGATTTCAGTTTGAATTCATACCTTCCTCAATTCGAACAGCCTGCTTGGTTTGAGCCACCTCAGTGGCTGACACTTACTGATTTCGGTGTCGATCGATCCATCATATTTGACGCAAATAATTGATGGGGTTGGTTGAGACGTTGTGACGCTTAGTCGAAGGTTATACGTCCACTAATGACACCACTAAAATCAAATCAGGCGGCCGGGTTTATTCCACACGAGTAAGGTCTCACTATAAGGCTATATAGAAATCACAGATGCTTTCACCGTGATGATATGTTCGAATCTGGCTTCGCAATTGATTACGTTTTAAATAAGTAGTAACGAAGTTAATAGTTTTCCAATAAAATTGTACTTTCTTTCCAGATTAGAGTACTTTCTTTCCCTATCTTCTGTGTACAAAGGTTTGGCCCGATTCACTTGTTGCTAACCATTGCAAAACATCGTGACGAGATTTTATTTTTTCCTAGCTTGTGTGTTCGAAGGTTTGGTATGATTCATTCGTCACTGATACGGAGTAATAGGATTCTCATCATGTTATTTTCAATTTTGGGTATTGAAAGTGCAGATTTGATGTTATTGGTGTTCTATCATGAGATCCAACAAGAGGAGAGGCCTACTCAAGATGGACATAAACAATCCATTTGAATTCCCAGTTAGAAAACGGTCTGGATGCCATGTGCTTCCGTAATTTTGGTGTTATTTCTGCTCGAACCTGGTGACTGACGTAGTGCAGCCTATGGAATCGAAATCGATCATGCAAGAGAAACACGAACAATAAGATCGACCCGGAGGTACTCCCTCCTTAAACGACCAAAATATGAGTAAAACTCGTTTTCTTTAATTCAATAATAACCAACCTCTGTCAATGGGCTTACAATCATACTTATAGTACCAAAGAAACCCTATGCCAACTAAGAAACAAATTACGAAAGGATTTGACTTGCTAATCAAGTCGAAATCAAATAAATTACGAAAATTACCAAAAAAGAAAAATTCTAATTTGACTGGAAAATCAAATACTAGGAAGAATTATAAGGTTGTCAAAACAGACAGCAAATAAAACGGCATTTCCTACTAAAAGTTATAAGCAAATAAGTTATTTCCTAAAACGGTAAAATTGCCCGTTTGAAGGCCTAGACGATGTCGAACGGCTGAAATCCATCGTTGATCATCGCTGGAGAAATGTGCAAAATCCCGTTTCGCTTCCAAACGCGGACTCAGAGACTTTTCGCCAACATTGGCCCGTGTGGCTTATTTATTGATGTCGTTTGGGCCGCGGACAGGGCCGCAGCCGTTCCAGCCAACCCTCAGCAACCTGGTTTGCATCAGTGACTTTATTTTGTGCAAGGCGGTAGTCGTTGCAAACTGCTTTGATCTGCCTCCTGCATTTGGATTTTAGAGCTTGACAGCTCGCTAATGTCACAGCTCTAATTTGTGGAGTCTGCTCTTGCTATAGCTGTATAGCACAAAGCAGAACCAAGATGACCAAAATGGTTTACAAATCAGTGGGCTGTTCTCCGGAACCTTTGACTCGTAAGTCCCGAAAAATCTTCCTCCAGTTGGCAAACTGCCTAAAGAGAAAACAAAGGATATCAGTTGCGGCACCAGTAACTGGACGGATTGTGAAGAACTTGAGAGAAGAGCTGCAGCTGTCGATAAGTTTTCAGGATCTGGTCTTGTGCCGGTACCTAATTTTTCGTTGCGTATTTCAGTATAGTAGTAAGATTTAAATCTTAGGAAACTCGACTATTGCGCATAACAATCTGAACTCGTACCTGAGTCCATGTAACACACACGCCCTTATTTGGTTGATCTTGTGGGCTTATTAGTCAAATCCAAACTCTCTCCCACACACTTTACTGAAAGTAATAAATGGTCTGCAGTCATCAAGTCAACTATATAAGTTCTTTGGGTCAACCACTTGATCATTCCCTTACTGATTTGTTTCCGAATAATGATAGTGACACAAACTTTGTGCCACAACCTCACTCACATGGGGTGTGGGGCCCGCACGTGGGGCCCATGTGGGACCCACACCCCATTTGAGTGAGATTGTGGTTGGTTGTGGCACAAAGTTTGTGTCACAATCATTTTTGTTTCCTATTATGGGAAAAAATTTTGGGTGCCGAGTGGGTATTGCCACTTGGTACCCAAGCGCAATCCGAGCCGTCCAAATGTGTTTTCGACGGCCCGGATTGATTCCCTCTCTCTCCTCTCACCCAAACACTCTCTCTCTTCTTTTTCTCTCTCTAAAATCCGGACCGTTGGATCGCGTTATGGACGACTCGGATTGCCGAGTGGGTACCACGTGGGCAATACCCACTCGGCACCCAAAAATTTCTCCTATTATGGACTATGTAGTCAAACAAATTAACTTGGACGGATCAACAAGAGTGATTTTTCAGTGCTAGCTCTTCAATCACGGTCAAGTAATTATTTGTGTGGAAGTCATACGCTTGGTGAATCTATACAATTGTGTGGTGGAGAAATTATCGGCAAGCTTCCGTAGTCTATAGAATTGTATAAATAGGTAGGCAAGTCTTTGGGTAAAATAACTTTTATTTAATGAACATAACTCCAAGAATTTTCTCTCTTTTTCTCTTATGGATTCGAGAACCTATCTTGTTTAGACAAGTACGCTAACTAGTCTCTCGATTCTGTTGCGTCACAACGACTTGATCTTTCCCTTATTTTCAGTGCTAGTTCTTGGATGACCGTCACGTGATTATTCGTGTAGAAGTTATACGCTTGATGAAATCTACACAATTGTGTGGTGGAGAAAGCTCCCGAAGCACAGAGCAAGTAATAATTTTCCGATCAACAAATAATCTGTGCACATAAAATGTACAATATTACGTCTATTTCTTCTTCTTTTAAGTCGATATCATTGACTTGGGTCGGCCTTCTTTCTTTGACTCAAAGGTGGTCCTTTTTTCTCAGCTTTAGACTCAAGGAGGTCAAATGTCAAATATATCAGCCGTGACAGATGAGGAGGTGGGTGACCATTAAAAAATATTCATCTGTCTGTCTGTTTCCCATGTGATGAAGAAGTGCAAGCAACTTCACGAAACCGCTGTACCACTCTGGTACTCTACCCAGTTGCCGTGGTATAACGTTCCAGTGTTCCACAGTTCCACGTGCGGTCGATCATGTGTTAAAAGTGGTACAGAGATCGTAAGTTCGTAACACATGATCGACCACGAGTGGAATGTATTTTATGAAATTGCTAAATTATGTGGCTACAGGATCCACTTTGTGATTGCAGTTCCTGGAAGCGGGGCTCTGCTGTTTAGCAGCCCCAGCCGACCCTTACACGACTACGTTTCGCCAAAATCCCAAGGTCCCTTTTTGTCCTCTCTTCTTCCTTATTCGGTACCCAATTCTAATGTTATACTACTATGATTTATTGATATTTTATGGGGCCTATTTTGAGTCCCGCAAAGATGATTCGAACTATGAGTTTTTCTTAAATTGTTTTTATACAGGTACCTATAGAAAAAAACTAGCTAAATCCGATATCGGTAAGGGTTTTTTCAGAATTCGTTAGGCGGGCTACGAATTCTGAAAAAGCCCTAATTGTCATCCGATTGAGATAATTTTTTACAAGTATCTGTATAACAATATTTTAAGACATATCTGCAATTCGTATCATATTTGCAGGACCCGAAATAGGCCCGGCTTTTTCATAATTAATTAACCAACCAGCACGTTTGTTAGGGGGGACTTGTTATGGCTTTTGTATTTTCCAATTGAAACGACGTGGTTTTTGGTTGGTTAATTAGACTGAACTGCGAATGGTTGGTTAATTAATTATTCAAAAGCGGGGCCTATTCCGGGATCTGCAAAGTTAATTTTTGGTTAATTAATTATTCAAAAGCGGGGCCTATTCCGGGATCTGCAAAGTTAATTTGAAATTCGAGTATTTCTTAGAAAAAGATTTTACATGTACCTGTAAAAAAATAGCTCAATTCGATAACAGTTTGGGCTTTTTTCAGAATTCATAGGGCGCCTAACGAATTCTAAAAAGATCCTATGAACTCTGAAAAAGCTCTCGTAACGATATAGGATTGAGCTAATTTTTTTACAGATACCTATATGAAAACATTTTAAGAAAAATCTCTTTGTGGGACCCAAAATAGACCCCACAACAAATCAATAAATCATATAGCATTAGGAACCCTAATCCCCCAAACGCCACAGGTCTTTGCTTTTATTGGGCACCAAATAAGGAAGAAGAGAGGACAATGTGGGACCTTGGGATTTTGACAAAATGTGGTCGTAAAATGGGTCTGCAGGGCTGTTGACTGTGGCCCGTGGGAGACAGCAAAGCCCAGATTCCCAACCTCTTGACGCACTTGCATCGTGTAAAATGGGTCTGCAGGGTTTAGGAAGTACATTCTCGTGAGAATGCTTGAATTTTTCGTCCTCGTATCTAAATCCATTTCAATTACTACCATATATGTTGCTAAAATAGTTAAAATACATGAATTTCAAATAAAATTCTTCTTACTAATATATACTATGTTGTTAAAATACATGAATTTTAAACAGAAATGCTAGGTACACTTCCGGGTTGCACTCCCGGGTACACTTCCGGGTATTTTGGGTCCAAAACGGCGTCGTTTTGGACCCGGGTCAAACTTTAAAAAAAAAAAAAGTTAAAATTTCTGAATGTTACGTTTCCTTCCCTTCCGTCGTTACAGAGAGGGAGAGGGAGAGAGAGGAGGGTTACGCGAACACCACCACCACTGCCTCAAAGCCCGGCGAACACCATCACCACCGACTCTACCTCCGGCAACCACCTCCACCTTGCAAAAACCGACCGACCACCGGTAGAATTCGTTCAAACCTCGAAAAATCATCCGAATACTTCCAGAAAAATCAGACCTAGAGAATCATCTTGGCTTGTGGACTCTACAGCAGAGGCCTGGTAAGTGAGAATTTTTGAAGGGATCCTCTCATATGCAATACTTGCCAAGTACCCATTTACATAGCCTGTGCAAAAAATACATGTAATTAAGGGCATCATATTTCATAGTAGCAATAGATATTTATACCCAAACAAATAGTAGCAACAACTGCAATTAACAGCAATCGAGATACAACAGTTTTTTTGAATTAGGGTTTTTTTTTCTTCCAACAACTCAAATTGATAGAAGAAGAAGAAGAAGAAGAAGAAGAAGAGAGAACATAACTAACCTTTCGAATGGAAGAAATCAAAACCCTAGAGGGTCTGGTTTTCTTGGAAGAATTCGGACTGATTTTTCGAGGTTTGAATAATTTCTAGCGGTGGTCGGTCGGTTTTCGCGAGGTGGAGGTGGTGATGGTGGTGATGGTGTTCGCCGAGCTTTGAGGCGGTGGTGGTGTAGGCGAACCCAGTTGCTCTTCCTTCTTCTCTCTCTCTCTCTCTCTCTCTCTCTCTCTCTCTCTGTGTAACGACGACTGAAAAGAAAAAGGGAAATTGTATTTTTTTTTTTTAAGTTTGACCCGGGTCCAAAACGGCGTCGTTTTGGACCAAAAAACCCGGAAGTGTACCCGGGAGTGAAACCCGGATGTGTACGTAGCAGGACTCAATTTTAAATGAAATGCAGCCATGGATATGATTTGTACGTGTTAAAATAAACAAATTCTGAAAGTGTGAGAACAATAAAAGTTTTGTTCACCAATGGAACCCTCAAATCAAATCTGCCCCACATGCATTTAACTTGGTGTATAAAGATATATACCATCAACGGATCGGATTTCATTTTACTAATAGACGGCCTGAACCTGCAACGTATCAAAATGAAATAAGAACCGTTGAAAACACATCCGGCGGCTCGAATGCCGCAAGGGGCGTTGTAGGCTCGAATGCCGCAAGGGGCGCCCTACAACGCTCTCGTTTCCCATAATATGTGTTTGATGCTAAATTTTACCCTCCCAACAAAAACATGTTAGTTAGTAAAGACTAGAAAGAGTCCTGTAGTTTTCCCTAAAATTCACTCTCCACTTTCCCTTTGTTTTCGTATTTTCTCATAATTATTCTCACCACTGTCCTGCACTTTTTAAGACCTTTTCCCTCAAGTGCTTCCTAACAAGGCAGCATGTTTTTCCCAAAAAAAACAAGGCAGCATGTTTGAGTTCAAATTTCATTTGACAAAAAAAGAAAATAATATTGTAAATTGGGAATAATGATTAGCGAGAGAAATGAGAATAATAATTAAAAAATAGGTAATGATGCGAAAGAAAAAAAGGATAATGATTGAGTAATAATTTAGAAACCGAGTCTTGCACCCAAACCGAACAAGCCCAATACTGTGTTTATAAATTTTACTCGCAGACGCTTTAACAACACCGTTAGGGAAATTACCGTAATTTAATTCATTGTTGTGCACCAAAAATTATTCATCTGCACCCACCACCACATAAAGGAATAAATTAAGTATATCTCATCAACACAATCTCATCATTTTATATATAGGTAAGTGAGATAATTTAGTCAAGTCATTATATTATGTTGATGAGGTACCCAAAATTATGCATATAACACCACCCCTATCAGGGTCCCTCTAGCATTTTCTTGTTCTTGATCAACTTCAACATGCGCCAAAGGGAAGAGAAAAAGAAAAGAGAAGGGAAAAAGTGGCCGTAATTAAAAGGCTTTTATGTGGGTCTCCTCTATTATAGACACAAATCGGCATTTGATTATAAAGCAGCTTTTTTGTTAAGCAAGGCAAGTTGTCTAATAATTCAGTGCTCACATCGCACGGTCACGTGGTGTTTCGGTATACTCCAATACTACATATTATTGTGGGGTCTTGGCAAAGTGTATGGATCTCAAATAAATGTATAATATTAGGTGACTGTGTTGCGGGACTATTGAATAATTGCTCAGGTTGGTGCCTCTTCTTAGTTCCTTTTCCTTACAAGAACACTATTGCCTAATGAAAGCACAGCCCCACATAATGATTGTCTCTCTCTTTATACCCATGTTCTTGAATTTAATACGAGGCTTAAATACGCCTGAAGAGGAGAAGATACAACAAAATCTGATCTCAATCATGATTGTTATGAAGTTATATTATTCACCTAGAAAATACTCTAATGATATGTTCTTATAAAATAGTTACCATACTTTGTCAACAAGGTCTATAGAAAATACTCTGCCACCTAGAAAATACTCGAAGTTGCATAATCTTAACTACAGTACATATTTACATATTTGTAGTGGCGTAGCCAGGATTTATGCATTAGTGTGGGCACTATAAATTAATTACGATTGCCGACAATAGTCAAGCTTCAACAACTTACATGCGCACAAGTTAATAGTTGTTGACGATATGATAGTAACATGTGTCTTGCGGCGTGAAAAATTAATGATAGTTTCAAACTTGTGTAGAGTGTTATTTTATTATTCACCCACCTAAAATTAGGTGAATATTACTCCAATGTTTGTGTAAGTAAAGAATCATTTAAACAACGATAATTGTTTGCTTCTCACATAATGCGCGGGCGGGTGCAGCTTGGGAGCGCGAGTGTGTAAGAGTCTTCAAAAAACCTCTCGGACAACTAAAATTCATGAGTGTGAGGATTGAGAGCACGATTGCAGAGCCAGAATTGAGAGCAGGAGCGAAGACCATTTTGAAGGATTACGTGACTAAGAGTTCAAGTAGCAGGTAAAACTAGCAAAATAAGAAACCCCAAGGAGTAGGTCAAGTGGCAACAGAGATGAGCTATAAACCTTGATATCTTCGAAACTTGGTAACTTCTTGGGGCCAAGCCACAAAAGATGAATCTCTTGTGAATCATCTAGTCCCGGCGTAGATGGCCTGCCTTTCACCGGATCAGGAAGTAAAATAGTCGAGGTGCACTTAAACTGACCTAAGTACCTCTTACCGTTGGAAAAAAAAATTAACAAAATATGAAAAGGCAGTGTGGGGTCTCAAGGTGGCTCCACCACTGCATATGTGGGTATGATGCAACGGAATTCACAAGAGACTAGTTACGTACTTGTCTAAACGAAGATAGGTCTCGAATCCACAAGAAGAAAGAGATTAACTCTAAAATTGTATTTGATTAAAAGCTGCTGAATAATATGAGATTAAACACACTTGTATAGGGAAACCCTAGCAAATGCTACTAAAAAATAAAGTATCTTGGTAATTAAGAAAATTTCCAAAATTAAAAACTAGAAAGAAAAACAAGACTTTCCTACCTAGAATTATACAAAAGAGTAATTAAAAAATTAAATAGTTCCTAAAGTAGCAAAAACGTCTAATTGAACGCCTAAACGAAAATCCATCATCAGTCGCGAACTTAGGGTCATGAGTCATGATCGTGTCGCAATTCTGCTTCAACCTACCTAGTTTGGGTCAATTCCGGGTTCGTCAATAAATTGCCGAAGTTGGTAATTTTCAATTAAAAGTTGTTTGGGCCTCCGGGGCTTCGACCTATCCAATTGATCATAGAATTGAATCGGTACTTGTTTTACATCAAGGTAATTCAACAACTAATGGACCAGGCTTAGTTGGTCTTGTACTGTACTTAGGTGCTAGAAAGTTTTAAGTTTCGAGCTGATGGAACAACATCGATATCTCTTACTATATTAATTCAACTTAAGAAACATACTAATGTCCTATCACCTAATAAAAAGAACATCTAAATGCCCAATAAGCTTGAGTTTATTATTAATTAGAAATGTTTTCATACCATATAATTTACTCTCTATATTTGACAAATTTTTGAGGCTGAGAAATGTTTTGTCACCATATAATTAACTCTTTATATTTGTCAATTTGTTTGTACAAACGAGCTATAGCTCATGAGCTTGTTACAGTACTAGAATGCATGTGAGATTGTTTCAAAATCAATCTTAAAAACCTAAGAGCAAGTCCAGCCCTAACTCAAACTCAAAACTAAATTTAAAATTTGAGTAAAACCCCTCAATATCCCCTCCAGTCTTTGAACCAAACTCATATCAAATTGAGTTTTACTCAAATCCTTACCCAAATCAAGGGAGAACCAAATCCTTACCCAAATTTCCAACGACTATTTTTTGGCAGTAGCTGGTGGCGATAGCTGGTGGTGGTGGAGGCCACTAGCGGTGATGAGTGTTCATGGTAGTTGTCGGCGTTAGATTTTCCGAGTCACAAACTCTGGTCGACTAGTGATACAAAAAAAACGTTGAAGTTTGTGAAGCTCCGTTGGGAAGTCCAGCCGGTGGTGGTGAACATAGGGGAAACCCTTGTTGTGGTGTGGTAGTACAAATTTGGAGCTTGTAATACCCTGATTTTCTCCTCAGATTTGTGTCGCCAATTGTGAAGGAAGCTTCGATTTGGTGGTGGTGACTTCTGCTGGTGAAATTGAGAGGTGGAATTTGGAGGATGTGTTGGTGGTGGTGAAGGAATTGGGAGGATTTGGGGATGAATGTCTGAGACGAATAAAATTAAAAGGTTTTTGAATTTCTTTTACTCATGATTTGAGTAAAAAATGAATTTGCCATTGGAGATGATATCAAATGAAGCTTTTACTCAAATTTGAGCAAAAATCTGAGTAAGAACATGCTCTAACATAAAATTTGGTGAAGGATTTGGTGAAGGAGTGAAGTGAGATTTTTTGTAGTTTTTACTCAAATTTGAGTTTGATGTAAAATTTGGTAAGGTCCGTGGAGATGCTCTAACAAATTTATCCAATTTGATCAACCCTTATTCTTACACCACAAAACAAATACCCTAATTATCAACAAAAAAAAAAGAAAACTATCAACAAATCGAAATGGGTCAAACGTAGAACCATTTTTTTTTTAACCTCAAAAACATGTAGCACAAAATTTCTATTGTTTGGCACAGTTTTTTGGAACTGGACTTTTCTTTTTTGTTTTAAAAATCCATTTTACAAAAATAACAATGTGTATACAATTCCACCACAACTACAAAGATACACGACAACAAATCCGGATCATCCACGTGTCATGGATCCAATCCCTCTGGAGATGTCATGGACGGCCGGATTAAACCCCAAACAACCCAACAACCCATGATTATAAGGCAAAAAAGTCTTCCTCCTCATCTCCTCCGAAACCGCCCGGTTCGTCGTATAATGCAACTCGTGAGCCGACACCTGTCCACCAGATCCCCTCCTCCTCGGCACCGAACCGGAACTCTCCGTGGACCGGAAACTCGAATTCTTCACGTCCTCTGTTATACCAGTAACACTCTGTTTCAACAACGAGTACTTCTTCAACGGATCCTTCCCCGTCGTCGTCGCCCGGCCCTCCGACGCGCTCCGAAACAGCAGCAAATCCTTCAGTTTCCACTTCTTGTACCCTCTCCAACCGGAATTCTTCGTCGACGACGAGGCAGACGAACTCGAACTTTCTTGATAGTTCTCGGCGAAGATATCGCAAACCCTAAATGGAGACAGCGATCGAGTCCCTTTCTGTCTACGACTACTCGAATTCGACGAGTCGTAACTCCGTTCTCTCCCTCTCTCGAACTTGTTATTATTCTTTTGCTGCTGATCGCTGTAATTCTCTCGGCGAGTCTGCTCGATCGCTGCTTCGAACGGATCGAAATCCTTCTTCTTGTGATGATGCCTCGGAGAAAGAGCTTCCTTGAGGAACTTCGTTTTACTGGGAGATTTCGGCGATTTAGGAGAATCGACGTTGTTGTTTTCGGAGAATTGGAGGCGAGGGGGTGGCTTGAGAGGCTTGATTACGCCGCCGTCGAAGAGTTCATCGGCTGCGGAGAGATTAGAAAGGGAGGTTCGGTCTAGTTGTCCGCTGAAGAAGTCGAATTCGAAGTCGGTATCGGTTTCGATCGGGTGTTGTTTGGATTTGGGTGTGCCTGGTTTTTCTTCCCAGCTGAAGGGGATTGCGGCGGAGGAGAAGGTGTCGAGGCGGTGGTGGAAGGAGGAGGAGGGGCTGGTGGGGGCGCTGAAGAAGGGGGTGAAGTGGTGGTGCGGAGGGGAGGAAAGGGGGGTGAGGAAGGGAGAGGTGGAGGTGCTGTCGAAGTTGAAATCGACGGGGGGTGAGGGTATCATTACTTCCATGTCTGTGACTGTGGGGTGGAAGTTTGAGAGGTTGCGAGGATTTAGGGAGGGGGTTTTATTTTGAGAGAGAGAGAGAGAGAGAAGGAAATAGGGAGGAAAGAGAGCGCAGAATGGTCCATGGGAGAGCCGTCGTTTAAATGCGCCCTTTCCCTCTGTCTGCATAATTGGCGCGTGTTTGGATGGACGGAGACTAAATGCTACATACACACCCTTCCATTCACCCTCCCGCTCACATTCTATTGTGTGAGACTTATCTCGGAGTCTCATACAAATGATCGGACTCGCTCAATTTGTTTAGAATATATTTTAAGGGTTTTTGTGAAAAATTAGTTCAGTCAAATACCAGTAAAGGCGCGATTGACTTGTTCAAGTTTCAGTTCCTGAATGGAACAGACCAAAACTTTAACAAACTTATCAAGCTCTTACCGACTTCTAATTGAGCTAATTTTTTACAAGAACCCTTAAAAAAATATTCTAAACAAATTGAGCATCTCTGATCTTTAGTGTAAAACCCCGATGTAGGTCCCACACTTTGCGTTCCATGTTCTCATATTGACTCCAAATCGCTCTTTTAATGGTCCAGCACCCTCCGAAGCTTGCAAACACGATTCAACCATTATAATTCATCAAGTAACTCTATGATTAGATTATTAAAGCGTAATTTAGAGAATTAAACGGGTGCTTTTTAGCACCGATCAAAGGCGCACTCCTCCGAAAATAGAAACAGATTTTCCCTTTTTGCTAGTATCAGTTTAAATATGTTTTAGACATTGTGAATGAACCAGGATATCCTTCTTATTAGTTGTAATTTATACTAATAAAACATGGGGGAGTGATTTCCACACCCCCCAAATTGTTATCCACACCCCCTTTTTTGTCTTCTAGTGAAATTTTTATGTGTAAAAATGTCACTAAAAGACAAAAAGGGGGTGTGGATAACAATTTGGGGGGTGTGAATATCAATTACCTAAAACATACTCATTCCAAAAGTAAATGATTGTGCCTCTTAAAATTTTGAAAATTGCTAAAATGAACATCCAATTTGGAACGAATGGAGTAGATGTTGGAAAGAGCGAGTAGGTAATTTCTCATTTAACTTTCTAGATTAAAAAGGGAAATAAATTTTACCTTTTAATTTTTAAAACAATTTGTTAAATGGTCATCTATTTTGGAATTGAGAGAGTATATATATATATATTTTTTATTTTTTTGGTACTTCGGAATTCGTTTCCCTTGGCTGTGAACTTCTGCATATAATTTCTCCTCTAACATTGACGCTTGCTGACGCCAACATTTACCCCGGTTTTTGAATTTAAAAAGTGGGGGGATAAATAAATGATGATTGCTCTATTGTTTAGAGTGGTAAATGTGGTCAGTTATTTACTGACTGAGCTATGCCTGATGGATATCGTTGAATGGTGTGTGGCCAAATTGGCTGCCCTATATTCCAATTTTTGTTCGGATTGATTTAGACCTCATTTGCCCAGGTTCCTTTGGCAGAGTTATGGATATCGTTGAATTTTTTTTGTGTTTTGCATCAAGATTTGCCAAATTGGCTGCCCTATATTAAAATTATTCAAAAAATTTTTTTTTGAATTCGGGTGGATTATTTGGATAATCCACCAATTTTGGCTTTATTCAAAAAAATTGAGTTTTGACCATAATTTTATACTTTTCGAATCGTGCTCGAGAGAATCCGTAAACCACAAAATCTTGATGCAAAACTAACGAATGCAAAAAAAAATTGAATAAGGACAAAAGTGGTTTTTTAAAAAACTTTTTGGTTTTTTTTGAAAAGAGTTATGTGTTGAATTCATTGTTTTTCGGGTGGGCCACACATTTATTCTCTTTATTTGTCACATCACTTTAACATCCATGTAGTGTACAAGTGTGGTATACCCATAACATTGTTGTTTTTGTTCGTGACTCCCTTCCAAGAGCATGTGCACCAATTAGCAAAAAAAATATTTCGCTTTAACACTACTCTCTATTACACGCACCATTTATTAAATATATATATATATTTCATTTGTTAAAACAAATAGAGAACCCAATAGAAAGAGAGGAAAAGAAAGGAGGGAAGAGAAAGAAATTGTTAATAAAGTATGGTAATTGATATTCACACTCCCTAAATTGTTATCCGCACCCCTTTTTATCTTTTAGTGACATTTTTAAACATAAAAATTTCACTAGAAGACAAAAAATGGGGTGTGAATAACAATTTAGTGGGTGTGGAAATCACTCCCCTAAAGTATTTATCCCTATTGAACAGTGCTTCCTCTTCCTGGATCCGGATCTCTTCGTTACATGTGCAGAGGCACTGCTTCAAACGGCAATTTTCTTCCGTTTCTTTTTTCTTCTGTGCTCAAATGTTTCCTTTTCTCTTTTAACTATGGATTGTTTCAATTCCTGAAGTATTCACAAAACTAATTTATTGCGCTTTACGAGATATGTCACATTCTCTCACAATACATCAACTAAAAAAATTAATTTAAGATAATTCTTATTAGGAATTAAAACAACAGTTTGTGAATGGAAAGGGCAAGGATTATTCTGGGAGTTATGGGGCAAGTAACTAATTTTGGTGGGGTCGATGCTATAAATTATGAGAAAAATCTATACTTTATCTCTCGATTATCTCTCGATTCTCTCGGATGGTTTTTCAATCCAGTGGGGTCACGCGACCCCTCTTGCCCAATGCTACCTCTTCCCATGTCAACTTGATACGATTGTATGTCACATACTCCATTGCCAAGCATATCAGTGAGCCAAATCATTACGAAAGTTTACCCGCAGAACAAATGCTAAATCTGGTGGTTGTAGGGCCCGGAGTGCTCCCATAGATTTGGTTACACAATGTCACTCCCTGCGACTGCTCTAAAAAAAGACTTGCGGGTGCGATGTCGAATGTCATAAAAGATTTAATTGAAGCCCTTCCTAACACCAATTGGTTATATGAGAGTTGGTGGAAAGCGGTCCGACAAGTGGTATTGGTTTTAGTAGAGTTGGTGGAAAAAGCGGTCCGACAAGTGGTATCAGAGCCAGGAGGTCATGGGTTCGAGTCGCGGGAGCGTCATCGTGAGGGAGAGATTGTTGGGCCCGGAGTGCCCCCATGGATTTGGTTACACAATGACACTCCCTGCGACCGCTCTAAAAACAAACTTGCCGGTGCGATGTCGAATGCCATAAAAGACTTAATTGAAGCCCTTTCTAACACCAATTGATTTTAGGAGAGATGGTGGAAAAGCGATCCGACAAGAGTGGTGTTGCAAGAACGTTCCTCTTTATGGAACTTTGTGATTGAAGATGCACTATATGTTGTTCCTACTATTGTTCTTTTGAACAGTGTTTAACTTCCCAATCACGAAAAAATACAAAAAGAATTTGAAGATGCGCTTTACGAGATATGTCACATTCTCTCACAATACATCAACTAAAAAAATTAATTTAAGATAGTTCTTATTAGGAATTAAAACAACAGTTTGTGAATGGAAAGGGCAAGGATTATTCTGGGAGTTATGGGGCAAGTAACTAATTTTGGTGGGGTCGATGCTATAAATTATTAGAAAAATCTATACTTTATCTCTCGATTATCTCTCGATTCTCTCGGATGGTTTTTTCAATCCAGTGGGGTCACGCGACCCCTCTTGCCCAATGCTACCTCTTCCCATGTCAACTTGATACGACTGTATGTCACATACTCCATTGCCAAGCATATCAGTGAGCCAAATCATTACGAAAGTTTACCCGCAGAACAAATGCCAAATCTGGTGGTTGTAGGGCCCGGAGTGCTCCCATAGATTTGGTTACACAATGTCACTCCCTGCGACTGCTCTAAAAAAAGACTTGCGGGTGCGATGTCGAATGCCATAAAAGACTTAATTGAAGCCCTTCCTAACACCAATTGGTTATATGAGAGTTGGTGGAAAGCGGTCCGACAAGTGGTATTGGTTTTAGTAGAGTTGGTGGAAAAAGCGGTCCGACAAGTGGTATCAGAGCCAGGAGGTCATGGGTTCGAGTCGCGGGAGCGTCATCGTGAGGGAGGGATTGTTGGGCCCGGAGTGCCCCCATGGATTTGGTTACACAATGACACTCCCTGCGACCGCTCTAAAAACAAACTTGTCGGTGCGATGTCGAATGCCATAAAAGACTTAATTGAAGCCCTTTCTAACACCAATTGATTTTAAGAGAGATGGTGGAAAAGCGATCCGACAAGAGTGGTGTTGCAAGAACGTTCCTCTTTATGGAACTTTGTGATTGAAGATGCACTATATGTTGTTCCTACTATTGTTCTTTTGAATGGAAAAAAAGACAAAAAGAATTTGAAGATGCGCTTTACAAGATATGTCACATTCTCTCACAATACATCAACTAAAAAAATTAATTTAAGATAGTTCTTATTAGGAATTAAAACAACAGTTTGTGAATGGAAAGGGCAAGGATTATTCTGGGAGTTATGGGGCAAGTAACTAATTTTGGTGGGGTCGATGCTATAAATTATTAGAAAAATCTATACTTTATCTCTCGATTATCTCTCGATTCTCTCGGATGGTTTTTTCAATCCAGTGGGGTCACGCGACCCCTCTTGCCCAATGCTACCTCTTCCCATGTCAACTTGATACGACTGTATGTCACATACTCCATTGCCAAGCATATCAGTGAGCCAAATCATTACGAAAGTTTACCCGCAGAACAAATGCCAAATCTGGTGGTTGTAGGGCCCGGAGTGCTCCCATAGATTTGGTTACACAATGTCACTCCCTGTGACTGCTCTAAAAAAAGACTTGCGGGTGCGATGTCGAATGCCATAAAAGACTTAATTGAAGCCCTTCCTAACACCAATTGGTTATATGAGAGTTGGTGGAAAGCGGTCCGACAAGTGGTATTGGTTTTAGTAGAGTTGGTGGAAAAAGCGGTCCGACAAGTGGTATCAGAGCCAGGAGGTCATGGGTTCGAGTCGCGGGAGCGTCATCGTGAGGGAGGGATTGTTGGGCCCGAAGTGCCCCCATGGATTTGGTTACACAATGACACTCCCTGCGACCGCTCTAAAAACAAACTTGCTGGTGCGATGTCGAATGCCATAAAAGACTTAATTGAAGCCCTTTCTAAGACCAATTGATTTTAGGAGAGATGGTGGAAAAACGATCCGACAAGAGTGGTGTTGCAAGAACGTTCCTCTTTATGGAACTTTGTGATTGAAGATGCACTATATGTTGTTCCTACTATTGTTCTTTTGAATAGTGTTTAACTTCCCAATCACGAAAAAAGACAAAAAGAATTTGGCAACAGTGTTTAAACCGAGATAGACGGCCAAATACCATTGCTTTATGCAGTTCAAACCGAATGGAAGGAGCAATTTTTCAGTGCCGCGCGTGTGTTTTGGACCGTCCATTTCAGTTTTGGACGGTTCGAATTATAGGAGAGAGAAACTGGACAGAGGAGGAGAAAGAGAGTTTTGATCTGGGCCATCCTATACACTTTTGAACGACCCCAATGTAATGTTTGGGTTAGGTACAACGTAAGCTCGGCCACGTGGTATCCATTTGATACCCAAAATTTTTCCGAATGGAAGAGAAATCAGGTCCCAAAAAATCGGAAGCAGGGGCTTTGCTGTCCGAAAGGGCCAGCAGGCCCTGCTGGCCCGTAAAACGGCGTCGTTTGCTTACAATAAAGAGGACACCGTTTGGCTCAAACAAATTCCCTCGTTCCAGATTATCAAATAAAACTCAGACGACGTCGTTCAATGGGGGTGAAGCCAAAAGCAACAGGACACCCTATAAATCTCTATCTATTTCTCCCACCAATATCTCCCTCCTCCCACATCGAGTGATTGGGCTTCTGATCGTTTCACTTGTAATGATACTTTATGTAGGATGGCGAAATACCATATTATCCAGAAATGACGCATTTATTATCTCAAACATCTTGCAATGCACAAGTTTCAGAGGTGTTTAGTCTACTTAAATTTTGATAACTGTTTGGTTCCAGTTATTTGACTAGAATCTTACATCTCATAGGAATCCCATCTTATACTTGTCTCTTTTGTTTTGAAGGAGATGACATTCGATCAAGCGGGACATATTACCATTGATCCATCAATCCACAACATCATGGAGGCCAAGTCATTCTTCCACGATGACGGGTTCATTGATTATATCATGAATCAACAACCATCCTCACAATATTGGTTTATAATTGTTTCATCTCACTTTTTGGGTTACACACACAATTATTTTTTAGGATGATTTAGTTATTAGAGGACATTTGTAGAGGACAAAAAACTGTTTGGAATTGTTTTTGTGGACAAAAATTTGGGTTTATATCATGAATTATTTTATTTGTGAAGTAATTAGTTCCAGTTACGTATTTGATCGGTTTACTTGATCAATTTCTCTGATCCGGCCTTGTTTTGTTGCCACCTACCTTGCTTTGTTGCTTCCCTTTTATTGGCAGCCAAACAAGGACGATGAGAGCAGCATTTGAGTCCTCTTTATTGTAAGCATACGGCGACAGCAGGGCCTGCTGGCCCTTTCGGACAGCAGAGCCCCTGCTTCCCAAAAAATCTCTATAAGAAAAGACACTACATTTAATTAGCAATATTAAATGGAAAGACTAATTATGGTTCCAAATTGCATTATGGTCTTCAACAATCGCCATCATTTTGCCGAGGCATGCTTTTGACTATAGGATTCCTCTTTGACTTATGATTTTGTTTCTTTCAAAGGCTAATTATGGTGTGGTAACCGGCAAAGATAGGTGTAATTTTTTTTTTCCTTCTCGAGAGTAATTGTTTAGTAGTTTGGCAGTTTCGCTACGTGATGCTCTAGATCAATTCAGAATCACATATTTATATAGAGTTCATATATTTAGTTATAAACTACATGAAAATGTATTGTTATTGAGTGGTCTGGAGTATCATGTGACTGTGCTCTTAAGCTTTGTTCGTTTTGGTTTTCAAAACCGGTTTTCTCAATTATTACCTATTTTTTAAATATTATTTTTATTTTTTCTCTCTATCTCTCTCCAATCATTAATACCTATTTTTTAATTATTATCTCTATTTCTCCCTCTAATCATTACAAAAATCAAAACTCAAAACCCAAACCAAACACAACCTTAGACTACTGAATAATATTTCTTACATCCAACATCTTTATGTCGTGTTATTATCAGAACCACATGTAGCTCCTAACCACCATCACTAAACAACGTGCAATATAACATTCGTCAACATGTTGTTGGAAAATAAAATAGAAAATTCTAAACTTAGCCTATTGGGCTGTTGTTAAAATTTAAAAACTGTATCGGAATGTGTGAAAATGTATATAAATGTGTGAAAGTGTATGAAAAAGTAAAAAAAATAGGTAATTGATATTTACACCCCCTAAATTGTTATCCACACTCCCTTTTTGTCTTTTAGTGGCATTTTTACACTTGAAAATTTCACTAGAAGACAAAAAAGGGGTGTAGATAACAATTTGAGGGGTGTGGAAATCACTCCCCAAAAAATATACTTGAGTATGTATTATTGTCAACTTATTGTCTTATTATCAATCCAATAGGCTAACAATAGAAGAAACCCTTTTAATCGCGCCAAATTTTTAAATCATGCTTGAATAATCAGATGTTCGGATCATTTGTCAGCCCTAATTAATCATGCTTCAAACTACTCAACTATGTAATTATAGAATAACCAAAATACTTTTGGTAGTTCATAGTTAAGTAGCTCTTCTAATTTTCCTATAACAAAAAAAAAAAGACATAAAAATAAGGGGGTGTTTGGGAGCCTACTTTTCAGCTTTTCATTTTCAACTTTTTGATTTTTTGGCTTTTTGGATTATGGTTAGAATGTGTTTTGAATTTGTGAAGAGTGTTTGGGTGAAATGTGCAAAATGCATTTTCCAACAAGAGTAGTGTTTGGCAGAATATTGATAAAAATGAGTTATGAATTGATTGTTTACCATTTTGCCCCTATTTATTTATTATGGTATTAAAAACGCGTACGAATATTATTTTTAGCAAGTTTTTAAACTCATTGGGAAATGATTTTTTAACGTGTCCTGTCCCTTTTTTTTTGTAAAATATTTTTTTCTCTTTATTTTTTTTTTAATTGAAAGTCTCCCTCTCCCATACTAAACAAAAATAATGTTCTCTAAAAAAAAAAAAATTGGACCTAAAAAATCTTTAACATTTAAACATTACACAAAAGTACTCCTATATAACCAAACTACACTTTTACAGTGTGTACGCACTCTTCCTTCCAAAACCACTCTCCTGTCCAAAACCATAACCCAACAAAATCATGGAGTCAGTCCATGGAATCAAACCCTCACACAGTCTTCATTCCAAAAACACACTCTTGTCCTGGGTTGTCTCTACATTCACTCCAAAAAAACCCCAACAGAACCCCAAAAAATGGAATGAAAGGGCACTCATTCACACCCCCTCAAGATTTGAACGATTTTTCCGAGGATGAACAGATTGGCGACGAGTACGCGGTGTAGATCTGTGACGTCTTGTGGCTTCTTCCCTCTTTCTGTCATTTGTTGGTGGTGGGAAAAAAAAGGGGATTCCAGAGGATAGGATAAAGGGGTAGAGGGGTAGAATGGAGAGTAGAAATTGAGGGGAAAATGAGAATTAGAAAGAGAAACGGAAAAGGAGCTCTGAAGCTATTTTTGCTTTCTGCTCTAGAAAGTGAAAAATGAAGAAGCTGTTTTGACAGAATGACCCAGAACTTGATAAGGAGAATCTGAAAACAGGAAAAAGTGTCGCCCAAACACCCTCTAAGTTCGGTTCACTTTATTTATTGTTCTTATTGTTTTCTTTTATATTTTCCTACCCTCCATTAATGAGATATCCAAACACTACCATACTTCCGTTGCTTGTAAAAATATCATGTACCAATATTTACTTTTAGGAACGTTGGTTTAATGGGTAATGTAATGAAGAATGAATACATAATTTCATCGCGTATTACATAATTGCAAGTGGTGGTCAACTCATTCGGTAGAGCTCTTAGATGCGCCAAACTACATCCTGGGATCGAGTCTCATCTCCTTCCCTCCATGTAATAGATTATGAATGACAAATGACAAAAAAAAAAGGAATATATATTTTCCCTGAACACATTAATACACATATAGGTTTCAAAATAATATTGGGTAAAAAAAAAAAGGCCCATAATTTGCATGTCCATCCATGCATTCAATTTATAATTAGTAGGAAATTGGCCTTTTTTTATTTTAAAATTGAATGAATGCTTGTTAAGATTATCCCTCATTTTATGTGCCAAATATGAAAGGTATAAAATGTCATTAATTGAGTCATTCGGAATTAAAAAATCTGGAACATGGGAAAATATCAAACTGTGTTTAATATTATATGATCAGCTTCCAGAAGAGAAAAATCTCTTTGGCGTGGCAGGTTTGCTAACTTGAATTTTTGCACGTTCTTATAATCCAGAGTCACCAAGATGATTTGGTGGCTTTTCAATTTCCAACAAAATAGTCACATTGCATTTGTTTTTTTCTGATTGGGAATTCAAAACTAGGGCGTGATTCAAAGCCAATTATTTTTTAAGTTCCGATTTGTAAATTGTAGATTAAATATAGAAGTATAATTATAATCTAATGGGTCTCCGCCTTCAGAATAATGCATTTTACGAAAATAGTTCTTGCGTTTGGTGGCCAAACTCTGAGAAGGAGAAAATGAATAAAAAACACAAAAAAACCGGCAATCCAAACACTCTCTAAAAGTAAGTGGTGGTAACTCATGCGGTAGAGCTCTTGCCTCCCCACTACATCCCGGGATCGAGTCTCATTCCTCCCTTCTCATCTAGTAGATTAGGAATGACAAATGACCAAAAAAAACTCTAAAAAGTTCTTTCGGATGTGATTTTTAGACTGGCTCCCAGCAACTACTCACATCCACCACCGTAAACTAATCTCTCTGCTTTTGACTTCTCTTAGTTTTCTTTTTCTGGTTTCTCTTGGTACTCTATCCTGGTTCTCTCTCTTGGCTTCTGTTTCTCTCTCTTTTGGCTCCTAGCTCCTGGCCTCGTTTTCAAACTCAAGTTGGTAGACCTACTTGAGTTTGAGGGGGCATGTTAGCATAATATTAAGAAATACTATTATGTTAGCACGTTATCAAGATTTATTTGATTATGTTTCCATAGTCTAGATTTGATTATGTTTCAATAGTTTACGATTTGATCATATTTCCATAATTTAGTATAAATACAAGACCCTATTGAAATTTCTTCTCTCAGATTTTCACAGCCACAATGAATTTCATAATTTGCTGCCTCACACTCAACAATTAATAAGTAATGTGGTGGCCAAACACCTCCTTAAAATCAACTCGTTGCCTCTTTATTTTATGTTCTAACCCCCACCTAACATACATGCACGCAGAATGGACGATCATGTTTGTCCGATGTGTAAGTTTTGGCTCCATGTCTGCATAAGTCATCGACCAGTGGGATTTTTTATATGCCAATGTCGAGTATGATACACTTATGATGAGGCCATTAATTGATAAATTAGCCACTTAAATATCACATGCTCCAAATCCGTCCAATTTGACCATAAATGGTCACAGTCATGAATATATAAATGAATATTTCAATTTTTTTTAGGGTAAGAGATGTCCGGAGCTTGCGTGCACTTTGACTAATCACTTCCCTAGTTTTCCCATCTGGTCTGAGAATTCAAAAGAAATTACTTTCTTTAGACGTAATCCCAAGATCGAAACCTAGTCAATTTTGTAGGAAGCAAATCCATCAACCAACCGGACTATTCCTCGGTCCATATAATCTATATATTTTTCCAGCTAATTCAAACATGTGACTAAAATAACATTTCTTGAAGAGATAGGAAAAAAACATGTGATTGAATCCTCCCTTAAAAAATGCATTAAAAAATGAGAGATAAAAACCGAATGTCAACTTTTGAGTGTAATTGCATGCGTATGCATTTGAGGCTAACTGTTTCAACTAGACAACCAAAATAACCCGCCAACGAAACGCTATCCATTTAATCCATTGGAGCAATAGTAAGCTTTACATAAAGAAGAAAGATGATTTTCACGTCATCATCATTTTTATTTTTATTTTTGGTGTTTGTAATGCAAAACTGTTTTGCTAATTAATGTCAAAATTTGTAGTATGTGAAAGACTGTATGTACCATGTGTAAGGTACAATGCTCTTATATACTATGATAGTATGATTTTGACATTAATCAAAATAGTTATGGTGTTCTCATTTTCACATTAGTCTCCTAATACTCGCATATGTGTTACATGGTGTTCTTTATTTAGACATTCCAATGTTAAGTGTCTCAAGAAATACATGTGACAATAACTACAGTGGTGGTAATCTCAAGGGATTGGCTTGGTAGTCAATGTTTGAGATTTAGGATTTTGCTCTTTCTTAAAGTCGCAGGTTTAAGACGTGCTTGAACTCACCCGAATACCCTAAGGCCCTGATTGGCTATGGGATAAACAGAGGTATTAAGTTATACCCCCTCCCCTTATCCCGGTCCCACGGTTTTATCCTTGCATGGTTTGGCAAAAATTTGGAACCCGGATAACTTAATACCCCCACCCAAATAATACCCCTTCCCCTCACTAATTAATAACACCCTCGCCCCCCCCAATTACTAATTTATACCCCCTACGAAATTACCCCCATACCCTCCCTTATACCCCTCCCCTTACCCCCAGTTTTTTTTACTATTTTTAAAAAGAAACCGAATGGCATTTTAAATGCTTTACGAACTCTTGCGATTTCATTCGGATAAAAAAATGAAGTACTTTTGTGCGTAATTTTTTAATTTTTTTTCCACCAAATTAAACTACTAATTGAGATCTTTAATTTGATACAAAAAAATTTGAAAAATTTTATACTTTAGAATTTGACATTGTTGACTTGTTTTGCAATATCCTTCGGATAAAAAAATAAAGTATTTTCACATTAATTTTTTTACTTTTTTTTGAACGAAATTAAACTACAAATTGAGATCTTTAACTTGATAGAAAAAAATTTAAATTTTTTTATACTTTAGAATTTTGACATTGTTGGGGAATAACATAAAAATTACTAATTAGTTATTATTAAACACGTATAACTAGAAAGGAAAGGGAAAAAAAAAGCAAAAAATTAAACTTCGAAATATTATTGAAATGAATAGTAAAAAAATAATAACTGAATATTTTAATTTTAGATATAACTAATAAAAGGAATTATTTATTAAAAAGTACTCTATAATTAATTTAATTACTATTGTGTTTATGTATTTTTTTTATCATAAAATCTAATATGACTGTTCAAGGGCAAATAAGTCATTTGTCAAGTTTTTACATCATCTATCCAATTTTATTCCCCTTTATCACAAATTCATCCAAACCACATACTATTTAATCTCCCCTTCATAAATGTCACATCACTGTGGATTCAGCCTTACTAATAATACCCCTTATTATCTTATCCCCTTTACTATTTAATCCCACCAAAACGTATCCTGCATCCAATCGGGGCCTAAGTTATAAAAAAGGGGTGTGGCGCGATTCGGTGATTTCGGCGATTGTCACCAGTTGTGGTCGAATCGGTTGTCACCTACCACTCCGGCGACTTCACGACCTAACTCCGGCGACTCCGCGACCTAACTCTGGCAGGTATGGCTTAGATCTGACAAAACCTAGGTTTTCTGTGTTGTCTGTTGTTTTTTAAACCCAAACCGTAATCAATTTTCTCAAATTTTTTGTATTTTTCGTTTCTGTTTTTTTGTTTCTTTGTTGCTATGGATTTTGTATGGATTTTGTGGTAGCAGGGCCTCCATGCCCTTGTGATATATGGAATTTGTATGGGTTTTGTATGGGTTTTGCTATGGATTTTGTAACTGTTAAATTTGGTACCAGGGCCTCCATTCCATTGTTTGTTAAAAGAAAATCATTAATTTTTCCCCTCACTTTCACGTAAAATTATATTACAGGAAGTTATTAAGCTTTTGTATATGGGAAGAACAGATCCCTTGTATATTCCTTGAGTCAAACGTGAGGAAGTGAGCCATTCATAGGTGTGTTTCATCAATAATTCATGAAGCTTGAGTCAAATGTAAAGCCCTGATTAACGTTCAAAACAAATTAGAATGAGAATGGCAGTATAGTACATGTTAGAATTAGTTTTCAAATGTCGGTGAAACATTTTGATAAAATGAAGCCACCTATCTAATCTATTAATTATAGGATGGCACGATTAAACAACACACATCTGATAAGAAGAGAACATGATGAGGCATTTGTGGCATTACAGAGTTTTATTACCACTGCACTAGGTGTGTTTCGCCTATACTTCTTCGTCACAAGTTTTTATAAGGAGGCTCGGCCGCACTTGTCTCCAAATCCGGACGTTTACCAGAGTCAGATAAATAGAATCAACAGCTTGACAAGGGGTAATGAGTCTGATTGTTATGATCAGCTGAGAGTCAATAGGCATACGTTCTTAAGGTTGTGTTGCTTAGTCCGAGGTGTTGGCTTAGGAGACTCACGCAACGTATGTCTTGAGGAGAGAGTAGCCATATTTCTATGGATCCTCTCGCACCACACAAAGCAGAGGCGCACAAGGTTTGAGTTTTTCCGATCGACCGAGATTGTTAGCAGGCATTTCCATGCAGTACTTCAAGCAGTGCTACGCCTACACCCCATGCTTGTAGTAAGGCCTGAGCCTGTACCTCCGAACGACCCTGACAGTAGGTGGAGTTGGTTCCAGGTACATTTGCATGGTTTCAATGTGAATTCTTCCGTTTCCTGTAGCGTAATGGACCTACCTTATCTAACTTTCAATGTTGTATTCAATTCTGAATTAGAATTGTCTAGGAGCGTTGGATGGAACGCACGTGCCAGTTATGCCCCCGGTAATTCTCAAGCCTCGCTATAGGAACAGGAAGGGTGAGATTTCGACAAACGTTTTAGGTGTTTGTACTAGGGATTTGAAGTTTGTGTACGTTTTGTCTGGCTGGGAAGGGTCGGCAACTGATTCTAGAATCCTTCGAGACGCCATTCAAAGACCACATGGGTTAAGAGTCCCCCATGGTACGTTTGAAATGGATGCCAAAAATATTTTTTACAATACTTATAGT
Source organism: Vaccinium myrtillus (assembly GCA_016920895.1). Lineage (NCBI taxonomy): Eukaryota > Viridiplantae > Streptophyta > Magnoliopsida > Ericales > Ericaceae > Vaccinium > Vaccinium myrtillus. Next base: position 13,326,114 of record CM029278.1, on the reverse strand, counting down.
AAACTTTACATGCCTGATATCCGTAGTGAATGTCGTTCCAGGACATTACTACCTTGTCGATGCAGGTTACCCAAATGGGGAGGGGTTTCTAGCACCATACCGAGGCCAACGGTATCACATTAACATATGGAGACAAGGTCAAATTCCTACTACGAAAGAGGAGTACTTCAACATGAAGCACTCCAGTGCTAGGAATTGTGTTGAGAGAGTATTTGGTGTACTCAAGATGCGGTGGGCAATATTGAGGTGTGCCTCTTACTACCCCATACGGACTCAAAATCGCATCGTGACAGCATGTTGTCTCCTCCACAACCTCATTAAAAGAGAGATGCCTGACGATCCTATTGAGTTAGAGTACACGTTGTGGGAGCAACAAAACGTACACAATGTACCTGTAGATGACCACATTGGCCAGTTGGAGACGTCCGATGAATGGACCTAGGGGAGGGATGCCCTCACAACCGCTATGTATGACCATTGGCTTGCCAACGGTGGTGGAAATGTGGACGAAGTTTAAACTATTTTTAATTCCCATTTGCAACTATTGTGTAACTCTAATTGATAAAGTTTGTATTAAGTTTAAACAATTTGTACTCTAACTTTAATTCGTGAGGTTTGTGAGTGGATGACACTTTAATTCATGTATGACATTTATTAAGTCCTTATTTTTATGGTATGGATAATCTTTATGTATGGACTTATCATGAGCTGCATATATATGTTTTCACTACTCTATTTGCGGTAAATAAGATATGTATATGCAGCCATGGACACCGAAGCATCACAACCACCCACCAATTCTTCCAAGGCCCGTTTCGTATGGAAGAAATTTGAAGAGGATCACCTAATCCGATGCATGAAAAATGAGTACTCCGACCTATGGACCGCTGACAATGGGTTTAGGTCAGGTTTCTTCACCTTACTTGCCCGTGAGCTGAAGAAGGTCATGCCCGACACGGGCATTAAAGCCCACCCTCACATTGTGTCTAAAGTGCGGAATTGGAGAACAACCTACCACCGCATCAATGACATAGTAAATAAGAGTGGGTTTGGTTGGAATGACGTTATGAAATGCATCGTCATGGATGAGCCGTCGGTGTGGGAGGAGTATGAAAAGGTAATTTACATTGCTTTAATTTAAAATTAAAGCATTTAATTGCCAATTCTTACTTAGACATCCTATCCCGTTTGTCTAGGCTAATCCAAAGTGCAAAGGCTATAATGGTAAGCCATTCCCGTACTACGATCAATGGGTAGTCCTCTTCGGGAAAGATAGGGCAACTGGAGAGTTTGCGGAAGATTTTAGACAGATGGCCGGTGCAGATCCACCAATTGTAGTGGAGGAAGAGTTGTTTGTTGATGACGAACCAATTCATATGTTCTTCACGCAAGATGGAGAGCTCGGGAGTCAACCTTTCACACCTACGGCCTCCACACCTTCACCCTCGACCCCTCGAGGCTCCACCCCCCGCACCTCCACCCCTCGCAGCTCCACACCTCCGACGTCCTCGCCTCATCCATCAATGCCCATCAATGCCCATCAATGCACCCTCGGCTAATGCCGAAGGTAAGAAGGGAAAAAAAAGGTCTCGGATGGGTATGGAGGATGAGAAATTCCAGGAGGGTATGAACAATTGGATGAATTCAACCGCGACAAATATGGCGGATATGGCCAAGTCAATGGGGTTTCCGAGAGAAGTTGAAGCTCGCCGTGAAAGGATTCCAGATGAGCTAGCAAAGCTTGACCTTACTATTGTGCAGCAGTTTCAGTTAACTGCCATAATTTGCGAGACCGACGTGAGGGTTACTCAATTCTATGGCATCAAAGAGGAGAACAAGCAAGGATGGGCGCATGCTGTCCTTGATGGGCTCATCTACCCTAGTACTACATAGGGTGGTCAAGAAGTAAAACTTATTGTGTAATTAGTAAGTACTTAAAGAAATGCCTTTTTGTATAGTTTATGGGAGGATTGGTAGCTTGAAAAGGATAATTTGGTTCAACCCTACGAAACTAACAAGTACGTGTTTGTATATTTTGATGGTTAGGCAGTCACCATGTATGTATAAGTGGATAAAGTTGTAATGAACTTTGAATTGATGTAATATGGTACCACTCTTTTGGTACCACTCTTTTGGAAATATGTAATATTTATGGGGGAAATGTTCTTTCCTTTGTAGGTTTTGTGAATAGTTAGCTGGTCATAACTTCGTTGGGCGATGATGATTTCATGGTATTCAATATGAAGGTACTTACCTTGGCATGGCAATATTTTTTGCAGCCATGAGTAACCTTTTGCTTGCTGGTAAACATTTCCTGAGCCCTGCAGATTGGTAACATTATAACTATGAATCTATGGTTACTCTATATTTGTTAGGGCTATGATGAATACTTGAGCCCATTGTTATGAGTTATAGTCGTATGTGGCTGTTTTCCTCTTTCCATTCATGTTTTAAGCCCAATGTTTTGAATTTGTGGTAGCTTCTGCAGTAACTTGGTTGTTGTTGGTAGCTGCTGCAGTAAGTAGGTTGGTGCTGCATGCACTTTCATTGGTTGGCAATGATGTTAAACTGAGCTTCTATCTTTGTAGAAATAAAGACTTTTGTGGGATAAATTGGCAATGATGTTAAACTGAGCCTTGTTTTGGCAACTCTGAACCTCAAATTTGGCAATGATGTTAAACTGAGCCTTGTTATGGCTATGATGTGAATTTTGTGAACCTGAAATTTGTGGGATAAACTGAGCCTTGTTTCTGAGCCTTGTTTCTGTTTCTGTTAAATTTTGTGGGATAAATTTTGTGGGATAAATTGAGCCTTGTTTTTGTGGGATAAACTGAGCCTTGTTTTTGTGGGATAAATTTTGTGTTGAACTTTCATTGTTTCTGTTTCTGAGACTTTTCTGATTCTGAGCCTTGTTTTTGTTAAAGTGAGCCTTGTTTCTGTTTCAACTTTGAATCTGCAAATGAGCCATGTGTTTGGGAACTCTCGTACTTCTAATTAGTGGGCAATGATGGTCAAAATGAGCCTTTACTTTGAAACTGAGCCTTGTTAAGGAAACTTTGAAACTTAAAACTGAGGGATAGTTGATACTTCATCCTCATGAAAGCATTCTTTTCTGGGCTGTGGTAATTGATGCTTCTATGGATCTGATACCAAGTTAGCTCTGTTTATTTTCATTGCAATGATGGTAAACTGAGCCTTCAAGGTGAGCTTCTCTCTCTTCTAGAGTCAGGTTTTCAATGGTGTTTCCAAACATGTTACTTTGTGTTTGAACTGGCCAATGATGTTCAACTGAGCCTTTGCTTTGAATCTCTGAAACTGTCCCTCTGTCTGCTTTTGGACTCTGAACTGGGCAAGATTAGCAAAAGGGTTTGCATTACTTTCTTAGTCTGAGCCCATTGTGGTTGCTAACATGTTGTTTGAATTAGATGTTACTTGTTGACCTGAATATGAATTAGGTGCAGGTAACTAGCTGCACTTTGTGTTTTTGTTATTAGCTGCTGCAGTTTTGTTACTGAATTGGGCAGTGATGTGTGATGTGGCATGCTTTCACCAACTCTGAAACTTTGAAACTGAATTTTTTATTGGGATAGTTGGTACTTAATCCTCATGAAAGCTTTTTTTCTGTTCAACTATTGGGATAGTTGGTACTTAATCCTCATGAAAGCTTTGAACTGGGTTTGTGGACAATGAGGCCAATGATGATACATGTGAAAATAATTTGTTCTTAATTTGAATTGCACTATGCCTGAGCCAGTTGATTCTTTTAATTTTTGGTACTTTTGTTGAATGAAATATGGTACTTAAATGAACAAAAGATTTGTTTAATAAAATATGGTACTTAAACTGAGCCTTGTTATGGCAACTCTGAACCTCAAATTTGGCAATGATGTTAAACTGAGCCTTGTTATGGCAATGATCTGAATTTTGTGAACCTGAAATTTGTGGGATAATTTGGCACTTGTTAGTGGACTTGGTGAATATGTGTTTTGCTTGCAATTGGTGCACTGTGAATCTGTGTTTCTGGGCAGTTTCAGTTCAAATTATGAGTTATAACATTATGAATCTGTGTTTCTAGGCAGTTGGTGCACCTGTTGGTGCTAACCTGCTACTGCATTAGCCCATGGGCAGTTGGTTGACTCTGTACTTTCTGCAGTTTCTGCACTTTCTGCCTTTACTTTGGTAACTTTGAATCTGCACTTTCTGCACTTTGAATCTCTGCACTTTGGTAACTGAGCCATATGTTTGTGGGCAGTTTCTGTCTTTGTTTCTGGGTTGGTAACTCTGAATCTGCACTTCAGTTAGTGTTGCACTTGTTTTTTGGGCAATGATGCAAAATTTGTGAAATGTCTTGGCAATGATGTGTGAACTGAGCCTTGTGATCTGTGTGTGATTCTCTGTGTGTGTGTGTGTGTGTGTGTGCAGTTGGTACACTAGGTGAATCTGTGTTTCTGTGTTTCTGGGCTTTTGGTGCACTAGTTGGTGCTAACCTAGTACTGCATTAGTTAGTGGCCATTTGCTTGACTATGTTAAAGGCAAGTTGTTTTTTTTTTAGGGCAATGAGTCCAATAACTGACCCATGTGAAGGGAACTCATGAAACTGAACGACTGGGCAGTGAGTTTAGCATTCTGAATTTGCATTTTCTGAACTCATGAAACTGAGGGATAATTTGGCTGTGATGGTATTTTAAGTGTTGAACTTAAGATTTAGGTGCAGAAAATAGCTTTTATATGAGGGATAATTTGGCATGAGTTACCTATTACTTTGAAATGGGCAGTGATGTGTGAACTGATGTTCAACTGAGCCTTTAATTTCAATCTCTGAAACTGTGCCTCTGTCTGCCTTTGGACTCTGAATCTGTCATGTGTTGCACTTGTTTTTTGGACAATGAGGATAAATGTGGAATAAATTTGATCCCAATGTTGGCTTTCGTTGTTATCTTGGCGGGGCAACCTTGTTGCAGCCAAGAGTAGCACATATACTATGCAGTTGTTTTCTGGGTAATGATGCACCAAGTCAATGTCTGAGCCCATTTTTTTGATTTCTGGGCAATGATGCACCAAGTTTTGTTATTGAACTTGAAATCTGAGCCCAATGTTCTGTTGGTCAAACACTTGTTACACTTGTGGTTGCTGTGTTTTCTGGGAACTTGTTACACTTCAAACACTTGTATCAGTTGTGGTTTCTGGGCAATGTTACAATTGTTGAACTTGAAATCTGGGAAATGATGGTTCAGAATCAGTTTCTGTTGCATATTTTTCTGCATATGTTTCTGTGTTTCTATGTTTGTGGAATTCAGAATCTGTTTCTGTGTTTCTGTTGGTGAAAACCTAGGATTGTATTAGCCCATGGGCAGTGATGTTTATGGTTTACTAGTTTGTGGCCATTGTTACTGTCTTTGTTCCTGGTTTTGGTAGTTTCTGGGCAAGGAGGACTCCACTGAGCCCAAATGGTTTAGTAGTGCATTATTGAAACTCTAAAGTTTGGTGCTGCAGTTTGGTTCTGTTCTGAATTCTGACCCTTGGCATGGCAAATTTGGCAATGATGTTTTTCTGAGCCTTGTTTTTGGCAACTCTTAACCTGAATTTTGTTGAATCTCTGCACTTTGGTTGTTGCATACGAAGCTTGGTTGTTGCTTTGAATCTCTGTTGAACTAGGCAGTGATGTGTTTTGCTAGCTTAGAACTGGGTTTGTGCAGTTAACTAGTTCTGTTATTGGATTGAATGAAATCTGGTTTTTTAAAATTAGTGGGCAATGATGGTAAACTGAGCCTTGTTTTGGGAACTCTGAACCTGAAATTATGTATTATGAGACTGGGAATTGATGTTGAACTGTGCCATTTTATAAGACTGGGCAGTGATGTTGAACAAATGGTGCTGCATGTGCTGCATATGGGCAATGATGTTCAACTGAGCCAAGAAGAAGAAGAAGAGAACAAAAGGGAAAAATTAAGAGGAGATGCTATACTTGGTAATTCATGTTTCTTACACTTGATTCCATAGATTTGCATGTTCAATTCATGTTTAATTAAAGGGTTTATGTTTAGAGACCATAGAAATCCTTGATTGTGGAATTTTGAAAGAGTTCTTGGGCAGTGATGTTTGTTAAATTCGTTCAGTTTATGCATCCTTGAAATTCTGCAGATATTAGGCCTTGTATGACTGACTTTGGGGATTTTATTGACTGGGTTATACTACTCATAATTTTCTGAAAATTTTACTGAGAGTTCCTCTATGGGTTGTCTTTGTTCGGTTAAAATTTTGGACTTTGATTCCATGTATTGAGCTCTGTAGAAATTCGTGAAGTTGTTGCTGTCAATTCGGATTTCTGCAGGCAGCAGTAACCCATCTTCGTAGAACAGTCATAACTTTTGCTACGGGTATCGAAATCACTCACCGTTTGATGTTTCCGAAACTAGACTCGTGTATCTTTCTATCCATGTAAGGATCGTACCTTAAATTTGACCACGCAAAATCATTTTTTGCATTGAAGTTAAGACGGGTGCAGTGTCTGAAATTCTGTTATTTTGGAATGAACTAGCTTTCTTTAAATTGGTGTACAAGGCTCATTTGAACTCCGTTTTTTACATATGACCTATCGATACGAAGCTTAGGATGTGTATTTTGTGTTGGTTTAGGTTTGGTACCCAGGGGTTGTGCTTGACCGACCAGGTGACTAAAAATAAGACGAATAAAGACGCGTCCCAAGCGTAGGACTCTCGACCAGTGTAGCACTATAATTCCGGAAGTACCGGAGTCGAACCACAGAGACGGACGAACGTGTGCAGGACTCAAAGATGACGGGTTCACAGTTTATTTTGGCTCTTAGGTAGCCACCCTTGTGATTTGAGATTAATCTACTAACTAAATTACCCAACTAACTTGATTAAATATGGATTTGAAAAGAGGAGTACAGCCGTGGGAACCCAGCGTCCGCAACTAGCCTAACCTGTAACGCCCTGAAAATTGGGTACGTTAATAAATAAATTGCAAAATTTATTTAAATAAAATACCAACTTAATTAAAATTCCAAAGAATACTTAATAAATTTTTTTTAACGGAAAGCTAAAAGTTAGCTTTCTTATTACAACCCAGAATAAAAAGAACTTTAACATTGTCTGGAAAACTTAAACATTTATTTAAAAATTCAACGGAAAGGAAAGAACAGAGCCGATCAAACTAGAGATCTACTGGTACAACCACGGCTCCGACACTTCATAACCTTCTTGCTGCTCCATTCCCTCGAACTTAGCAAGCGACTCCTCTTCTCCTTCTGTACCTGGCGTTAGGGACGCCAGGGCCACAAAAGTAGCACCGTGAGTGGTAAAATTACACTCAATAGGACACCGAAACTACCCCTTTACAAAAATATACGTACTCATGCAGCAGTTAAAACACATGGGACATCAATTTAAGACATAGAGCAACATTTCTCAACAATATAAGTTCAGTAGATTTAATACTCCGTCATCAACTCAAGGTTTCACAAATTTCGTTCCCACTTCGAATAAAATAATTTTCATCAACGGTTTCCGCCCACAGTATACTCAGGTGCTCGATCACACAGCAAAGTCACCTCAGGGCATACTGTGCACGGCTCACGATTGATCACTCATTGATCAATATCTATCCGGCATCGATTCCCACCCACAGTATACTTCCGGCGCCCGATCACACAGCAAAGCTACCTAAAAGTATAACTGCGCATGGCTCAAGACCCATACCGGACACACCCCATTCCCCAAATCCGATAAGTGAACACTAATCTTTTCAATCTAATAATTTAACCACAATAATTATTCACACAAATTTAACGGTTTCACAAAACGCCAGTAACATCAGTAAACAAACACATGCATCCAATTATAGTGCAAACAGAAAATTTAATGAAGATCGACTCTCTCGAGCCCATATGTGTCAGTTATAAATCTAGCCACTAAAAATAGTAAACGGTCTCCAAAAATCACGACATTTTACAGTAGGATATTTCATCAAATTTGACACATGTTCACTGTTTTGATCGAAGCCTAAATCCAATCCTAAACGAAGTAAAATAGCGTTTTAAGCTAGACAGTGAATCTGTCCCGAAACTGTTTAATTTAGCCAACTTTGAAAAATCACAGTTAATTGTACGAACCTCGGATTGAAACGAGTTCTATATGGAAGTTGCTTAATTTTTCGAGATCTACAACTTCAACGATTTATGTTTTCTCTAAATCCAAACAGGAATACCCGAAAATTTGCTGAACAGAGCAGCGCGCAAGAAAAATGGTTTTTGTCTCTTGGTTCCGTTTTAGACTTACAAAACCTTATCGGTTGGAAAACAAACACAACAAATGATTTCACCTCATATCCATATCACCATTATATCTAGATACACATGGATACACTGAAACACAAAAACAAATAGTATACTTAAGTAAAAAGTGAGATTTAATGTCCTACCTTTCCTCCGAAGTTAAAGCGCTCTACGAACGTAAGAAGATTTAAAGTCACTGACGGTTGAGTTTTCGGAATAGAAATCGCACAAGAGGAAGTCGAATCGAGAGTGAGCGTTGGAGAGGGTTATTTTGTCGTGGGTTAATGTTATGGGTGGAAAATCAAAGATCCGTGAGAGATTGACATAGGAAAAGAAAGGAATAAGGAAGTAGTGAAGTTATACAGGAAGAGATAATAAAATAGGAAAGAAGGGGGTATAGTTAAGGTGCACTTTTAAGGAAAACCAACTAATTAGTGGGATATCAAAAGGTATTTGTAAGTTGGAATGTTGGAATCCAATTACGCAGTGGGATTTTTGGAGAAAGGTATAATATGGTAAGACTTGTTTTCTTGGTTAGGAAACCACTCCCAATTAGGCAAACTTGATTAGGTAATTTACATCATAGGAAATCTTATATTATTAGAACATGGGAGTAATATTTATATGTATCCATATAAAGGAAAATGATAACTAAGGATTTAAAATACATGGAAACTAATACACATTTATCATGGCAATAAATATATATATATATATATGTAATTGATTCAAATTAACAACTTAATTATTAAAATTACCGGATTTTACAATCTACCCCCCTTAAACAAAATTTCGTCCCCGAAATTAAATATGGTACGTCGGTTCTTGAACAGATAAGGATGATTGGCTTGCAACGAGTTCTCATGCTCTCATGTCATCTCTTCGATCCCTTGATAGCGCCACAGAACTTTGAAGAGTTCGATCTTCTTCCTCCGTAGTACTTTCTCATGCTTGTCCACTATGTTTCGTGTGGGTTCGGGGTGCGCCATATACCTTCAGAATATGGACGCATGGAATACAATATGAACTCTGGCTATCTGCAGCGGTAAGGCTACACGATACGCAACTTCCCCAACATGTTCAAGAATCTCCGACAACCCAATGAACCTAGGTGCAAGTTTCCCTTTTTGTCCGAAACGGATAATCCCACATCACGGATGAATCTTCAAAAATACGTGATCTTCGACATTAAAAGTTAACGGTCGGGTCCTTCTATCAGCATAACTCTGTTGTCTACTCTGAGTTGTCACTAGTCATCGCTTGATCAAATGCACTTTCTTGGTCATCTCACGAACAAGGTCTGGGCGCAACAAACTATTCTCTCTAACATCCATCCAACAGTTTAGGCATTGGCACCGTCTTCCATATAACACTTCGTACGGAGCCATTCCGATGCTAGCCTAAAAGTTGTTGTTGTAGGCGAATCCTAACAAGGGTAAATGACGTTCCCAACTCCCCTTGAAATCCATAACGCAAGCCCTGAACATGTCCTCCAATGTCTCAATCGTCCGTTCTGATTGTCCATCAGTCTGTGGGTGAAAAGCGGTGCTGAAACAGAGGTCCGTTCCTAAGGCAGTCTGCAGGCTCTGCCAAAATTGAGAAGTAAAACGGGGATCTCGGTCTGACACGATCGAAACTGGGACCCCGTGCAAATGAACAATCTCGTCAATGTACTTGCGGTAGCACAAGTCAAAGGTGTTTGGAACTCTCGAGCTGGTAAGAAGTGTGCAACTTGGTCAAATGGTCAAAGATGAATCTTTTCTCAATTTCTAAAACTTCTATCGGTATGCACTATCAAGTCTGTAATAGTCTCTCCCGTAACATAATGAAGTCTGCTATTTGATCAGTATCTTGGAACATTGAAATTCATCGTGAGGTGTGGCGTGGCGGTCCAGTCTAGTTCATACGTTCTTCTTTCGTCCACAGTATGTTGGAGCTTGAATTCATGCGCGCTGTTAGACATTTTCTATCCTCCTTGTGAAAAGATCTGATGTTGCCCACAATAATGTACTTAGTGGAACAAATCATTCCTCGATCTTGCTACCTTTGTAGTTGAATTATCAAATATTTGGAGTTCCTCTAATGTCAAACGAAATGCTATAACGGATATTGGTGTGGTTCCTGATTGAAGTTGACGGTGAAGTCTGAGCCGAAATGCGCAAAAATAAAATATATATATATATATCTAGTAGTTTAAATGGGAAGATCTACAGATTCACTTGACTCGTGGAAGTCTTTCTTCTAAAGTTGCTCATCGTTCAAGAAAGAGGTGAAGGATATGAAAATTTCCAAAAGGAACAATATGGTTCAAAAGTTCAAAGAGCAAAACACCATAAGGGAAGGTGAACAGATTTTTCTCAAATGATTTATGTTCAAGTGGGCCCATGTTTGTGTAACAAGAAGTTGGAGTAGCTACAATCAAGTCTACTCGAAGACAAAATCAATGTTCTGAAGCTGAAAGGTTGTAATACTCCAATAGTGCTGGTTCAAAGTTTTACATGTAAAGAAAACAAGTGATACCTCAACTTAAAAATAACTGTTGCAATTGGTTACAAAAGCATTCATGAGAGGAGTCGTTACCGCAGCAAGGTTCTAGAAAAGATATTAAGAATTGAAATGAAAAGCCAACTTACTCGAAGGGTCTAGAAATTTTGGTTTTCAAACACAGAAGTTTAGGGTTGCTACAATCAAAATTAATCAAAGACAAAATCAATGATCGACATATCAATGATCGATATAAGAATGGAACATGCAAGTGAAGGTTCAACAAGTGGATTTAGGACTATATAAGTGAGATAGATGAATTATGAGTTTCACCATTGCAATAATAGCAATTCAAGATTCAACAAACGAGTGAAACTTAACGAAATTGTGGCTTTCAAAAGTAAAATATTAGGATAAGCAAAGTCCTCACAAGAGAAATGAATATACCGCCGTAAGAGTTTGTAAAATAAGAATGAGGTTAAAAGGAGAACCAAATGAGATAGTAGTCTGAAACCGTGTCAGCCAAACATGTTACAAATCAAATATTTAAGTGTATATTTTTCATGAAGGTTTCAATCAGACAGGTATACAAATAGCTCAGAAGGTCATTCCGGCAGTGGAACTTTCAATGCAAATCTCAAAAAGGGAGTATAATCAGCTTAACAAAAGTCAAAATGAAATGAGTGTTGAGGTTACACATCTCAAAGAAAGTTGAGTGTCTTAAAGGTTTAAGTGGTTTAATAAACAAGGATTTCAAAAATATATCCGAGCTCAAGTTTGATTTGTGAGTCTAAGTTTTTGAAGAATGAAATGGTATTTCAATGCGACATGTAAGATTTTAGTCTTAACTTGTAGTAAGGAGAAAGACAAGGATAAAACCAAATGCAAGAATGAAGGAGTATAAGAGTGCTAACGTAAGCATAGGTAGTCAATAAAGTAGAAACGAAATCGTTTCGATTGGAAGTTGAATTGATCGAAAGCCACTAAGGTCTAGCATCGGTTTAGGAAGGGGAAAAATGAAGAGGTCGAGTGAAATCAACTTTTAGTGTAAACTATACTAATCGAGTAAATACAATTTATATAAAGATGGTGATTATGGAGTCGTCTATCCCCTTAAAATGGCAAATCATTCTTCTTACGCAAGATAAATCGTTGCTACTCGATAGCAAGGAAGGTGATGGTAACCAAATCGTAGATCGATATTCAAAAAGGATCAAGGCCCACGTAGCTGATTGAAAAGGTCGTTGGTCATCGGTAATGGATAACGGTTCTAGACTGTTACTCATTGGGTTGTTGATATTCATACATAACCAACGCGATCCATCCTTCTTTTTAGCGAATAAAATCGGGACTTTCCATGGTGAGACACTAGGTCGAGCAAACTCTTTATCAAACATTTCCTGCAGTTGATCCTTTAACTCTCGGTTCGACCGAGCCATTCGATATGGTGCCATCTTGATTTTGGATAAGTCGAAGAAGAGTCTTGTCAATCCCACCTGAAACGCGTCTCATTAAGAGGGTGAGTAGTCACTTCCTTCTCGAAACATCGATCACAGCTCGGTGGGTGAACAATCCAATCATTCCCAAAAATAACGTCGAAGTCGGTCATTTAGATTACTCGAAGTTGCAAGTCAAACGCAATCCAGACATCTCTAATTAGCAAACTCTACAAATTACGACTAACAGTACGTGTCCCTTGAAAGGTGAAGCTATGCTAAGAGTTTTCGCTAGTCGCTCAGTCTCCAAGCTGGCCTCTTTAACTTCATGCTTCAACGACTTGGAGTCCTCTTGATCTTTCGGGTCAAGGCCCAGGTATTTCGATGGGTCGTAGATGTCATAACATGTGAAGAATCAGCTCTCACTTCTATTTCTCGATCTCTAAGGGATAAATCCTATCGACCCTACTAATCGTGATTTCAACCTAGATTTCTAACGTGTCCCTAATTACTCGGGTATCCACCGTCTACATGCGCAGCTCTTACTCTTACAAGTACTATAAACTATACCGTAGCGGTTGACCAAATGTAACAAATACATATAACATATTAAAAAATATATAATTTTTTAAATTTTTTTTTTACATATATAAGTACTTATGAAAATATGTAGCATTATGAGATGGCCGTACTAAAATATATCACAAGTTAACCCATAAAACAATAAAAACTAGTGCTACCCAAACCAGCGGTCTCGAGGTAAACGTAAAACCTAGGCTCTGATACCAAGTTGTAACGCCCTGAAAATTGGGTACGTTAATAAATAAATTGCAAAATTTATTTAAATAAAATACCAACTTAATTAAAATTCCAAAGAATACTTAATAAATTTTTTTTAACGGAAAGCTAAAAGTTAGCTTTCTTATTACAACCCAGAATAAAAAGAACTTTAACATTGTCTGGAAAACTTAAACATTTATTTAAAAATTCAACGGAAAGGAAAGAACAGAGCCGATCAAACTAGAGATCTACTGGTACAACCACGGCTCCGACACTTCATAACCTTCTTGCTGCTCCATTCCCTCGAACTTAGCAAGCGACTCCTCTTCTCTCTTACTCACAGGCCGGCGTTAGGGACGCCAGGGCCACAAAAGTAGCACCGTGAGTGGTAAAATTACACTCAATAGGACACCGAAACTACCCCTTTACAAAAATATACGTACTCATGCAAAGCAGCTTAAAACACATGGGACATCAATTTAAGACATAGAGCAACATTTCTCAACAATATAAGTTCAGTAGATTTAATACTCCGTCATCAACTCAAGGTTTCACAAATTTCGCTCCCACTTCGAAATAAAATAATTTTCATCAACGGTTTCCGCCTACAAAGATATACTCAAAAGTGCTCGATCACACAACAAAGTCACCTCGGGGCATACTGTGCACGGCTCACGATTGATCACTCATTGATCAATATCTATCCGGCATCGATTCCCACCCACAAAGATACTTCCGGCGCCCGATCACACAAAGAAAGCTACCTAAAAGTATAATCACGCATGACTCAAGACCCATACCGGACACACCCCATTCCCCAAATCCGATAAGTGAACACTAATCTTTTCAATCTAATAATTTAACCACAATAATTATTCACACAAATTTAACGGTTTCACAAAACGCCAGTAACATCAGTAAACAAACACATGCATCCAATTATAGTGCAAACAGAAAATTTAATGAAGATCGACTCTCTCGAGCCCATATGTGTCAGTTATAAATCTAGCCACTAAAAATAGTAAACGGTCTCCAAAAATCACGACATTTTACAGTAGGATATTTCATCAAATTTGACACATGTTCACTGTTTTGATCGAAGCCTAAATCCAATCCTAAACGAAGTAAAATAGCGTTTTAAGCTAGACAGTGAATCTGTCCCGAAACTGTTTAATTTAGCCAACTTTGAAAAATCACAGTTAATTGTACGAACCTCGGATTGAAACGAGTTCTATATGGAAGTTGCTTAATTTTTCGAGATCTACAACTTCAACGATTTATGTTTTCTCTAAATCCAAACAGGAATACCCGAAAATTTGCTGAACAGAGCAGCGCGCAAGAAAAATGGTTTTTGTCTCTTGGTTCCGTTTTAGACTTACAAAACCTTATCGGTTGGAAAACAAACACAACAAATGATTTCACCTCATATCCATATCACCATTATATCTAGATACACATGGATACACTGAAACACAAAAACAAATAGTATACTTAAGTAAAAGTGAGATTTAATGTCCTACCTTTCCTCCGAAGTTAAAGCGCTCTACGAACGTAAGAAGATTTAAAGTCACCGACGGTTGAGTTTTCGAATAGAAATCGCACAAGAGGAAGTCGAATCGAGAGTGAGCGTTGGAGAGGGTTATTTTGTCGTGGGTTAATGTTATGGGTGGAAAATCAAAGATCCGTGAGAGATTGACATAGGAAAAGAAAGGAATAAGGAAGTAGTGAAGTTATACAGGAAGAGATAATAAAATAGGAAAGAAGGGGGTATAGTTAAGGTGCACTTTTAAGGAAAACCAACTAATTAGTGGGATATCAAAAGGTATTTGTAAGTTGGAATGTTGGAATCCAATTACGCAGTGGGATTTTTGGAGAAAGGTATAATATGGTAAGACTTGTTTTCTTGGTTAGGAAACCACTCCCAATTAGGCAAACTTGATTAGGTAATTTACATCATAGGAAATCTTATATTATTAGAACATGGGAGTAATATTTATATGTATCCATATAAAGGAAAATGATAACTAAGGATTTAAAATACATGGAAACTAATACACATTTATCATGGCAATAAATATATATATATATGTAATTGATTCAAATTAACAACTTAATTATTAAAATTACCGGATTTTACATAACCAATGTTTACTCGGGCCACAATTATTCAATTTATTGATTTTAGAATAGGAAAAAGGATCCCTAACAAATGCGCACCACCTGTCACCAGATTCCGTGCGCATTCGAATTCCGGCGATGCCTGGGTTTTGTTTGTTAGAAGGGTTTCCGTCTTCCAAAATTGCTCAAAAACTGAATTAATTCGATCCCGAGGTAGAACATTAATCAAACTAGCCACGGAGCGCCTTCGCCCCGCGGCCGCACTCTATAAAACTACTCGCTCATGATTCTATTAAACGCAGCAATAATATTAACCCTAGATCTAAACATGCTTCAAACAATTGAAATAAATAAAATACGATACCAAATATTTGTAGCGAGAGAACGGATGCGAAGGACAAGAAATCAAAACTGGAAATCCTGAAGAACTTGAATTAAACTTGAATCTGAAAATAATCCTGAAAGCAGCCGCAAAAGTTAAGAAAACTAAAACCTAAATTATGAGTTGTGTTGATCCCTAATTCGAGCTAAAAGATAAGTATTTATACTATTTCCTAATTTCTAATTAAAATCCGAGACAGAATAGGATTATCCTTTGCGGAAGACCAAATCGCTGCCGTTCACTGGCCAAGATAAGCTATTTGTAGCGCTACACCAAAAGTGGTGTAGCGCTACCGCTTGCTTATCTCCCCCTTTGACTGGTTGACCCCCTATTGACCGGTTGACCTCAAAGTTGACCGGTAGCGCTACACCACTTTTGGTGTAGCGCTCCCCAAGCTTCTGTTCAGTTTCTGTGCCATTTTCGAGCGCTCCACCAAAATCCTTGTAGCGCTCACGACGATCCAAAGTGCTTCCCTCGAGAAATTAAGTTCACCACTTGGTCTCCACGGCCTCTCATGCTCTCCGCAATCCAATCTTGGCACTAAAACAGCCTTATTTTCCTGAAAATTAACAAAAACACAAAAACATACCAAAGCAACGCATCAAGTGGAAAATAGGGAATAAATTAGATAACAACGTGTTAAAACTACCCTATTTAGGCACTTAAATCTACGATATTGCGTGCCTATCAGGTTGGAAGGATACGGTATTTTCGTGTCCCTATAAGTGTTGACCCAACTTTATACTTGGTCCCAAGACTTTGTTATGGTACTTAGGACATTTTTAGGGTATTTGGTGTGGTACATGCTACAATTTTCCTTATTGTTTGTGGGCAGTTTCTGCCTTTGTTTCTGATTTACTAGTGATCTGCATGAGGTTCTTCATAATCTTTTTTGGGCAATGATGATACATTAAATTTTTTTTGATGGAAGTATGCCTTTCGTTGTTATCTTGGCGAGGCAATCTAATTGCAGCCATGAGTAACCTAATCATGTAATTTAAATGGTATTCTGAGCCCTGCAACTTTGGTCTCTGAATCTGTGGCAATGATGGTTGACTGAGCCCGTTGGCACTGTGAACACTTTAATTTGGTACTGGAACACTGAAACTGGAATTTGTTTAGGATAGTGCTGCCCTCTTTTTGTTGAACATTTGGATGATAGGTCAGCATAATCATGGAAGGGAATAGACGTAAGGAGAATCAAGGTCAGGAGAACCACTTCCGCAACGGAGCACAACCAGCAACCACTGAACCGAAGGACAGAAGAATCCACTATTCGCTTCAGCAATACTTTTTTGTTTTACAAGTTAGACGCTAGTGTTTGAACTTGGTTGTATTTTACTGCACCATTCTTGCTTGTCAAGTGCTTCAAATTGTAATATGGTTACAGAAATAAATCCAATAGTTCAAACTTCAAATTCATTAAAACTTCAAACTTCTTACTTTTGCAAGGGAAATGGTTTCTTTTCATTGTGTTTGAAGTTCATTTTTCTGTGTTGACAAGAGAATAATTTACTGCCAATTGTATATTGCTACCATGACAGCCACAAACAAGAAAATAGTCTATACGCCGCGTTAGAATGACCATGTGTTTTGAACATTTTTCTTCATAATCTTTTATCGTTCCAAACCAGATAATTTTTGGCGCTTCAATACTTCACATTCAATCGTATCAACTACAAAAACAAAAAGGGGCACTCCAAAACCAATGAGCACATGGTCTCATACATCGCACGAGGCATAAAACTAGTGTGTTCTATAAGTCAATGGTTCAATTTGTAATGCATGTAGTTAATAAATATAAAATGTACTTCAACTATTTAAAATAAAATCCAAACTTACAAGTTAAGTAATGAAATTATATTTCATGCTTTATAACTTAATAATAAAATAACAAGTTGCAAATAAATTTAACAACTTTTTCATTAAAACAATTAAGACATAAATCAATTTGCAGTACATGTTAATAAATATAAAAATTTACTGTTCACAATTTTTTGTTTTTCAAACACATGAAATATTGTGTATTCATATTTATTACATAACCTAAGTAAACAATTTATAAGTTAGAAAAAAAAATCGTTTTTTAAATAAAATAATAAATTTATTATGTATTACAACGTAAATATTAAATATTACTCCTATATGAAATGAATTATTATAGGAGTCTATATAATTATATATATAGATAGTCTAATATATGCAAGAACAAGGGCAAAATTGTCTTTTACCATCATTTTAGATCATCCACCCTCCTTATTCCACCATTTAATCATCCATCCAAACCATGGGCTATTTAATCCACACTGTTTAATCCTTCATCCAAACCATGGACTATTTAATCCCCCCTTCTTAACTATCACATCAATGTGGGCCCACCCTTCTTATTTAATCACCCCTACTATTTTATCACCCCTTACTATTTAATCCCTCCAAAACTAATACACCATCCAAACGGGCCGTAAGTCCGTTCTTTTTCATAAGTCGGCATGATCGAAACCAGTTGCAGTGCTAGTCGTAGTACTAAATCAGAGGCCGTTTGAGAAAGAGTTGGTTTTGCTCCCATTTTAATGGGGTGCAGATATGGTGGATCGCTTCTGAATCCATCATGAGTCCAAAGTCCTTAGAAGAGGTAGTTACGCCTTGTCTTCCTCGATCCCACATTTCATTTTTAGTGAAAAAAGGGAGGAAAAAACATCACGTGACGCTAGTCCATCAAATATAGCAGAACCATAAATTTTCTTCAAATGAAACGAGTATTGGACGCAACATGAACAAAGAAAAAAAAAATTCACATAAACTACCACAGGATAACATAAATTTTCACTCAAGGCCGGCTACCAAGGAGCCATATAGGGGATGTTATGCGATATTGCTTAAACAATGCATTGACTGTTATTGTAATCACCCTAATTTTTATAAAATAAAAAATTATTAATTTAATTCAATTTCCTTCTATTTTAATTGTTTTCTTTGGTAAAAATTATATATGCATTTACTAGTGTGTATGCATATGTACTAGTATATCTATCTTACTATGCTTATAACCCTACCAAGGTACTACAAGATCTTCGTAAATAAAAACCTACACTATTTCATCTACCTTAGTACTCCTAAACCCTATTTGTTTTCCACCCAAAGTACATAAAAATCTAGGACATAGAGAAAGAGAGAGGCCGGATTGGGTGAGAGACAGGGGGAGAAAAGTGTGTGGTATTTTCCTTGGCCCACTTGTTCACCAAGACAAATACCATATAATTGCATGCATGTGCTGATGTGCATAAGTTTTGTGCACACAAAAAAAAAAAAAACCCATTAATGCTTCCAAGAATCATGAGATTTGAAGGTACAAGATCCATAGGCTAATCATGGGAAGAATCCATAGGCTAATCATGGGAAAAACCCTAACCCTCCATGAACCAATGTTCTTCACACCTTCACCACCACCTTTGTAGTAACGTAGATGTTATAATGACCGTAATGCTACAAGTAGATATTTGAAAATATAATTTTTACGACGTTATAATGGCCGTTTTGTTTTCAAAAAAACATGAGGTTGATTAATCATTACTAAAAACAAAATCATAATGATTTACGTATTAATCATGAGAAACGAGACTTCAACCTTATGTACCTAAATGTGACTTCATAGTCATTAAAATGCTGTTTTTTAAAAACCTTAGATTGGTTTCCAAAACGATCGCGTAGGAATATCATGATCTTACTTTACACGTTTTAAGAGAATCAATACGACAAAGTTTGAGAAATGACGAGATACGAAATGAGAAATGAAAGTGCAATGAATGAGTAGGGAATTGAATGGATTATGGTCGTGTTGCTTGAGCATTGCCCCATCTTCGAGATGATAACATAGTGGTTAGGGCTAAGCGTGCAACACATGGTGAACGGACGTTGTATCATGACGAGGAGAGTCCATGATAACAAACCAGCTAGGACCATGTAGGTGTGGGTGTGATCGTGAAGTTTAGCGACCGTCAGTTGAGAAAGGCATAAACGGACCAATACTTCGAGTGATAGACTGCGGGCCCAGAGGACGGAAGCAGTGCCATAACGCCCTTTTTGTTAGAGGGATATGTATATGAGGGGAGAGTAGGGATATAAGACGAGGGACATATAGAGGTGGATATGGTTGGAAGATTGTTATTTTAGAAGGGGAGATTAAAATTTACTGTGTTTGTATTGTTGTTTTAGAAGAGGGATATAGAGGGTTGGATTATATAAAATATCATTTTTGTCTCAAATAAAAAAAGCAAAAAGAAGGAAAAGTGGTGGGGCCAAACTGCCAAACAACCAAAGTCTGCCACACATTGTCCCCCCTCTCTCTCTCTCTCTCTCTCTCTCTCTCTCTCTCTCTCTCTCTCTTTGGTGATGGATGACGTACAAGAGCAGGTGGGAAAGAGCTGGATATGTTAAAATTGGGGTGGGGGGTGCCTAAATATAAGACCCCTGCAGGGAGATATGCCAATCTCGGCTAAAAAATATCCTACCCTCAAAAACTAAACAAACAATGGATATACACCGCCCGGATATGTATATCCACCTTCTCCTTATATCCCCCTTCTACATCATGCTGCCAAACATGGCGTAAGAGTAGAGTGACTAGACTTTGGCCTTAAGGACGGAAACAATGCCCAAACCTAGTTAATATTAGAAAAAGAACTCTGACACTGAAAGATAATACGAGGCATAGTTATATACGTGCGATACACCTGTTTGAATTGACACAAGCATCCCATCATATTTTATGTATAATATGTTCAGCTTTTGTTATGTACTTCTGTTAAAATCTTTTATAAATGTTAATGTAAGGATTTGGGGTAGTGGTTTCTCATGAGCGTTATTGCTCACGGTGTTGCACTTGTGTGACCTTGGCATAATACCACGATGTTGCTCCGCGACTCTGACGTTGAATTCAATACATATCCTGTAGCAATGTTGAGCCCCGAAAGCCCCCAAACCCCCAATGCTAATTTCCTAGAGTTTTGCTTTTTTTTTTTTTTTATGAAATTAAAAGAGAGAGAAAAGTGGGGGGAGAGAGAGAGAGAGGACATGGGGTGGGGGTTGGGGAAGAGAGAGAAAAGAAAAGGTTCAAGTAACTTCCCAGTTCTCACGACTAGGAAACTGCTAATGATAAGATAACTTCTCATTTACTATTTTCTTTCATTAGTCGTCTATTTCCCTTTTTATTTCCTCTCACTTGATACACACTTGTATTCCTCCAACAATTCCAAAATGCTCCATTGTTTGCAAGAATTTGTTTGTGGTATTTCCCCTATAGAGTTTGGTTACGAGAATTTGTTTCCAGATTTTTACTACCAAGCTCGGTTGCCTCTCCAATGGTTATGAGAATTTCTTCGCAGTATTTTTCCTACAGAGTTTGGTTACGAGAATTAATTTGTTCATGAATTTTTACTGAAAGGTTAGTCACATTTTGCTCTTAGAAATCACTCCGGAGATGGTCAAACCCACACAATACCACGCAATACATTGATAAAGCAAAACTCGATATTCGATTTCGGTTACTTTTTTTTGGGGGGTCTCAGTTAGTTCCGCAAGAAGGAAAATTATTTATTGAGTATTGTTGTCAACATAATTGTTAGAGTTTTCCTCTTGCCAAAGTATCATCCCACACGTAGTTGTCTCACTTTACCTTCAAACATAACGTTGTCTCATATTTCCATTACATTCACATATTATGATTCAAGTGGCGAGATTCAACATTGAAAAAAGGAATTGTTTTTATTTGTATATCAGCTAGCGTTTTGCTAGTTCAATGCACGGGAATGAAAAAATAAATGTGAATTTTTTAGTGTGATCCCGTGCATTGAACAGGCACAACGCTAATGCTATGCTATAGAGATGAACATGATGAGTATTATAGCTTGGAGGTTTATGGAGCTGTACGGACATCACCGGGGCTGATGGCTATGAGGAGAATTAGAGGAATCCTAGCATACTTGAATAGTGAGTAAATGTTTTGGCAGAAAGATTTATGTAGTCCCCTTTATGGATATATGATGTAAAACTTTATTTATTATTAATGTTATAAATTTAACGTACCTGAAATTAGGGCTGTTACAGTTATGCACCAAACAAGATTGTATACACACACACACAATTTGGGAGCAATTTCCTACTATATCCACATAATACAATTGCACAAATAGTGGTTGAGTCAGGATCTCTACTCCGAAGGGACCGAACTAATTGAGAGGAGAAAAAAAATCAAGAAAAATGAATGTTTAAATATTGATTGAGAATATAAAAATAGAGTTCATAATTATGCTAAAAAAAGTGTTGATTAAAATCACTAAACATGGTATTTTTTGTTTTGTTTTAAAAAAGAAAATTTTAAAGTGACCATGAGAGTGTTATTCCACTTTCTTTTCTTTTTTTAATCGAGAGTTTTATTCCACTTCACATGTTGCAAATGGGGTGACACTATAGTGATGCGTCGTTTACTCCTTGCACCAAGTGATTCAAACCTTGGGGCCAATTGGATGAAGGATTAATTTCGGGGGGAATAAGTTATAGATGGGAGATAAGATAAGAGGGGAGTATTATTTTTGGAGGGTTGACCCACATTGATGTGATATTTATGGAGAAGAGGATAAAAAAGTAGATGGTTTGGTTGTAGAGGGATGAAATATGACTTGGTTTAGATGTTTAATAAAATGGGGGATAAGAGGGGTGGATGATAATATGGGACGTAAAGAGGATAAGGAGGGGTGAAATCGTCAAAAAAACCGCCCCTCTACAACTGGATAACTTTTGGGGAGGCCAAAGGACACCCAAAATTTATCTCATTTAAGCCCTCACAGAGGGATAACTTTAGAGTGCTTGAAATCTTATCCCCTGGTTTTTCGTTTTGCCATACCATGTATATAAGGTGGGGCCTAAGGATAAGAGGAGTTAAAATGTTATCGGTTATCCCTTTCTATATCTCCCATCCAAGCAGGGCCTAATATGTGAAATTAAAAAAATTCCATAGTTTGTGGGGGTCGTGGCCCGACCCAACCATAAGGCGTACAGTGCAACTCTCTAGAGGAGGAGGAGCTCCCAAACACAGCTCAATTCAAACTCCACTCACACACGGACACGGGGTGGCTGCTGTGCAGCCACCGCACAGCAGGTGCTGTGCACCCATCCGAGCCGTCCGTTGCTCAGGTGGACGGCCCAGATTTCATCTTGTATGCGCGGCAACGAACGGTTCGGATGCAAAGATGTTGAGGTGAAATTTGGGTCGTCCATCCGAGCAACGGACGGCTCGGATGGGTGCACAGCACCTGCTGTGCGGTGGGTGCACAGCAGGCACCCCAAATCCCTCACACACCTGGTTCTCTTTCAGTCTGCCTCACCCTCTCAGCTCACTAATTTGCCACACAATTACAAGGAAAGAAGCACACAATATATAGCCACAAGGGGAGGCCTTGTGCAACGGCCAATTTGGGATTTGGGCCATTTGGCACACCAACCAAAAGCCCTCTCTCTTTAATGCCCTGTTGCTGCAGCTCCGTAGTTTCAGGAAAATGTTTACTTTAATTTGTGAGCCAAACTCCACATTGACATCAAAATTTGAAAATGATTTGGTTGGTAGTATATGTTTTGAGGGTTTTTTTGGGGGTCCATACTAGACCCACATCAATGATCCGGATCGTACATTAGGTAGATCTCGTTGACTACTTCAATCATGACAAAAATTCGTATTGATCCGATACTGTATGATAAGTAATCGTGTCAGATAAATGAACGAGACTCATTGGATACAAATCACTTTTTCCCATTTTTTCCAAAATAAATGCTTTTGAATTAGGTATCAAATGGTATCCGATGACACAAATTTTTACATGGTTAAAGTACTCGACGAGATTTACGTATATATACGATTCAAATCATCGATGTGGATAGAAAGCTCTTCTCTTAGGACCCAGATCCATTAAAAAAAAAATACCATCTCAATTTGAGAGCCTTTACTAGGTACGGATAGGGAGATAGAAGTTAGACGAGACAACACCACTTTTTCCCTTGTTGAGTAGGGATGCCCAGACAGACCGCTTCTAATGGATTGAGCTCTGGGTTGCTCCTCTATTGTTTCTCGGATGGACTCTATGCCGCATTGTGTCGGTCTGCTTTTTGGGCAGTGATCGTGTCGTGCCGAGTCAAAATTATATTTATAAGAACTTAGAATTAACTACTACTCAGAAGAATAGTGGCTAAGTCCGAGTGTCGATCCACGGAGACAAATTGGCTGAGTTGCGTTAATTCCAATTAACCTCTAATTTAATTTGGTAAAAAGGGATTTGGTTGTTTGCGAAATTGTTAAACTAAAGAACACAATAACTAAAACTGATTTGAGTTGATGGAAAGAGAATCTAGGGTTTAGAATCCACTCCACCCTCGTAACAACAGCTTTTGCATAGGTTAGTTCAGTAATCGAATCACAAGGGATTATCGTTAGGGCTTGCAATCCCCATCGATAATCGTCAAGAAAATATTTGTGGTTGTTAAAAGGCATAAGCTATCCCACGGCACGGACCGTCTCACTGGTACAGTGTCACACCGCCCAACGGCACGGTCCGTCTCACGAGCATAGCCTATCTCAGAACTCCAAACACAATCAGTGAAAGCAATTATACGAACAGGTATTTGAAAACCGGTGTACAAATACGCAACAGGTTGAAAGAATAAAACCACGATTCCATTAATTTAATGAAACCAAGTTCTGAACATATAATTCGATTCGATTAAAACCCTAACCTACACAAAATAGAAAGTTACTCGGCGTGGAGTTTCATCCTTCCCCTAGATAGGTGCTTTAGCCGGCCATGGAAGTAGTTGGAGCGCTTGAAGTTGGAGAAATTGCGAAGAACATCATTAACTCTTGATTTCTCTCTCTAAAGTCGTCTCTCCACAATGCTTAGATCTGATTTTCGACCCCCAGAACGTACATAGCCGGCCTCCCTTTATGCAAAACCCTAAAAATTACACAAAATCGCGTTTTGCGACCTAACTTGGTCCGGACGGTCCGGACCGACTTAAGGGCCTGTCCGGACTAGAATTTCAGCAACTTTGGACAGCTTTTCTGCGATGCTCAGCAGGTCCTGCAGGTGTTTCCTTTGCACTTTTGACACTTCTAAGACGTCTCAATTGCATCTTTTCATGGTCCAACCCGCTCCAATGCCTACAAACACCATACAACTATCAAAATTCGCCAAGTAACATAACGAACGGACTATTAAAGCGTAAATTAGAGGACAAAATAGGTGCTTTTGGGCACCTATCAGGCAGTAATGTGTCTTTGAGCTTTTATGTCCATTTGTGGTTTGCTCGTATCTCAGTCTTAGTAGTGCTAGCTCTTTCCGAGTTTTATGCTCCTTTAATGTAAGTGCCGTTAGGCTACTTTGGAATGAAACTTGCATTCGATCAAAAAAAAAAAAAAAGTAGGGATGTCCAGCAGGTCAACCGATCCGCCTAATCCGCCTAAAATCAACCAAACCGAATCGTCCGTGAACCCACCTGAGGTTTGTTACGGATAGATGTGGATCCAATTATTCTAGTTTTGGCGGATTCGGTTTGGGTTCGATCTGCCCAATAGGCAATAATCCTTCTTCAATTCGGCCAATCCACAACCGAACCGACCCAATCGTACCTCACTCACGGACAGATGCGGATGGAGAATACGACAATCCGCGACGAAATAATTGGTTTGGGAACCGACCCGGTCCATCCAAAACCGATCCATGGACAACCCTACTGCGTATGAAATTGTTCAATTTTTTTGAACTTGTTTAATTACAAAACTAAAAAAATATCTTTAAATGTTAGTAATGATTTTTGTACTCCACTTTCTAATAAAACTTCAAATTTATCATTGAGTACTTAAAATTACACACAATACAAACAGTACTAGACAAATTATAGAGTGCATCCAGAAAAAAGTAAAATGCGAAACATAGATGCTAATAACACAATCATTTGGACACAACGCCGAGCACATCTCTTCACATACACGTGAGTTTCATATATTAATCATGCGAAAATAGAGGGGTTGTATTTGGGATTGTGTCCAAATGATTGTGTTCCGAACATTTTTTAATGTGAAAATCATTTTTTAGAAAAAAAAAACATGCAAAACCCAAAAAAAAAAAACGCATTAACACGCTATCCAATTAACCCAAAATGGACATTGACAGGTAACAATGTACGTGAACCTGTTGGGCTAATTTGAGCCCTAATTTTTCTGGAGAGGACAAATAAGCAAGTTTGACGGGCCAGATGGATCTAGGGCGGCTCGGATTATAGGCCCAGATTTAAGATGGCAAATGTCAAAAAGAACACAAATCGGGACCCACTTAAATCCACCGGCGAATATAGTGGGCCTGATGTAGCAAATGTCGGCAAATCATCACCCGTCATTCATCACATCCAACGGCGGATAAAACATCACCGCCCATCCCAACAAACGTCTGCTAACCCCAATATCCCCCTCCCGGGTCAAGCTCCCCATCCGTATCTCATCTGTAATCCCTAACTCTTCTAACAAAATACTGTTTTTTTTTCTTCTCAAACTAAGACACGTCATTCTCTCACAATTCGTCACCTAAAAAACCGTGAAAAATCAGTTTACTTTAAAATCTGGCTTAATGGAACACCCCCTAATTCAACCTTCAATAATGACTCAACCGGAATGGGGGCCTGTAGTGAGCATTTCTCACTACAAGGTGTAAGTGAGTGATATGGACAGTTGATCTCCGCAATCAATGATTGAGATTCGCTAAACACTCGTAGCGGTCAAAGTGCTCTTACCGGTAAGAGTATAAAAACATATCTGAGCCACTGATTATCGAAATGGACGGCTGAGATGCTCATTACATGCCTGTAGTGAGCAGCTCACTACCGGCCCCCCTTTTTCACTCGAACCCGTCCGTTTGGTATGTTCTTTAGAAAAAGAAAAATATATGTTGTAAAAAAATAAAGCTGATCGAACATTAGTAAAAGTGTGAGCCGGTACTAATTTTTGACAAGGCTTATTTAGTTTGAGTTTGAATTATGTTAAGCAAATGAATTCTGGATCATGTTTTTGAAAGATTTTATCGATAAGAGATTGTTTTACTTGTCAAATGCAAGCAAGTTTTTTTATTTTTTATTTTATGTAATAGGATAGAAGAATGTATATTTATCCTAACCAAATGTCAACCAACTATAATGGGTATCAAGATTTTCTTCATTGGATTTGAGCTCGTAACCTTACAAACTTGAGTGTTATCACAAAACCATCGGGTTGACTGTCCCTTTAAACTGTTAGTCCCTATAAAGTTGGACCATTAAAAAACTTTTGAACGGCTGTAATTGCAGGGTATTCCTCTACAAGTAAGAAATAGACGGCAAACAAATTGGATATAATATTTTTCTTCCATTAAAATAGGCAAGAAAATGATTTTTATTCGTAAGCTGTTTATTGTATCAAGCAATATATACTCCTTCCGTGTTGATTTTCTATATTCATTTTCAATGTTTGTGTCAATATTCAATTACTTATATATTTTCCAACCTAAATCTCCAAAAAACACAGAAAACTCTTAGGTATATTGTTTGATAATTCTTGCTTCGTTGTATTAAACAAAGTTTTTAAAATTATAAAAAGCATCAAAGATTGAAAAATTATAAATAAATGAAAAACGACAACAATATTGAAAATTGACAAGCGAACTAAGACAGAGGGGAGTATTATTGGTTTGTCTCAACGAGAGAAATTAAAAAAATAAAAAATTGTGATCCAAGCTCAATTTCTTTTTGAATAAAGACAAAAATAAATGAAAAAGACAGTTTTTTAAACTTATTTTCAGTATCATTCAAAAAAATTGAAAATTGAGAGTTTTAATTATATTTTTTTAACTTTTTCGATTCCTCTCGTTGAGTCAAACCAATAATATACAAAAATTTATTAGGGCAAACCAAAATCGGCTGACTGACCATCTCAAATTATTGCACGAGTGTTTCCTAGGCGGAGTTTACAAGGTTAAGGAAAATTCTAGTATATACAAACAGAGTCCTAATGTTTGTGGGCCCATTGCAAGATATAAATAATCTGCATCATTTTTTACGGGTCGGGTCGGACCCCCATGATTTGTAGGGTTCAGGAGAGAAGGTTATTGAAGGGTAGCGCGCACACACCAGATCCCTCCATCCTGGTCTCTTATAATCATCAAAGCCGACTTTCAACTCGTTTCCTCTCTCTCTCTCTCTCTCTCTCCCCATCTCTCTTTCTAGCCCTGGTTAGACCAGGCCCCTCGCTCTTTCTCTCTCTACCGATTCCGCCTGAACCCACTCCGATTTCCTGAGAGGAGAGAGAGAGCGAGAGAGAGAGGGCGAGGAAACAAGCCTAGAGAGTAGCTGCGAAGATGATGCCTTCCACAACTACCGCTACAGATCTGAATCAACAACAGCAGCAGCAACAGCAGCAGCAGCAACTTCAACAGCAGCAGATGTGGATGCAGTATCAGCAGCAGCAATGGATGGCGATGCAGCAGTACCCCGCCGCCGCTGCTGCGGCTGCTATGGCGATGCAACAGCAGCAGCAGCAGATGATGTACCAGCAGCAGCATTACATGCCTTACCACCACCACCAACAGTATCAACAACAATTGCAACAGCAACAACAACAACAGCCGTCTCAGATTCAGGGATCGAGCGATGAGAACAGGACGATCTGGATTGGTGACCTTCAGAACTGGATGGACGAAGCTTATCTTAACAACTGCTTCGCTCATTCTGGGGAGGTTAGAATTCTGTTCTTCCTTTCATTGAACAATACGTAGTTGATTGGATACGTAGAAGGATTTATGCGTATTGTGGATCTTCTTTCCAAAACTTAGTTCGATGCTGAATCATGTTTCTGTTGGATTAGTTGATGTCTATTTCTAATGTTTAATCTTAATTTAATTGTGGAGGACATTTTTGCATATGTCGTTGTGTAGATATAAACAAAGATAGATGTGCCTAGGCTGCAAACGAATATAGCTGTTACAGCTCAAGCTCGATTATTTTAGCTTGACTTCAGCTCGAGCTAGGCTAGTTTGAACGAGCCGAGCTCGAGCTCGTCAAAGCTTGGCTCTTTTGCAGCCCTATTTTTTGTGCGTTGTGGATCCTCGTTTCAACAATTGTTAAATACAGAGTCTTTCCTGTGTGGGTAATTTGTTCTGTATTTTGATTATCGAAGCTTAACTTAATGATCTGGTGTGTTTTAGTATTGACGCGTAATTTAAGGATTTGGAGCACTTTTGATAGATAATAACTGATGTGAAAGCTGTTTGAATAGAATCATTCCTGGATTTGAATGGTGGATTTATTAGTGTGTGGAAGTGTCTCTTGAATTAGGATTTACTGGACATTTGCATGCATGATTTTTGAGAATCCTTAAGGTTAAGTGATATTGTGTTGTTTATTATACTTGATTTTGTTAGTTGTTTGAAGAAGCACTTGTAATCCAATGGGATTAAGTATAAATATGAAGTTTATGCTCCGCATCCATGTGAAAGGCTGGGTGCATTTTTCCCTAGTTAACGGGAGCATCAACCCTCACACTCTTACCCATCTTGTGAGACGAGTGCTGTTAAAAAATTAAAGTCCATTAACACTTGTGAATAATAGAAACAACGTCCATAGTTTGATATAACTGAACATATGAAGATCTGGATCCTCATGTACAATCTTACCAGATAGGGCTTCTGTTTGGGTAGACTTAGGGGTTCAATGTTAAAAACTTGAAGGTGTATTTAGCTCTAGGTGGTTTGTGCAATTGGAGTGGAAGATAGATTAGAGGCAAAAGAGACATGGTTTACTTAGTTCCATGTATAACCACAATCCCTGTGAGGAAATAATTACATTCACAAGCTACCTAGCATTTACCTAACTACTTATTTTATTTGCAGAATGTGATTTATCTAACGACTTAAAGCTAAAAATTCCTACTAATTGTAGCTCCTAGTGAATAGGTACTTCAAATCCATCATAATTAAGATCCTAAACTCACCACGGAACTCCGTTTGTAAACAATCAATGTGGATCCAGTGGTTATCCAGTGGTTAGGTCAATGTCAATGAATAATCATGTTAAATCCTTTAATTTGAAATCCATGTCCATCTAAATGAAGCCTAAACTTGCCTTTGGAACCTTACCCATTCTTCGGTGCCTCAGTTTGTTGGAATATAGTCAGTACTCAGTTTGCTACAAAACTTCTAACCAAGTCATTAACCTCTTATTTTGCAGTGTTGAACTGTTGGACAGTTACTGGTAGGCTAGTGAAACTGTGAGGTCAAGTCTTGTAACCTTTTGCATCTGTAACTCTAAGCACCTTTTGCGTCCTAAAAGGATTGTAGTTTAAAGTGTGTTTCCTAGGCTATATAATTTCCGTAATAGTTGTACACGTCCCTGCTCCCACGCTTCCATTCCCGCGTCCACTTCATGCAACTTAGAACTAGATGCTTTATGTTACTTTTCGTTTTGGCTGGTATTCCCTTGGTTTCTTACTTCAGGGTCTTCAAGTGTACAGGTATCCTCAGTAAAGATTATTCGCAATAAGCAGACTGGTCAGTCAGAGAAGTATGGGTTTGTTGAGTTCCTTTCTCATGCAGCAGCTGAGAAAGTTCTGCAGAGTTTCAATGGTACTGTGATGCCAAATACAGAGCAAACCTTCCGCCTAAATTGGGCGACCTTCAGCACAGGAGATAGGCAGGTGGATGTTAGTTCGGACTTCTCTATATTTGTTGGAGATTTGGCTTCAGATGTTACTGATGCAATATTGCATGGAACTTTTGCTACTAGATACCCATCTGTTAAAGGTGCCAAAGTTGTTGTTGACTTAAATACTAGCCGTTCAAAAGGTTATGGTTTTGTTAGGTTTGGCGATGAAAATGAGAGGTCAAGGGCCATCACTGAAATGAATGGCATCTATTGTTCTACTAGGCCGATGCGCATAAGCATTGCGACCCCTAAGAAGCAATCAGGGAATCAGCAGTATTCTTCTCAAGGTGCAGTACACTGTGCTTTTTTGGTATAAACATAAATTGTTTTCATTACTTCCTTCGAATTGCAGTTAGGGAGATGATATCTACTGGTATTTGGCTTTGATCTCTTCCTAGCAAAAATTACCAATTGTTTTTCCATGTTCTCTATTCATGGTAGTATGTGGTTCTGTTATTTTATGTCATTTGGTGTTTTCAGCCAAGAAAACACAAATTGACGTTTCTTAAGCATCATTTGCCACATAAATTTTGAGTATTTAATTCAGGTGCATAGCATTAAAATTTTGAGTATATAATTCAGGTGCATAGTATTATTTTACATTTTATCTCGTATATTTGATTGAGCTACTTTTTTATGTATGAGAACCTTTTGATTTTTAATTGAAGATTTGAGATTTTTTTTAGAACTATATATTCATACTTAACTGGTGAGTTGGTAATCCTTTGCTGCTTACTACCATTATCATTCCATGATATTTCCATCTATTATTAGAACTATATATTATCATTTTTAGAACCCCCCATGAAAACCTTTTGATTTTTAATTGTGGATTTGAGAATTTTTTTGGAACCATTATTATCATGCCATCTATTATTAGAACTATATATTATTATCTTCCATCCTTCTCCTCTCTCACTAAAGTAAAAACTGGAAACTAATTATTACCTTATATGATAGCTCTGGTATTGACTGGTGGATATGCAGCGAATGGTGGTATGCCCCAAAATGCCCAGTCTGATGGTGATTTATCCAATACAACAGTGAGTGTTCTTTACTTGCTCAATTTGTTGTAGAAACTATAGTTTGTTAATTAACCAATGTTTTGTTGTAGTTATTTGTGGGAGGGCTCGACTCTGATGTCACTGATGAAGACCTTAGGCAGACCTTTTCTCAATGTGGCGAAGTTGTCTCTGTAAAAATTCCTGCTGGAAAAGGATGTGGTTTTGTTCAATTTGCCAACAGGTGCAACTTTTTGAAACACCATTATTAAATTTATTACTATTTCAAATGAATCTCTTAATAGGCTAGCAGTAATGAATAATTGGTCTCTAATCTCGATTAGGAACTGTGGGAACTTATACCCAACCCAAAAGCTTAAGCTATTAGGTGGAGAGGTCCCATCAACATATTGTGTGATCACCTATTCCAATTCCAAGCAATGTGAGATTGATTTTCTTAACATCTCCCTCGCGTGCAGCCGGGTTTGAAGCCTGTCACGTGTCTCTTTTTAGGTCTATCATTGTTCAACCTTTTTGCGGATCTGTCATCCAAGGAGGTGGATTGTTTTTTTTTTTTTGGTAAAATTATGGATGGAATAGGCCACCACGTGGAAACTTATATCCAACCTCAAAGCTTAAGCTATCAGGTGGAGAGATCCAATACTATATTAAATGATCACCTCTTCCATTCGCAAGCAATGTGGGATTGATTTCCTTAACAAGAACAATAAGTTTTTTTTTTTGTTTGTTTTCATCAGTGTGAAGAAGAAGTCCAATCTCTTTAAAAAACTGTACCCATTTTTCAACACATTTCCCGTAAATGAAGAACTGAATGTTGTAACTTCTGTCATTGCTGAAATGGTGGCCACTTGCATTGGAAAATTTCACTCTTTAATCGCTATATGTCCGCCCTTTTATTGTCTGTCTACAGGACTAGCGCAGAGGATGCAATACAGAGGCTGACCGGAGTTGTAATTGGTAGTCAAAAAGTTCGCCTCTCTTGGGGTCGAAGTCCAGGGAACAAGCAGGTAAATTATCTCAATGTAGTGCATAGTACGCTGCATATGAGTAAAATCGTACTTTGGGTGGAGTTGTGGTTGACATTTGAGGCATATTGAGTTCTAAAGTTAGCATTTAAACAAATTTGGTGAAAGAGTAAATACTTAAATTGTATGTAGAAATAAGCCCCCGAACATTTGCACGCCCAAAATAGAAGGGTGGCCTAGTGCCCCCTATAAAACGGGTATGGGGAAGGCAAGCATCTTCCTTAGTTAAACTTCCCGGCTTTACCCTTGCCGATGATGGCGAAATTATATTGGCCTTCAAAGACATGTAATAATGGATATTGTTAAAGCATCCAACTCAAAACCAATTGACAATGAGTGAAGAGGCCGCCCAGGCTCATATCCTAGCTTTGGAGGTTATAACTAACCAATGTGGGACAATCTCTAACACTCCCCCGCACGTGCGACCCCTGACCCGCACATTTAGAGATAAACAACGATTCAACACCTACGACAACTATCAACCATCAACGACAAACTAAGGGGAACCAACATCAACAATAGAGTTTTGTCCAAAAGCCTCCGAAAGCCTAGCTCTGATACCATGTTAAAGCATCTGACTCAAAACCAATTGGCAATGAGTGGAGAGGCCGCCCAGACTCATATACTAGCTTTGGAGGTTATAATTAACCAATGTGGGACAATCTGTAAATGGCTTCAAATTGCAGTTACAAAGGTGTAGTAGATTTCTTTCGAAGGGGAAGTGGAAGGAAGCTAAACTAGAAGTTTCTTCAATAAAAGGGTTGTAACAAACAAGATTACGGTCTATTTATTAGTGAAAAATATCTATGATCCATGTCTTTGAAGTATCAAGAACTGATTTATTTGTCTTTGTGTTATAGCGCATGCATGTGGGTTAAATTTGAGATGGGTGATGTGTTAGTCTCTTGGTGATGTGTACATGTAGTCTTGTATGTCCTGGGCTGTATATCACAAGTTACCAACCATGCCTCTGGCTATCCAATTCAAGCCAATGCGTGACAAGCTAGAGGTTATCAGAAGAGGCTAAACGATAAATTATAACGCTATCAAGTTCTGTATGATTGGGCTTAATAAGAAAAGAAACAAACAGAGGTAATGGCATGTTCACATCTGTTTCCCTCCATGAAAAGAAATAGACAGAGAGGCTATTATCACATGTTCTCTCTTGTGCTCCATATCTGCCCTAGTTCTTGGATGAGTTTTGGTATTATATTACCGTATTTCCACGGAAGTTTATTTGCTCGTAATTTTCTCAAGAAGTTCTGTTAGCTGTATAGGGATGCAAAGATGTGTTGAGTTAGGGTTTTTGGAATTGATCAATAAGAAGGCCTGTGTATTGAGTTTTTCCTCTATTTTTGTTTGGCCTTTTCTAGTTTATTGATGCATTTTAAAATTTGCATGTGGTCTTCTGCTGAAAATGGATTTCAATAATCAACAGAATGGGGCTTATTATGGAAGGCAAGGTTATGGATACGCTGTGCCGCAGAATCAGGATCCAAACATGTATGCTGGAGCTTATGGGGCATCTTCCAATGGGTACGGCAATCACCAGCAGTCAGTCAGCTGAATTTAGTGAACTGGCCCTTTTGAATCATCGAAGACGTTACAAAAACTTTACGATTTTAGTTGGTTTTTTGTTATTTTATAGCTGGATTGAATTTGTACTGAAGATTTTTAATAGGACTTCGTCCAAACTTATTTTTTGAAGTAGAGGGTCAACCAGTTTGATGTAATAGGTGAGTGAGCTTCATAAATTTGGATTAACCAGTTAAAATCTTGATTGTTTGAGCTGTCGTTGAAGATTTGCAGTGAGCAAACGTAAAACGGACATCATCTACATATCGCGCTCCCATATGCAGTATGTTTGAGGTTCACACATATTCTGAGTGGAAGCCAGAGTTGATCCGGTTGTGATTTCTTAGGGGAGGGGGTGAATCTGTTGATTAACCCCGGAAATCTCAAAGTTGAGAAATCCAGTCTCACCATGGTTGCAAAGGCGAGCCTAGGCACACGTCTAGGCGAGACTTGATTTTGCCCAGCCCAGGTGACACGACTTGAAACAAACCCTGCCTAGGCCAGAAAGGCTTGCGTCTGGAGGTGCTTTCTATTCGATTTCCTGTCACCGGATCTCAGACGTAAGATT
The DNA here is from genome assembly GCA_016920895.1 of Vaccinium myrtillus. Taxonomy (NCBI): domain Eukaryota; kingdom Viridiplantae; phylum Streptophyta; class Magnoliopsida; order Ericales; family Ericaceae; genus Vaccinium; species Vaccinium myrtillus. The sequence continues at coordinate 13,291,665 of CM029278.1, read as the reverse complement.
AGTGAGAGTCTAGGTTAGACTATTGCTTCAATCGATCATTCATACCTTCAGAGGAAACAAGTTCTTTCAGCAGACAAGTCTTGTTGAATTTTTGACATCTGGAGGATGTTTTTATGGATCTTTTAGATGGCGCGCTTTCTAAAATACATTGGCTTGGTGTTTATTATTTGAAGTATTGGTGCATGCTGTTTCTCTCTTTGGGTGCGCCTCATTTCAAAAAGGCCCTCGACTCGTGCCTAGACCCCAGTATTACTTTGCTACTCTCGCCCTTAACAACTATGAGCCTCACTTTACACTACCCATCAAACAAATGTCATGAGATACATTAGGATTATCGTACGCCTATGCGAGGATAACATTTGTCGTAAAAGAAATGACACTTGTACAATTTAGGAGAAAAACCATATGATTTCTTAAAAGAAATGATATTTATGGTTTTGAAGAAGACTAAGCATTGTTCCATTAGTGCCCTCAAGATCATAAATGTTGGACACAATTTGGAATATTTTTTGAAAGGCGTCTTCGCTTTTGCGCTTGCACCCGGCATTATGTGCTACGGTCCTAACTCAAGTGAACCTAGTCCAATTGAGCTCAAATGTGAGTACATCATTTCATGTACACGAAGAAGAGTACGTGAACTTGTTTCGGGATCCCACACTAACGACAAGCCGTGCCACTAAAGAATTTTGTGAACATTGATTTCTGCTGTGTCAGGTATCTTCTGGCCAATGCAGAGGCTAAAAAAGGAGCCTATGGATGCGAAAGCTGAGCAAGAGCCGCACTGTCGTCACTCCCAATAATGGCATTATCCTATGAAACTGATTTCCCGAGATTGTGCCCATCTCTCTCTCCAATTGCCCATAAAATTGTGGATTTCCCCAAAGAACGCTGCTATTGGGACCCAGAAAATTGTGGATTTCCCCAAAAACTGCCCACACTGCCGATCCGAGCTGGTTCATCGTTCTTAGAATCAAATTCCGAGTGGGCCTAGGTCACAATCGGATCTGCAGAAAATCCAAAATCACCCCATTTCGAACATCGGCCGTGATCTACTTACGGTTCACCTTTTTTAACTATGGGTTTCCCGTCTCTGTCCCCGTATCTTTACTCTTCCCGAAAAAACTGCTGCTGCTGCTGCTGGTGATGATGAAATCCAAGGTCACATGTGATCTGCAGAAAAACCAAAAAGAGAACATGTGATCTACTTATGGTTCACCTTTTTTAACTATGGGTTTCTACCGGGCCTTATAGCGCCCCTTATGTAGCTAGGGTGCTAAAGACCTTATCTTGGCTGTTTTCATTTGTAGTCATTAGATCATGGTGCTAAAGTCGTTATTTGGCCGTTTTCATTTGTAGTAATTGGATCACACACATATCACAATCATTGGAATGCTCTCCAGAGCCACTAGATCACAATTCTTGCAAATAAATGGCCCAAGCCATTTCGTGGTTGAGCCATTTGTTGACTCTCAAAGTGGCTTCCAATTGGAGAAGAGAGTTTTGTTCTTGAAGCCAAAATATGACTTTGGCTTCCAAAATGGCTCTCCGTTAGAGATACTCTTATGGTTCACCATCTTTAGATGGGTCGAGTCACTGGACAAAGTGATAGGGAATAATGTTATATATTTTGCATGACACCCCCTGACTATATGTGGAAGAGTAGCGGGGTTGTACAATTTGATGATATAATATTTTTTCAATGTAATGGTAGAGTTTTTTCAAATTGTAGCAGGTGCGACCGCCCCTACTAGTCACCCACTGGCTTCATCCTTGACAGTAATGGCAACTAAAATTATGTTTCAATAAAAATCACATTTATAGCTTAACCTAGCAAAGACAGATCAATCTATCCTTGTCAAAAGAACAAAACAGGTGAAAGGATTCGAACAAACCACACAAAAAAAGCAACTTCGATGAACTTTTAGGAATTATTCAGTGGTGTCACCATCAAATTTACTGGGTTCGTTTATGAAAATTAAAAAAAATTTAATACACAACTTTGCTTTGACTTTAATTGAGACCTCCGCAAGTGAGCGGTGGGATTGATCTCCCAAAATTAGTCGATTCGCATGTAAACCCGAACACATGAGTTATCAAAACACAAAAAAAAGAGGTTTTATTCGTGTAGGTTAAAAATGTCAACGCAGACAAATTCGTAGTTACGTATACAATGAATTTTTCAGCTTCCATGTGAGGAAGGGTTGGACTCACTTTTTGTTTTGGAAACTATTCGTCTCTCTTTTAAGTTTGATATCGTTTATAGATACCCTTTCTTCATTTGTTGAACATAATTGGAAACCATAAAGTTAAGTACTAACATGTCATCATTAATTAATTGTAGCATGACATTACCCAATAGGATGAATGAACTGGAGGAGCACTATCACGTGATGATTCAGAGGTTTTCCCTATCACGCATTTGTGTGTTTTACCGCCAAGTGTGTGACTCTCATACTAATATGTGGTGGAGAAGGCTCTTGGAGCATCACGTAGCGATGCTCCAAAAGCACTTGTATGGAAGGGAATATTTTGCTCGTTTACCATCTTTTCCTGTAAAGAGATGTCCTTTCATATTAAGCCCTCGACAAAACTTCTAATATTCCAATATGCTAGATTCAACAACTCGATCCCGTTCTTTACATTTCTTCTGTTGCTTCACAGTGACAACCTTGATCGAATGCATATAAATTGAGTGGCAAAAAGGGTTTCAACTAGCTATTCCCAATTAATTGAGACACAAAGCTATCATTTGTGTTGCGACTGACCATTCCCAAAGGATTGAAGGGAATATTGAACTAGTTGAAGATGGAACGAAATACTTAGTAAGAATAGAGGAGGAGAGTTCTTTCAGGAAGGTGGAGTCAAGTAATTTTCTTCCGAAGTTCGATTCGTTGAGTGTTCATGATGACAAGCTTTCACAGGTTCCTAAGGAGGTCCTGTCTTTAGATTTGGGATCTAAAGTGGATCCTAATGACAATAGCTTAAGGTCTTCTCAAGGTTTGGAATCGTTAGTGGAGGACTTTATTGGCCTTCAATCTCTTTTCCGTGAGGCTTTTGATGTTGAGCGGAGGGGATGTGCTTGATTTTTTGTTGGCTTGGGAGTAGGAGCTCTTTGGATGTATCTTATTTCTTGTTGTAGTTTTTGGGGTGTCTTAGGAGTATCTTCTTTTTTTCTTCTGGTTTTTGGTTCAGGCTCTGGTTGGTTTCTTACCACCCTTCTTGTTTTTCCCTTTTGGGCACTTGGCGTTTCCAGTCTCGGGTCCCTTTAATCTTTGTAATTCGTTTTCAAAGATTAATAAATTCTTTGCTTAGCAAAAAAAAAAAGAAGCTATCATTTGTGTCGTCGTCAATTATTTAGGTCTTTCATATGGAAAAATAGGAAGAGCAAGGGAATACAATATAATTTTCTAACTTGGTGTGGAGGCCCATGAAATTATCAGAAACCTAAAGAGAGCTCCGTGTAGTTATCCTCTCCGTGGAATGACAAAACTACCCTCCAAGCATTCCATCTGCAAACCGCCATTTAGTCACTAGAAAACGATCTCAAAACTGTTTGTAACTCCCACCCCTTGGCACTCTATCAACAATGGAGAAGAACCATGAAGTCCTCTCAACTAAATTCAACCTCTCCCATCTCTTCACCCTTGTGGTGATGATGATGATGTCCATTGGCCTTAGCCACAACTCTCATGTCGACCAAGCAGGTCGACTGAGAGCCGTGCGGCTTGCCAAAAGGCAAGCTCGGAGTTTTCCCGACGACGACCAAGAATGGACGATGTTGAGTTTGGAAGGTGGTGAAGAACTTTCTTTTAATGGAGGGAAAATGGAAGATGACCTCATTGCAGGTAAGAATAACAGTTTGCTGTTTTCTACACAATTTATCCGTAGGGGCAGTTTTGGAACTAAATATAAGTTTGCGAAAATTGCAGGTGGGCTTCCGGGGCAGCCATCAGGGTTGAGGTTCAAGCAGTATGGAGGGTATGTGAATGTGGATGGATCAAATGGGCGAAGCCTTTTCTATTATTTTGCTGAGGCTGTCAAAGATCCTTCTTCTAAGCCCCTCCTTCTTTGGCTAAATGGAGGTCCTCTCTCTCTCTCTCTCTCTCTCTCTCTCTCTCTCTCTCTCAGATATGGAGTATGTATTTTGATATTACAATGGCATCATGTGGATGACATGTTGTAAGATGGATTAAAAGATAGTATAAGTTTTTGATAGTAGAGAATGGAATGAAATCCTATTTAGTTTTCCCGAAGGCACTGGAAGGTCTGGTTCAGTCCATTGTAAGTCATTTTTGAACTCATTTTGATGATCAGAATCGTCAAGTCATAAAACACTTTGAGAAATTTCAAAATCATTGTCATGAAGTATCAATTGGCATGTATTTAGAACACATTTTTGTCGAAATTCGATCCAATATATGTATTTACTATCTTTATTTTACAATATAAATGTATCAATCAAACCTACAACTAACAAAATTTAAAAAAAAAATACCAAAAAGTAAAAGGAGTTGACTTCAGTTCCAATCTTTAAACTCCAAATGAAGAGAAGCATATGTGAAAACAAAATTCTAGACCAAAATGGAAATACTTTCACTATGAATTAAATGGATTACAAAAATCTATTGTGAAAAAACAACTTTACTTTCGAATGCCTAATTCCTAAACGATAGAATTTGGCAGAAAATAACCTTAGTTCACGGCAAAGCAGTGTCTTTTCCGATAAGTCGCGCGTGAGCGAGCGTGCAGGCATTGATTTTTTTTAAAAATATCTCAAATTGCTAAAATCCGGAGAGTGAGAGCGAAGAGTTCTATTGGAAAATTATGTGAGATATGGGTGGCCTCGGACTGGTTCGACCACATGGGAAATGCACAAAGTTACCATCTTTTACAATTTAACAGAAGAACCTGAGAATAGGGTGATAATTTCCTACTCGTAATATCTTGAGATTGCATTTTCCAGGGCCAGGTTGTTCCTCACTTGGAATGGGTGCTATGGTAGAGATTGGACCTTTCGGCGTGAACCCCGACGGGAAATCGCTTTATTCAAGACGATATTCTTGGAACAAAGGTTGGTAAAATTTCTCTTTTTCTTTTCACTGATAATTTCAGAGATCTTAATGTTTGTGATGGATAAATGGTGCAGTTGCGAACGTCCTGTTTCTGGAGTCACCAGCAGGAGTTGGATTCTCCTACTCCAACACTTCTTCTGATTACAGCACCTCGGGCGATAAAAGGACCGGTAAGTGTGCCCCTATCCAAACACAGCCTTACAGTTCAACCTTCACAATTATGCTAGCAATATCTCTGTATTTCATGCTTAAATTTACACATCTGAGCCTGTCTTTTCATTGACACAGGCAGAGTCTTATGTAAATGCTCTTATTTTACAGCTCTAGACACATACAACTTTCTGATCAATTGGTTCCGAAGATATCCACATTATAAGGCTTCGGACTTTTATATAGCAGGGGAAAGCTATGCAGGTATTTCATAATCTAATCCGATACTCGTATCCAGTTAAACAAAAATGTCCGTACTCATTTGTTAGATGCAAAAAATGGCCGGATCCCAGATATGAAAATCTCCCAGATATAGAAATCCGGCTCTACATATGTCCGGGGTCGGCCTTCATTTTCACATCTGGATATGAAATTCACTGTAATAATTTATCCTTCGCTTCCATCGCACCCGGATAAAATTTGGACACCCCTCACACTATCCAAATTATATCCCCCCATATCCACCTTCAAAATTACAACTTTGCAATTATTATATACGGAAATGCCATTATTCATCCATATCAACAATCCCCCATTATACTATACCTACTTATCTCATCTCTTACTTCAGTCCCTCATCCCCTCCAAAATTTTGACTGCTAATAAACAAGCCGTATCGATGTGTATATATCTGTATGCACCAATTAGAAACTGTCCCTCTAGGCTTAAATGGGCAATTTAGGAACCTTATTTGAACTGGGAAAATTGTCATCTAAGCCTCATATTGGAACCACTTCATGGCAAGGTTTGTCAAAGAAATGGATCCCATCTTTGTTTTTCTGTTCCAAAAAAGAAGAAATGGATCCCATCTTTGTCAAAGAAATGGATCCCATCTTTGTTTTTCTGTTCCAAAAAAGAAGAAAAAAATGGATCCCATTAGGGCCAACTGTTTCTCTTTCCCACCTAATGAATAAAATATAGCTTTGTTTTGAGTTCAATTCCCCAGGGTTTTACATTCCAGAGCTGGCAGATATCATTGTCAACAGAAGTAGAGAGGCAGACTCTACCTCAAAAATCCAACTCAAAGGAATTTTGGTAAAAGCTCTTTCAGCTTCCTAATTTTCCATAGAATGGTGTTTGGGTATTCATTTTCCTCTTCTAAACCACACAGGTAGGAAATGGGATAATTAACGATCCTACCGATTTGAAAGGATGTTTCGATTATCTTTGGAACCACGCGCTAATATCGGATCAAACTTATCATGGACTTTTAGATCACTGCTTGAAATCCAAAATCTCTAAAATGTGTGAAGACTACGAAGGAAGAGTTGAGACGGAGGTTGGAAACATTGATTTCTACAATATATATAGTTCTGTGTGTCCGCATAATTCCTCAAATTCATCTGTAAGAAGGAAGGCAAGAGGGTTTGGAGGGTATGATCCTTGTGAAGGAGATTATGTTCATATGTATCTCAATCTTCCTCAAGTGCAGCAAGCTTTCCATGCCAATATCACCAAACTGCCTTATACTTGGGAGCTTTGCAGGTTTGGAATCCCTCAATTTCCTTTTCATTTTCATAGATGAAACAAGTGGGGATTAACAAAAGAAAAAACAAAAAAACTGGGGATTTTTCTCACTGCTAGCAAAAGAATGCTTGGGGAAACCGGAGGTATACCCGGTTATTAACTTTAGGGCCTTGAGGTTAGGTCATTTTTTGAACTGAAGTGAGATTAGTTTGACCTATGCATAAGTTGGCCAGGATGCACAATTATTAAAGGAAAATGGAAAATTTCCTTTTTGCTTAGCAACAGATAAAAGAGTGCAACGAATATGTGGCAACTATCTTTAACTGTGACTACCCCTACCTGTTGGGGAGCTGAAAAAAATGTTTGAGAAATGTAGTCATATTCGACTCAGCAAATTTAGTCCGGACCGTGGGAATTTGGTCAGGACCGTCGTCAAGAGAAAACATGAATCTCTTAGTTCTGTAGTTTTTAGTCCGGACTGTTTTTATATAGGTCGGTCGGGACCGAATCAGTTTTTAGTCAAATTTAGTCTGGACCATCTGATGTGTAAGAAGGCTCGTTTTTTTTAGCAGAATTAGGATTTTTTGTGGGTTTTTTTTATTCTTCTTGTAATTATATAAGCTACATTTAGGGCACTCCAAGTTATAATTTCTTTCATTCTTTCATCATAATTAAAAACCTTAGTAGAGTACGATTAAACAATTAGCCTAAGTCGGAACCACGTAAAATCTCTGTCTTGTTCTTTCTTGCTTGTGATTGTTTTCTGTTCTTGGTTCGTTCTTCAATTGTGTGTGTTTTCTTGTGGGTTTGAGCGCGAATCCCCATAAGAAAATGGTGGATTTAGGGAAGAGAAGACAATCTTAGTTCTCATGATAATTTCAAGTTTTGAACGGTTTTGGTTAAGTTGGTTTTTTTTTTTGGGTTGACTTAGGGTATCCGGATCAACTTACACACAACCCATTATTTTATCCGATAAAAAAAAACTTACGCACACCCTGACTAATTTCGGAGGACGAATCCCACTATTTATTGTGTGCTTGCTTTGGCTTAGTTTCTTTAATCTAGTAATTCTAAGCACCTCTCTCTCTCTCTCGCCCCTTCAGTGATGTAATCCTTTCTTGGAAGGATAGCCCATCAACCATGTTCCCTATTTACAGAAGGCTCATTGCAACAGGTCTCCGAATACTCCTTTACATGTAATTTTATTACCTGAAAATCATCATCAGCACTGATATTTCATTACCACAAACTATTTGTTTTCAGCCATTTGCTTTCCGTATATCTGTGTAACTGACAAAAATGATTCTGGACAGTGGAGATACAGATGCAGTTGTTCCAGTATCAGGCACGCGATACGCCATTGATGCATTAAACCTTACAGTCACCAAAGCTTGGCATCCATGGTCAGATGACTCACATGATGTACGTTATTTCTACTAAAAACTCTCTTTATCTCTGCCTACTTCATTGAATTTCTATTCAGGAGTCCTCTCATGCGACAATGATCTAATGTCATCCTTCCGGTGACCATCATTGTCTCCGGTGACCACTCAAGTTGTTCATTATGGAGCCGATCTGTGAATCATCCACGAAAAAAAGAAGTCTAGTTCACCGAATCATGGTAAAGATTTGTTGAAACCACATTTGTCTTTAAGAGAAATGGACGGTCATATTGGCCCAATTCTCTTAGAACATATACGATTCCTTCAAATGAATAGTGATGTCCAATCAATTTGATTTTTTCCATGATGATTCATAGATCAGAACCTACAAAAGGAACGACTTAAAATTGTCCGACAAGACCATGATACTACGTTAGGTTTCCATTTTGCTTGAGGATCTTGATTCTTTCTTTCCTAGTTTCAAAAGAGGGGTATGCGATTTTACTCTACTGCTTTTTTTTTTTTTTGACATGTGAATGATCTGGGTTCGGTTCTTACTTTGCAGGTATCTGGTTATACAGTAGTTTATGAAGGATTAACTTTCACCACAGTTAGAGGGGCTGGTCATCAAGTTCCCCAATGTCAGCCGTGTAGAGCTTTCGCTTTGTTTAAGAATTTTGTAATGGGAAATTAGGGGATCAAATCCTCTGTACCGGTTTTTCTGTGTAGTACCACTCTTCTTATACATTTTCAACTGTTAGATTAATTTTTTGAACACAAATTTTAGACAACGATCCAATGGCTCAAAACACATAGGTACACGGGAACTGGGGGATTCCGTAGAGAGAAACTGGTGTGGGAAATTAGAGCTCTAAGACGTTTGGCAATCAAGAATTTGTTTCTTTGAATTGCATCAGACTGTGACCGGTCTATTTTTTAGCAGAGAGAATTTGCCAAAGAGTTATCCTACATGGAACTAGTGAAGCACATTGATGGCAGGGGTTAGGGTCCACTAAGGTCATCATTCTACCGCGGGCTTGAACCCCGCGCAGCCAATGGGGATTTAGCTTTACAGGAGCCCAATCCGCCCAGCCCGAAGAGTGATGGATTGAACTTGGGAGGTCTATAGTGAACAATCACAGCTACCTAGTAAGGAAAGAAACAAAGAATATCATTATGAAAAATCTGGTACAATGGCTTAAAATACTTTCTATTCTGTCTTGGGAAGAATTTTATTTAAAATTCGAACCGTCAAAAACACTTTTGAACGGTCAGGATTGCTCACTACATACCTGACATGCCCCCGAATCCGTGATGTATTGGCCTCCAAGGCATATGAGTTAATTAAATAATCATTCTTTTTTTAGACATCACGTAAGTTTCATCCTGGACAATTGAACGGTTTTGTTTCCATCCTTTTTTAGTGTAAAATTACATTTGTATCCTTTTTATTATTAACTATAACTATATGTATATTTGGTTTCCTCATTAAGGGGGATTTGTTTAGTATTGGGATAATTGTGTTTTCCTAATCAAGTGGGATTTGTTTGACTATTTCAAACAGGAAATAGAGGAAAATTCAAAAATGAATATTTGATACACAAAATTCACGAAAAAAATAGCATCCGATCAAATTTCATGGTAATTTGAATACCACAAATACCATCTGATCAGGATTGCATGCTTCGATTGTCTTCACGGGACAATTCAATAATGGAGGACGGCAATGGGATTCGTCATCATAAATGGAGAAAAATCGGATTATGGAATAAATAGAAGCACTTACGAAATTGAGCCATGATAAATCGTCATTTTGAGCAGACCACGCCTTTTTTGGGGAATCATGCAAGTTGACAAATTGTGAGATCTATACGGCGACAGAGAAGGCGATAAAGGTCCGTGGTGGTTGACGATGATGAAGGTTGGTAGTGGGGGATGATTTGGAGCATGTACGGCAATAGGAATGGGGAGAGAATGTGGACGGTTTTTTAATTCCTTGTGATAACGGGTCAGGTCAGTCAGGTTTTCGTCGGGTTCAGGTTGGGTCCGATTTTGATCGGGTGGGGAAAAACAGAACCCAAAACCGAACAACCCTAGAAATCGATCAGTTCAGGTACATCGGGTTTCAGTCGGGTTCGGTTCGGGTTCCAAGATCAACAACTCTCAAACTATTAGATCAAAAAATCTCAAACTTTCACATCAAAAAAAAAAAAAACTACAAACTTTGAAATTTTAAACTCTGGTTGTAGTACATACTACACACACACACACACACACACACACACAGAGAGAGAGAGAGAGAGAGAGAGAGAGAGAGAGAGAGAGAGAGAGAGAGAGAGAGAGAGAGAGAGATATGGACGGTGTGGCGGTCGGTCGCCTGATCCTAGCGTGGTGGACTATGGTGGAAGGAGTGGTGGACTGCGGTGGAAGGTGTGGTGGTCGACCGTCCAGATCTATGCATCACGGCGTGGTGGACGACGATGGACAGCGTGGTGGTCGGCTGGAGGTGAAAAGGGGGAGAGAGAGAGATTTGTGAGAGTGACATAAAGAGAAGGGGTGTGCATCCCTCGTCCGGAACGAAGAGAGAGAGAGATATAGATATATACGTAAAATGGTATTTAAAGTCTGAGTAGATAGATATATACGTAATACTAAATTACTAATAACTTAGTATATGTATAGATTGGTTCGGGTAACCCGACCTCCTGAACAACCCACTGGATACCCGACCCGGCACCTGAAATTTAAAACCTTTTAAACCCGATCCGACCCGACAATACTTTGAACCCACCTAAAATCCGTCGGGTCAGATCGGGTTGGCGGGTTGAGTCGGGTATTGCTCACCCCTAAAATGTCTACTCATATGGATAGCGTAAATTGGGGGATTTCATTTACCTTCCATATCCCATAATTACGGACTAGGACCTCAAACTTTATGAATTGGTCCCAAATAGTTATCCCTAATTATATACAGTACATTCGGTTTCAAAAACAGCAGAAGTCCAAACGTAATAGGGACTAAGCAAAACCACCGCCACAATATGAAAATACAGTCTGCTTAGGATTTCAGCAGTCTGTTCCTAATCCCAATCGAATTCCCAAATGTACACTACAACACGTTTTCATCTGTATAAATACAATGCTAACCCACACAAATCCTTCAAAGTTTCATTCAACACATCTACTAGACCTACAGAGCCGGTATTCATATTTTCTCCCTTCATTCATTCTGTCCTTTGTTTTGTGCTTCAAATTCTATGGCTTCCACCACCGCCACCACCACCCGTTGCCGCCTCCGTTTTTTCCTAGTCGCAACCCTACTACTGTCTTCCTGCCTCGTTCCATCCACCGCTAAAGTAAAAAGCTGTCCCTTCACTACCATGTACACCTTTGGCGATGGAGACTCGTCAACTTCTGACGGTTCAACCATGTCCGACCTCCTTGCTTCCGCTGTCCACTTACCATCTCCCAAACCCTACACAAATGAATCTCCCGGTGCTGAATTCCTGCACGGCGCGACCTTTGCAACCGCCGGAGCCACCGTCATGAACACCGTCTTCTTCGTCGAGAGAGTTATTCAGTTCCCGCTCCATCCTCTGAAGCAATCTCTAGACGCACAGATTAAATCCTTTTTCGCAAGTCTTCGAGGTACTAAACAGGATCTTCATCGGGCCATCTTGTTCCTGGATCAAGTCGGGGCTAATGACTACAAACTTGCATTCCTACAAGGGAAATCCATAAAGGAGGTATCTAGTTATGTACCAAAGGTTGTTGAGGGTATAAAGAAGATTGTAAGGGAACTGATTAATGGCGGAGCGACTCATCTGTTCATCACCGGAGTTTCACCGATGGGGTGTCTCCCTGGCTACTTGACATTGTTCCGAAACAAAGACCGGATGCATTACGATTCAGACTGCCATAGAGGACTCAACACCTTCACAACACTCCACAATGATCATCTTCAGCAAGCGCTGATGGAACTAGGGCTGGAATTCCCTCGCGTTCAGATCGTTTATGGTGACTACTACAAGGCATTCATGGCTCTGCTTCGGAATCGTGTGCTTTTGGGGTTCAGAAAGGAAACATTGACAAAGGCTTGCTGTGGATTCGGGGGTCCCTACAATTTTCACCCGGAGAAGATGTGCGGAAATAAAGGTGTTAAAGTCTGCTCGAATCCTACGGCGTACGTACATTGGGATGGGTTTCATCTTACTCAAGAGGCATTGAAACACGTAGTGGAAGCGTTCACGTCTGGTACAGGTTTTGTGTATCCTGAATTCAAGTTTCCAGCGGTAATGAATTGCAAGATGTAGAAGCTGGTGAAGAGATGTTTCGATTGAACTCTTGTAGAGTTGGTGTGAGATTCTAGCTATATGATTGACCAAACTTCTAATTTTTACTCATTAATTGTTGATACGTTTTCTAACGTTTTATGATTTTTGCGTATAAGCACTTTACAATTCAAATAAAAAGAACTACGAATGCTGCATGAAATCGCTTTCTTTCTATATCAGCTAACTATACAAATGTGTTTTTGGGTAAACTAGAATTACAAGCTATCAAGTGAATGATAGAGGGAGGGGAGCAAACAAAACTCAGAAGCCATAGGCAAATGCTGTGGCCAAAATTTCACCAAGGTGGAAGAAATTTTAGCGAAATTTTAGCGCCTACTGCTAAATTACAAAGAATGTGTTCAAGAATTTGCTACTTACAGAGGGCAATCTGCATTCTGTAGTCTGCATGAAGAAAGCTTTCATAAGGGGTTCCCTTCAGTGTCTTCTTGATATCGCCCCAATTCTCAACTTGTCGAGACAAGGAACCTTTGTGTATCTTCACCTGACGACTCTTTAAATCTATCTGTGGAACCTTGAGAAAATCTTGGACTTCTACCAGTTTCAGGAAAACGAAAGGAAAATAGCAACTTACGTGTTGTGGAAACAGAATGAATGTTCATGCATTTTTTCACAGCAATTATCATACAATTGGCTTTGTCTTACCGTGTTATTTGTTATTATATCCTCGTAGTTAAGGATAATGTGTCGATTGCTCTTCAAGTCTTATAAAGCTTTAGCAACCATCCCCTTTACTTGTCTCAGATTAGGGATGAGCAATGTTGCATTAATTGTAGGTTTGTATTTTGCAATAATTGATGCCTGAAATGGTATCATCTTGTTCAGCATACAAAAGGGATGATTCAATTTTCCGAGAGAGAGAGAGAGAGAGAGAGAGAGAGAGAGAGAGAGAGAGAGAGAGAGAGAGAGAGAGAGACCTCATGGGGTGAATGCACGTGAGATTTGTGTGTTTCATTCAGTGGCTTAGCATTTTGAGACCATGATACATGATCATAATTCTTTCCTTCCTAGTTTCGAAAGAGGGGTATACGATTTTAATTTACTTTTTTTATTTTTACATGTACATGATCTGGGTTCAGTTCTTACTTTGCAGGTCTAGTTATACAGTGGTTTATGAAGGATTAACTTTCACCACAGTAAAAGGGGCTGGTCATCAAGTTCCCTAATGTCAGCTGGGTAGAGCTTTTGCTTTGTTTAAGAATTTTGTAATGGGAAATTAGGGTGTCAAATCTTCTATACTGGTTTTTCTGTGTACTCTCGTACATTTTCAACCCTCGTACATTTTCAACCATTAGATTACATAGTAATCATAAATTTTAGAACACGATTCAACGGATCAAAATACATAGGTACATGGGAACAGGGGGATTCCATAGAGAGGAGCTGGTGTGGGAAATTAGTGCTCTAAGGAGTTTGACGATCAAGAGTTTGTTTCTTGGATTGCATCAGGCTGTGACCAGTCTTCTTTTTAGCCGATAGAATTTACAAAAGAGTTATCCTACATGCAACTAGTGAAGCGAAGCACATTGATAGCAAGCAGCGGTTAGGGTCCACCGAGGTTATCCTTCTACCGCGGGCGATGAACTCCGTGTTGCACCAAAGTGGCAATTGGCCTTGGGCATTTCCTCGTGAAGATGACACGTGATAATGCCCCTTCAACTTTGGTTGTTGGTATCATTTCCCCCTTCGTTAGTGACTATCTCGACGTGGAGCTAAGCATTTTAAATTATAAAAATAGGATCCCGTTTGTGGGGCCACTAACGCCAAAGTCAACGCACCAACAGGGGGGTTGCCATAATTTCCGACACGCTCTCCCGGGACCCTCTCGTGCACGAAGGGCGCCCGACGCGGACCCTCTCGTGCCGGGCGCTCCATAGCGCACCCCAAGCCCGATAAGGCGGTGCTTGGATAACCATGGGCCATCCCGACAGAGAAAAGCCCATGGCCCATTTGACTAGAGCGGCCCAGAGCATGGGCGATAACGCAAGAAGCTAGTCCAATTTAGCCCAGGTAATTATACCTGCTGCGGTCTAAAGGCAGGACCCCGGGGGCCCCCTGAGGCTTGGCTGCGGTATAGGCGCGACCGAACAGGTCACGACCTTGCCCTTACGGGAATAAGGGAGATTTAGTGGCTTGGTGGCTATAAAGAGCAAGAGGATCGCTGCGCGGGGGAATGGCTTGTCACCGCGCGGGACACCCGCGCGGTGATGACGTCACCCGTACGGTCAGGTTGTACGGTAAGGACACGTGTTATCATATCATAGGGTGACAAATGACAGCCTGGTGCCAAATGATTGGTGCAGGACGCCTATAAATATGGGACACTCCTTTCAGTACCCAGAGGTTGGTGAGGTCATTCTAGAGAGAGAAAAGGGAAATCCCTGATTGAGAAGAGAACATTCTCTCTGCAATTCAGTCCCCATCTCCTAGGTCACCAAGGGTATTACGGATTTGACTGAGAGCAATCCACTGCCTTAGTCCTTTCTGTGCACACCTGCTCTGTTCTTCACCCTTCTTCTAGACCACCCTATTCTCTTTCCTACCGTATCTTTACTGTTGATTATTCATACCTCTCCAGCTCATCATATTTGACTGTAGCAAGAACCATCACCTACATTCAGGCGACTCTGCTGGGGAGGTTGTTTAGTTGATGGTAAATACGAGGAGCGGTCTACAAACGTCAAGCATGGCAGCACCAGTGAACCACGCCAACCTTGTCCTCGATGGCCCACCAGTGATAGAGGAAGCAACTTCCAGCCATGTCGGAAACGAGGCCGGAGGAGCTCCGGCAGTAGAGATGATCCACGCCATGCAAGCCGGCATCACGCAGATGCAGGCCACTCAGACGCAGTTGCTCGCTGCCATAGCAGGCCTCACGGAGGTCATCACTGCGGCCCTACCTAGAGCTTCACCAGCGGCGGCGACCCAACAGATCCATGCTGGGGGGGAGTCCACCCACCTGAGCTTCCACGGGCTGAACAGGCCCGCGGGACTCAGGGGGAGGTACCTTTAGCTGGTGGCCCTGGCGTACAGGCGCCCGTTCAGACAGTAATCCCTGTCCACCCTGCCTTGCCAGAAAACCCTGGCCTGCAGACCACGGGAACTGGTTCTGTACACCAGAGGGCTGCACTGGGAGAAAATGGCGGGCCACAGGCAGTGACCCTGGCAGAAGTCCAAGCTCTATTACAAAGGGAAAAGACCAGGACAACTTTCCCCTCCCTACCAAGTTCTGATATCCAGCCACCTTACCCCATGGCGATCCTTCGGATGCCATACCCAGAGGGGTATACCCCACCAAAATTTACCAAGTTTGATGGCAAAGAGGGCAACGCACAGGAGCATGTAGTGCGATTTATCGAAACCCTTGGGGCCTTCTCTGGCGACACCAATCTCAGGCTGAGAGAGTTTTCCAAATCTCTAACCAACAGGGCGTACACCTGGTATGTCAACCTTACCCCATATTCGGTCTTGTCTTGGGAAGACATGGTTAACCGTTTCTATGCGAAATTTTTCCAAACACGTGAGAAGATTACCAGTCTATCCCTCGTTAAGGAAACCCAAGGCCCCAGTGAAGATATCATTGATTACATTAGGCGGTTTCAGGACCGCGCGGTCGATTGCCTTGAGCCGGTGGAAGAAGAGTACTTAGTCGAAATTTGTACATCCGGACTCCTGCGCGAGTATCAGCCATTTCTGGTTAACGTCAAAATACATACATTCGCGGCCCTGTTGGAAGCAGCATATAAATTGCGTCATACTGTAAAACCACCAGCGCGAGATGCCTGGAAGCCCCGCAAGTCACATTCGGTCGCCGCAGCTGCAACTTCCGCTCCATCATCGCGTAAGTCGCAGGGGGGAAGAGGTAGCGGCGGTCGCGGCGGGTGGACTGGCAACGGTAACGGACGAGGCGATTGGAAGAAGCAAAAAGTTTATAAAGAAGGCTCAGGAGCTCCGGACTACCCCTGCAGCATAGAGGAAGTGAAAGCGTTGGTAAAGGAATGGATAGCAGATGGTGGCCTCACACTACCAGACATTGAAGTCGCGCCCTCACGCGCAGACAGAGAAAGCCCAGATTATTGCATGTTCCACAGACACACCAAGCATCCGACCAGCGACTGCTGGACCTTGAAAAGAATTTTCAAGAAGAAGTTGGACAACAATGAACTGAGGATAGCCACCAAGGCGCAGGACGTGCGCACGCACCCTTACCCAGAGCATGGGGCGGCCAACATGGCCGAGTGCTTCGAGTTCATACGAGAAATAGAGGAGGATGGCTACGGTTGTGAGTACGACTATGGTTACGATCATGATTACGATCATGATTTTGAATGCGAGGAAGCATATATGACATCTTTCTATGACGAGCTTGACGATATTGCAGGGTACGATACCCCAAAGGTGGCCACTCCCGATCCAGAGAGTGGGGTCAAAATCCTGCAGAACAGCACGAAGTTCAAACAGTTCTATGACGGAATGGGGTTCACACCCGACACAAGGTTCCTAATGACTAAAGCCATCTTGGCGATCGCGCAAGAAGGCCACGAAGCGTGCGCCGCGCAGGGAGGATCCCTCCCCAGAACTATCAACGATCAATCAAGTGCAATTTCTTTTTCTGAATCCGACCGCAAGGTCACTCACCCGCACAACAGACCCTTGTACGTGACGGCGCGGGTCAACGGCGTGGAACTAAAGCGAACTTTCATGGACGGAGGCGCATCCATCAACATCATGCCGATATCCACCCTAAAGAGAGTGGGAATCCCGGAAGACCGAATAGTGAAATCGCTAATAGGAATCACTGGATTCCAAGGAGATAAGAAGGAGTCTTTGGGTTATGTAATTGTTGATCTCGCGGTTGGGCCCATCCGCACCGCTACCAAGTTCCACATCATCGATGCACAGACGAATTATCACATAATATTGGGCCGCAGTTGGATGCATCGCTTCGCGGTCGTCCCATCCAGCTATCATCAATGCCTCAAAGCGATTTGGGCTGGAAAGAAAGTCACCGTCGCGGCGTCTGAAAAGCCATTCGAAGTATGTGAGGCACACTTGTCCGACGCGGTGTACTTCACCGAGATGGAAGAGGCACCTAACGCGGCGGTTGCAAGGCCGGTTGGGGTCAAGCTGCCCAAATGGGAAGACATCAAAGATGATGGAGAAACCTCCGCGAACAAGCGGGAACCAGCCATGGAGAGCGCCTCAGGGCCACGGAAAATTACCAAGTTGAAGGAAGGAGGAAAAACAGTGTATTGCTTATGACGGGGCGGCGGGCCAGATGTCTTGAATGAGGCTTCTGACCCGCGGTACTTAGAGGCAAATGGCGCAGAGGAAGACGAGGTCACAAAACCCGAACCAGCTCCGGAATGCATGCAAGATGGTCCTAAGCCACAGCCAGAAGTACTGGAAGAAGTCAATCTCAGAGAAGGAGCAGGGACCCCGCAGCCTGTTTTCGTAAGCGCGGCCCTCGAAAATGGCATGAAAAAAAGGCTCATTCAGTTATTGCAGCGATACAGTGACGTATTCGCTTGGCACTATGAGGAGATGCCAGGGTTAGACACCGAGTTGGTAGCCCACCATTTGAACGTTTTCCCAAACTCTAAGCCAGTCAAGCAGGGTGCGCGCAAGTATCAGCCAGAGCTGGAAGGTAAAATCAAGGAGGAAGTGGAGAAATTGAGGAGAGCGGGATTCATTCAGCCTATACAGTACCCACTCTGGCTCTCCAATATTGTGCCTGTGAAAAAGAAAAATGGCCAGATACGTGTGTGTGTCGACTTCCGCGACCTCAACAAGGCTTGCCCAAAGGACGAATTTCCACTGCCACATATTGATACGCTGGTTGACGCGACGTCGGGGCACCAAATG
Organism: Vaccinium myrtillus; assembly: GCA_016920895.1. Classification (NCBI taxonomy): domain Eukaryota; kingdom Viridiplantae; phylum Streptophyta; class Magnoliopsida; order Ericales; family Ericaceae; genus Vaccinium; species Vaccinium myrtillus. Next base: position 13,273,317 of record CM029278.1, on the reverse strand, counting down.
TTCTCCTTTATGGACGGTTTTAGTGGCTATAATCAGATAAAAATGGGGGCAGAGGATGCGGAGAAGACTGCTTTCAGGACGCCCTTGGGAAATTTTCATTACACTGTAATGCCCTTTGGTCTCAAAAATGCTGGCGCCACATACCAGCGCGCGATGACGGCAATCTTTCACGATATGCTGCATCACATTGTAGAAGATTACGTAGATGATCTTGTTGTAAAATCAAAGGAAAAGTTCGACCACCTAGATCATTTGGAAACAGTGTTTACGCGGTGCAGAAAGTTCAACATGAGGATGAATCCGCTGAAGTGTGCGTTTGGAGTCGCATCAGGGAAGTTCCTGGGGTTCCTCGTCCATAGACATGGGATAGAGGCAGACGATGTGAAGATAAAATCTATTACCGAAATGCCTCCCCCTCACTCTCAACGGACACTCAAGAAGTTCCTAGGCCGAGTTTCGTACCTGCGCAGGTTCATCCCTGCACTAGCGGAAATCTCGGCACCCTTCAGTGACCTTCTAAAAGGAAAAGCAAGGTTCGATTGGCGCGCGGAACACCAGGGTGCATTTGAAAGAATCAAGGTTGTCTTGACTTCCCCGCAAACCATGATCGCGCCACAGAAGGGCAAACCCCTCATCCTGTATTTGACGTCCACCCCGAGATCCATTGGGGCCCTGCTCGTACAGGAAATTGATGGCGCGGAAAGGCCAGTATACTACATCAGTAGGAAAGTCCAGGGAGCTGAAGAGCGGTACACGCCGGTGGAGCGGCACTGCCTAGCGTTGGTCTTCACGGCGCAAAAACTGCGTCATTATTTCCTGTCATTCAAAATTCACTTGGTGACAAAAAGTGACCCAGTGCGCTACCTGCTGTCACGGCCAGCCCTTACGGGAAGAGTGGCCCGCTGGCTCTTAGCCCTGGCCGAGTTTGACATATCATGTGTCACTCCCAAAACGATTAAATGTCAAGCACTTGCAGATTTACTCGCACAATTCCCCAGTGAGCAGTGCGAACCAATTCAGGAGGAATTGCCAGGGGATGGTTTCGAAGCACTAGTGGCCGCGTCAGCCACTTGGACCCTAAGCTTCGACGGGGCAGCAGGAGGTGGTACAGGAGGAGCCGGAATAGTCCTTACAAGTACAGACGGCCAGCGCGAATACCTCGCATATAAGTTGTCCTTCCAATGTTCAAACAATGAAGCAGAGTATGAGGCGCTGATCCTGGGGCTCCTAGCAGCCTTAGCAAAGGAGATAAAAACCCTCAAAGTTGTGGGGGATTCAAAACTGGTCATTTTGCAAACCGAAGGCATCTATGCACTGAAAGAACCTACTCTTGCTCCATACCGGGCAACGGTACAAAAGCTAATGCAGCGTTTTGACAAGGTAGAAATTGTTCACAAACCCAGATCAGACAACAGGTTCCCTGACGCACTGGCCACGCTCGGGGCAAAAGTCGAATTCGATGATGAAAAGATAGAGATAGAGATTGTCAGAAAGACAGAGCCATCAATCGCTGACGAAGTAAACAAAGAACCTCCCGCGGATGAGTGGCAAGAAAAAGTGATGAAGCAATTGACAACCGGACAGGGGAGCATCCCCTTGTCAGAATTGACGCAGTTTACCATTATCGGAAAGAAGTTGTATTTCCGCGGCCCTCAGGGATGGTTAGCACGGTGCGTTAGCCTTGAAGAGGCCAAATACAGATTAAGTCAGATCCATGACTCAACCTGTGGAGAAAATGATATCTCTCTTTACCGAAGGGTTCAGAGGCAGGGTTATTATTGGCCAAGCATGAGAGCGGACGCCGCAGAAGCACTAAGGAACTGTGAAAGATGCAGCCTAGCCATTCCCGCGCAAGATTGCTGCTTTTCAATAGAACAAGACTGGAGACAGAAGTATATTGATTTCCTACAAGAGGGCGCGCTACCAGTAGAAGGAGAGTATAGAAGGCAGGTTAAGATGGCGGCTAGGCGGTTCTTCGTAAAAGATGGGAGTCTTTACAGGAGAGCCTTAGACGGCATCCCGTTGCGGTGTCTGACCAATGAGGAAGCAGAAGAGGTGTTGTACAAAGCCCACGAGATGGAGCACCAAGGTGGGCGAAAGCTATACGAGCATATCATTCATCTGGGGTATTACTGGCCGCGGATGGAATCCGACGCTAAAGCACACGTACGCCGGTGTCATGCATGTCAAAAATTTGGAAACTTGGTTCATGCACCCGCGGTGGAGCTTCATGCAATCCGTGCGCCCTATCCCTTCCATACTTGGGCGATGGACCTCGTTGGGCCCATCACGCCCCACTCGCGCAAACATCAATGGATTCTAGCTGCCACTGAAGTCAGTACCAAGTGGGTGGAGGCAGTACCGCTGAAAAAAGCCACCGGCGCGGCAGTCGCCCAGTTCATCAAGGAAAGCATCATTTGCAGGTTTGGCATTCCGAAAGTAATCCTGTCAGATAATGGGACTCCGTTTGTTAACAAGGATGTGGGCACACTACTCCAGTCTTACTCCGTGGAGCACCAGACTTCAACGCCGTATTACCCCCAAGGCAATGGGCAGGCTGAGGCCACAAATAAGTCCTTGGTACGGATATTAAGTAAGCTGTTGGATGAAAAGGGCGGAACATGGTCTGACCATCTGATCACGGCACTATGGGCATACCGCACAGCAAAGAGGAAGGCGACACGGACTAGCCCTTTCAACCTAGTCTACGGCGCAGAAACTGTACTCCCAGTTGAGTTGAGTGTACCCTCCGCGCGGCTGGCTTTATCAACAGAAGTCACGACCGCGGAGCGGCGCGCGGATCTAGAAGCACTAGAGGAAAGGCGAGAGCTTGCCGCGGAGCATCAAGCCAAGTACTGGGAGTCGGTATCAAGATTCTACAACAAGAGTGTGGTCCCGCGTGAGTTCAAGGTTGGGGACCTGGTCTGGAAGTCTACCACTGATGTGATGAGAAATGTCAAGCTCCCCAAGTTTACTCCAAGATGGGAAGGGCCGTACCATGTCATCAACGCGGGGACAAGCGGCCATTACAGGCTTTCCAGAGTCTCCGACGGATTCCTAACAGGGCCCATTAACATTAAGTTTATGAAGAAATACTACCCTTGAACAAAAAATTTGTTGTTTAGAAAGTTTGTCCAGTTTACTCCTTGTAATTCGCTTTCTGATGTTATGAGCAAGTTAATGAGAAGTCCAATTTCGTGCAAATCATTCTAAGTACAGAAAAATAGAAAGAGCGAAAGAAACCGATACTTTATTATTCATAGTTCAAAATGTGGCTTTCAATACAAACGGAGAGAAATGAAATAAAAAAAAAAAAAAAAACATAAGTCATGGCTGCGGTCTAGGGAACAATCCCTTAGTGACCGGAACATCTTTCCCAAATATCTCCCCACCTGCGGCTTCGAAATCAGCTCTTTCACGCAAAGCAGCCTGTAGCTCGGCTTCCCTTTCTCTCAGCTCTCCTTCTCTTTGAACAAGGGCGGCTCGTGTAAGGTCCACCCTCTCTCGAGCACGCTCTACTTCCCTCTGCTTGGCCTCGGCTCGGAAAGATAACTTCAGGGCTCGACGCGCGCTATGCATGCGATCCAGATGCGCAATAAGCCAACCAACCTCCAAGCCAGACATGGTTTGAAGATCCACCAGTCCCCCCTTTGCATCCTTCAGTGATGAGTCACCAAACTTCTTCAGGGGAATGCTATGTAAGGAGTCTATGACTGTGGCCAAATTGTTCAGAATCATACCACCCCCTAAGGCACTCTGTGCTCGAAAGTTAGCAAAGGTCTCCGGATGGGTCCTATGGACCAATGTGAGAGCAGGGAGGCTGGTAGGAGCAATACGAAATGACAAGAATGTCGTCGCAGCCGCGGGAATGCCAGGAGTCTGGTCCTGGCACTGGGAGTCGCTGTACTCAGACGGGGAGCCCTGTTGAACCTCGGGCCCGCGCTGCAAGCCGGAGCCCTCAGGTATCTCAGGTTGATGCGGTGCACTGGACCCTACCTCCCCTGAAGCCTCAGAATCGTCGTCCAGATCTATGGGCTTTTCCTTGTAAATGACCATCTGACCAGCACCTCCTTGCGGGGCACTCGAGTCTGCCTCGCTCCTGTCCCTCCCTTCAGCCGCGTCGCCCTCAGGGATAGCAATCAGTCGCGCCTGCTGAGCTTCCCCTTGCGGTTCCGGCAGAGGCCCTGGCTGCTCAGTAACGGGCACCTGCTGCCCTAGCTGCTCAGTAGTAACGGGCACCTGTTGCCCTAGCTGCTCAGTAACGGGAACCTGTTGCCCTGGCAGAGATCCCTGTTGGAGAGTGTCTTGTATCTCCCGCAGGCTTCCCTGGGGATCCACAGCGGCCTCCAGATCTGAAAAATCATCTTGGAACAATTCATGAATGATAGGATCAATTGAAGTAGGTACAAATTCCCCTATGCTATGGGTAGTGCGCGGCCTAAAACTTTGCCCCGCATGAATGTCACCCCCTATGTTGAGGAAAGTGCTGGAAGAGTCGTGATGATTACCTTTCTCCGCAGTAGAGGTACGCTGAGGGGAACGGGCGGAAGGCTGGCCTGTCTCAGCGGCCACGGGAGAACTTTGCTCGTCGTCGCTGTCAACAAAGGGACTCATGAAGTCCTGGTCATACTTGCCAAAACCCATAGAGGAGCCCTCTGAATCCATCTCTGCCTGGTCCCCCGGGCCGCGGCGCCCCCCGGAATGGACCTCTCTTGCTCCTCCCGCCGCGGCATCACTACGGGAACCAAACAATTCTGAAATTGAAGGGCTAACCCGCTCCTGCGAACGAATCACTTCCAAGAACCCATGCCTCTCCGTTGCTTGGGGGTGTGGGAGGGATTCTTCATCAAACTCGGGCGGAGAGGGAGCGCGAGAAGGTTCCGCAATGGCACTGTCACGCCTTCTTCCAAGAGCAGTACTAATGGGAACGTTATCGTCATCACTATAAGCCGGCCGCTGAGCTGGGGTAGAAGTACCGGCGGCCTGGGTCGGCGCAGTGGTGTCCGCCTCTGGCGGAGGGACAGGGCGCTCCGGCGAGGCTAGGACGCGCTCACGAGTCGCCGCCTAAGAATGAAGCAAACAAAGGAATAAGTACGAGATAACGAATGCAAAATAATGCAGTAAAGGAATTGAACGAGAGAATAGCACATACATGAACTAGCCTGCGACGGGTAAGTGGCCGCTCGGCTTCTTCCTCCACGGAAGATGTTTGGGCTCTTGCTCGAGCCCTGGTGACCCGCACGGCTGAGAGTGGTGCAACTACGCGAGCCTCTGAAGGCGCCGCAGCAGTATCGTCCTTCAGGGCCCAGCGGCTCCGCGCTCCACGCCAGTCAGCAGATATGGCCTTGGGAGTGTGGAGATAGAAGTCAGGCTTGAACACCACGCGCGGAGGGGCCGGAATGGCTTCACCTTGTACGAAGGTGTAAAAAGAGTCCAAGTTCCTCCGCCAAAGAAGACGGAACTGCGTAGAAGCAAGTGGAGGACCAAGGGACTTCGGGAAGCGCCAACGGCCAACCCCATCCATAAGAACGCCGGTGAAAGAGACAAGAAACTGGTTGAAAGCAGCTGAGAATTCCAAAGGCTCTGGGCCGGCCCCCGGAGCAACCAAGTCATACCCTAGTTGGCGCGCAACCCTGTCAGGCCTATACACCATTGTCTGCCAATTCTCAACTCCGATGGCAGGAAGGTAGGCCGGGCGGCTCATGCAGTATGCACCAACTAGAAGGTTACGGCGCGGCAGACTAGCATCAGAGAAATCAACCTCTCCCGGGATATCTGGGATGTAGTTGCAGACACCATCCAAAGTCTGAGTATAAGGGCGCGGACGGAAGTGAGACTCATCATCCATAACATCCTCCCAGAGCTTCGTCGTTGCCGCGTTGTTCCAGCGGAGAATGATTGGCCATAGGGGACCATCAAGAGTATACTGCTGGCGGCCGTCGGCCTCCTTGACCGGACGACCTCTACTATCCAGCACTGGTCTTGACACCTGCGCGGGAAACTTCTTGGCCTTGGGAGCGGCACTGGGGAAGTGCTCATATACCAGTGCAGTTAAGAACTGGGTTTGCACCATGGTAGTGATGTCGTAACGCCCCACGGAGCGCTCAAGATCCGCAGACAAATGGTCCAGCTGCTGAAACAAATGCCCCAAAAACAGGGGGCCCAGTGGGAACCTGTCCCCACGCGCAATCCTCACCGCGAGGTAGAAGACACACTCACTGGGTGCATCAATCGGAAAATCCGGGAATAGAAAGAATGAAAGGAAAAAGGCAATAAAAGCAGACAAATACAGATCACCTCTGTACTCCGGGCCGTCAATGGCTTGGCGTTCCGCGCCCCCAGCGGACGCAGGTTGAAGATCTTTGAAAAAGTACCTCAGCCAAGACCCCCAAGACGTCTTCTTCGGGTCTGTCATGGCTCTCCTCTCCCCATTCCTGTCCCATTGCGAGCCTCTGTGGCCCGCGGCCCTGTATGCCAACTTCAGCCTGGCCACCGCCTCCTGATCGGCAGAACCAGACTTGGTAGGTTCAAACTCTTGATGACCACGAAGGGAAAGATGGAGCAGCGCACTGGTGTCCTGAAGGGTGGGACCAAATTCGCCCCATGGAAATACAAAGGTGTGAGTATCCACACTCCACCGAGGGATATCAAAAAATCGAGGTTTTCGTTCCTTCTATTCAGCGTCAGAACCTGAGAGATCTTGACAGGTTCCATTAGGTGAGAACGCTCCAAGATCTTCTTGAAGTCAGCATCGTCAATCACGTCGGTCACCCACTCGCTCCAGCCAGTGGGGGGTGCAGAGAGAGAAGAATACTGGACCGGAGAAAGGGGGAAGTCACCCCTCTCCACTCTAAGGCGGGAAATGGAAGAAGGAGGCACCATGTCTCCATCTTCAACCGCTACCTCTGGCCGGATGCATAAGACGTTGTCCAACTCGCATCCCACCGGCTCATAGGCCTCCACCTTCTTCCAGAAAGGGTCGTTCATGCCATGCAAATACGGAGCCCTACGCCACTGATCAGCCGGAGGGACTGGGCCGGCCGGAACGGTAGGCCTGCCCCCTGTAACTTGCTCACCGCGAGTCATACTTAGAGAAGAAGTAGAGAGCAATGAAAGAAGAAGAGTTTCGAAAGAAGAAGAAAGTTGCAGAAGGAAGAGTGCAGAAGACGAGAAGTCGAGAGCTCTGTTTATCGAGAAGGCAAGAGTGGCGAAAGTGGTAAACACCAGAGGTATTTATAAGGATAGGGAGGGGGCCCTCCAACGGTCGCAATCAAGCATCACATCGGAGGCAAAACGTCACCGGTAATGATGACCTCGGATGAACCGAACTGGCGCCTCTGAAACCGTCGCGTCAATCAGCCGAAAAGTTGTCAGAAAACGGATAACGCCCTGACGTCACGCGCGCGTAGGAAAGCGCGTGGATGACACGCCACGCGCCTGCGTATTCCACACGCGCGTGGGGGCCACTGTAGGGGAGGTCAGCGCGAGACCCCCCGTTGACCAAAGTCAACGTTGACTTACCAACAGGAAGATGACACGTGTTGCCCAGGTGGCATAATTTCCGCGTGACACGTGGCTCTCCCCCCGGAAGTATCCGCGCGGTGGGGCCACTAACGCGTGCACGAAGGGGGCCACTGACGCGGGACCCTCTCGTGCCAGGCGCCTCCATAGCGCGCACCCCAAGCCCAGTAAGGGCGGTGCTTGGATAACCATGGGCCATCCTGACAGGAGAAAAGCCCATGGCCCATTTGACTAGAGCGGCCCAGAGCATGGGCGATAACGCAAGAAGCTAGTCCAATTTAGCCCAGGTAATTATACCTGCTGCGGTCTAAAGGCAGGACCCCGGGGGCCCCCTGAGGCTTGGCTGCGGTATAGGCGCGACCGAACAGGTCACGACCTTGCCCTTACGGGAATAAGGGAGATTTAGTGGCTTGGTGGCTATAAAGAGCAAGAGGATCGCTGCGCGGGGGAATGGCTTGTCACCGCGCGGGACACCCGCGCGGTGATGACGTCACCCGTACGGTCAGGTTGTACGGTAAGGACACGTGTTATCATATCATAGGGTGACAGCCTGGTGCCAAATGATTGGTGCAGGACGCCTATAAATATGGGACACTCCTTTCAGTACCCAGAGGTTGGTGAGGTCATTCTAGAGAGAGAAAAGGGAAATCCCTGATTGAGAAGAGAACATTCTCTCTGCAATTCAGTCCCCATCTCCTAGGTCACCAAGGGTATTACGGTTTGACCAAGAGCAATCCACCTTAGTCCTTTCAAGGCACACGGATTTTCACCCTTCTTCTAGACCACCCTATTCTCTTTCCTACCGTATCTTTACCGTTGATTATTCATACCTCTCCACCATCATATTTGACTCTTCCATCACCTACACTTCTAGACTCAAACTCGTAATTTGCGGACCTCATGGATCGGGTCTCTCGACCATCCAAACCGCTCAATGTGTTTAAAACGTGATTTTAAGGGTCACCGTGAGGATTCGTCCAAAAAAAAATACTCTGGAAGGGCTTCATCCGAGCATTTTTCGATAAATTATATATGTACGGTTATTATGAAAAACCGCTCGGATGAAGCCCTTTCGGGTATTTTTTTTTTTGTGATTCCTCACGTTGGCCATGGAAAACATGTTTTAAACACATTGAGCGGTTCAGATCGTCGAAATTTGGTCCGGAAAATAAAAAAAAGGGGTGGTCCTCACGGAGGAGATCTTTGAGGGAGTCCTCAATAGAACATCTTCCTATAAAAATAACTGTTCTAACTTTTGTGAATTATAGGTGTCAGTGTTATTTTACCAATTTTACCAGTCTCGACGAGAGGATTCTATAGAATAAAAAGTTATTAATTAAACTAAAACTTTTGTGAATAAAGACAAAAATAATCCTATAATCCAAAAATTTGAATTATTTTTGTTTTCAGTCAACTTTTTAAATATTTCTATAAATTTTTTTTTGATTTTTTAGATTCCTCCCTTCATGAACGAACCAATAATCCACAAAAAATCGACGCAAAACTAACAAATGTAAATTTTTTTTTTTGAACAAAGATTTATCTAAAGCACTAGTATCTCCCTTTTTCAGGAAATGAAAACAAAAGAAGTCCAAACTTATTGAGTACTAAAAATGGGACTTGGATTCTCTCCAACTTAATAAGCCATTTACTATGGCCCTCCATTTGAGGCCCACTTTAATTCTTTTGAATCGTTTATACAACTCCCTCCTAATTATGGAAATGACTACAATACACATCCCTTATTTGGGTGTACCATATGCACCTATTGTATGGTCTAGATTATGTCACCTCATCAGCAATCGTAACATTTTTTAGTTTTTCGTAACTTTTTAGCAATATGATTCGTAACATTTTTTTATGATTCGTAACATTTTGGTGTGTCTTGTAACTTTTATAAAAAAATTCGTAACTTTTACAAAAAATTCGTAACTTTTATAGGGGTGTGTAATAATGGGCGTGTATTGTAGCCTTCTCCCCTAATTAGACCCAAAGGTATTAAATCGGTGGGAAAAGTTGATTACAATAGCAAAGTATACCCTGATTAGGATTGTATTTATGAAATCATTTTTCGTAAAGAAAACCGAGAAAAGAATAAAATCAAATCGTAAAATCATCGGTAAACAATTAACAAAACACCTTCATGATTCAATAACGCTTGCACTTTGAATATTTTTCTTCTAAATAAATATGAGTTAATTAAATAATCATTCTTTTGTTGGACATCACATAAGTTTTCCTTCCAGACAATTTCAATGGTTATGTTTCCATCATTTTTTAGAGTGAAATACCATTTGTACCCTTTTTATTATACCTATTAATATTTATAAATATAGTTTCCTAATTAAGGGTGATTTGTTTTTTTTTTTTTGGTCAAAAGTTGAGAGATAGTATTCATCAAAGATTCCCATGGGGAAAGATTGGGAGTCCACAGATCGGACACTCCAACGACAACAGGTCACATAAATACAATGAGAAAGCGTATGACCAAACCAACTGAACACACCGGACAAAAACCGGCCTAAAACCGGAAATAACTGGCCTAAAGCCGGACAAAACACAAAAGAAACGAGAAAACAGATACACTCCCCTTCGTCGCTGAGCAGCCCATCTCTAACGAAACCTCCAACCGGTCACGCGCCTCTACTGGAAGCCTAAGAAGCCGCCGGAACCCGTAAGGTTACAAAGGAGGAGCAGGCGAATCGTAACGCCCAACAGGGCTGCGGAACGCCAAGTTCCAACGATTGGCGAACGGAAGGCGGATATGGTGCAGAAGGGGAAGGGGAAACCAGATCTAGAAAGGGGATTAGTCCCTCCCCTCCCGCCGCCCAAAGGGTGTGCAACCCATGGAGGGGGAGGGGAAGGAGGGGCTGCAATGGTGGGGCTGTGAAGAGTTGAGATAGAGAGAGCGGCTCCTAGGGTTTTTTTATCAAGAAAGTAACCATCTAGTTGAATATAGGGTGATTTGTTTGGGAAGGGGATAATTGTGTTTTCCTAATAAAGTGAGATTTCTTTGACTATTTCTAAGAGGTTCAGGAAAATTCAAAATAAATATTTGATACACAAAATTGGTGAGAGATTCTATCACATTTATTTTGGAATTTGACCATCCACCCTGAAATCTTAGTAAATTAAAGTGAACATAAGTTTGTATATTGGATGGCATCCAAAATTCAACACACATTTCATAGTAAATTTGAGTACCGTGAGTACCATCCAATCAGATTTCATCGTAAATTTGTCCAAATTTCGGGATAAATTTAATGAGAATTGATTCTTTGAAAAATGAATCACTCTCATGGTAACTTTAAAGGATCATTATATATTGAAGTAAAATACATTTCATGGTGACTTTGAAGTAGCATTCATTGATAAATTTAAGTTGATTGATGTCCATATCCACAGTCATGATACATTGAATCAAATTAGCGAATTCGAGAATCATGTAGTGCAGTTTCCTGTAGTACACCATGTAGTGTGCATCCTGATAGTTCAAATTGTATTGATCCAAAACAACAAATTTCATGCATGAATCAAAATAGTAGATTTCATGATCAAATAAAAACAACAGTCATGGTAAATTTGAATAAAAACAATAGTCATGGTAAATTTGAATACCATCCAATCAAATTTCACAATAAATTCGTACTTCAAATCATGATAAAGTCAATGAAAAATGAATCAAACCAGCATGCATGTATCATGATTGATAGGATAAATGGAGAACACTTTCGATTTTCAAACACTAAGTGGGAGTAAAAATGGAAACAAAGAAATCATCAAGATCTGGCTTTTCCTTCGTTTGCTTGATGAAGAAGCTCAATCATTTCATTTGACCATATCCAACACCACTTCAACTTCATTTTACCCATTCGAATCCACTGTCGACTTCTTCCTTGGTTTGCTTGACGAAGAATCTTCAAAAGTGCAAATGGGGTTTCGGATAATTTAGGGGCTTGCATTCTCCGATTGTCTTCACCGGTCGATTCAATAATAGAGGACAGGGGTAGGATTCGCTGTCAATAATGGAGGAAAAATCGGATTGTGAAATAAATAGAAGCAATTATGAAATCGAGTGACGATACACCATCATTCGAGCTGACCACGCATTTTTTTGGGGAATCATGCAAGTTGACAAAGTCTGAGATTTATACGGCGATGGAGAAGGCGATGAAGGTCAGTGGTGGTTGACGGCGATGAAGGTTGATCGTGGGGGATGATTTGGAGCATGGATGGCGATAGGAATGGTGAGAGAATGTGGACGATTTTTCAATTACTCCCTCAGTTCTATTTTAATAGTCCAGTTTGGTCTCCAATGCAATCTTTAAATTGTTCTTATCTTTCAATAATATTTTTAAAGATTTTAAAAAGCATTGTATAATAGACCTAATTGAGATCTGCTCCTATCATATAATATCCATATTTCCCATTAAATTCATTATAGATTGAATACTATTAACAATTTATAAATTGCATTGGAGACCGAACCGGACTATTAAAATGGAATGGAGGAAGTACTTGCTACTGATATGGATAGTGTAAATCGGGAGATTTCATTTACCATTCACATCCCATAATGACGGGCTAGGACCTCCAACTTTATGTAGTACATTGGGTTTAGTGCCAAATGTATCTATATGTATAAGGGCAAAGTTGGGTTTATTTGAATTAGACGATGAAAACATAACCCTGAAAAGTAGCAGGGAGAAAAACATAAGTTTCGGTGTTCCCAAGGACTAATATTTAAGTGTCCCAAGAAATAAGAAATATTTCCCTCTTTCTTATATTCTGTAAATAAATATCACCGCCAACAACAAAAAAAAAAAAAAGAAGTCCAAACGTAATAGGGACCAAGCAAAACCACCGCCAGAATATGAAAGTACAGTCTGCTTAGGATTGCAGCTCTGTTCCTAATCCCAACCGAATTCCCAATGTACACTACAACACGTTTTCATCTGTATAAATACAATGCTAAAGCCTCCAAAGTTTCGTTCAACACATCTACTAGACCTTCAGAGCCGGTATTCATATTTTCTCCCTTCATTCATTCTGTCCTTTGTTTTGTGCTTCAAATTCTATGGCTTCCACCACCGCCACCACCACCCGTTACCGCCTCCGTTTTCTCCTAGTCGCAACCCTACTACTGTCTTCCTGCCTCGTTCCATCCACCGCTCAAGTAAAAGGCTGTCCCTTCACTACCATGTACACCTTTGGCGATGGAGACTCGTCAACTTCTGACGGTTCAACCATGTCCGACCTCCTTGCTTCCGCTGTCCACTTACCATCTCCCAAACCCTACACAAATGAATCTCCCGGTGCTGAATTCCTGCACGGCGCGACCTTTGCAACCGCCGGAGCCACCGTCATGAACACTGTCTTCTTCGTCGAGAGAGTTATTCAGTTCCCGCTCCATCCTCTGAAGCAATCTCTCGACGCACAGATTAAATCCTTTTTCGCAAGTCTTCGAGGTACTAAACAGGATCTTCATCGGGCCATCTTGTTCCTGGATCAAGTCGGGGCTAATGACTACAAACTTGCATTCCTACAAGGGAAATCCGTAAAGGAGGTATCTAGTTATGTACCAAAGGTTGTTGAGGGTATCAAGAAGATTGTAAGGGAATTGATTAATGGCGGAGCGACTCATCTGTTCATCACCGGAGTTTCACCAATGGGGTGTCTCCCTGGCTACTTGACATTGTTCCGAAACAAAGACCGGATGCATTACGATTCAGACTGCCACAGAGGACTCAACACCTTCACAGCACTCCACAATGATCATCTTCAGCAAGCACTGATGGAACTAAGGCTGGAATTCCCTCGCGTTCAGATCGTTTATGGTGACTACTACAAGGCATTCATGGCTCTGCTTCGGAATCGTGTGCTTTTGGGGTTCAGAAAGGAAACATTGACAAAGGCTTGCTGTGGATTCGGGGGTCCCTACAATTTTCACCCGGAGAAGATGTGCGGAAATAAAGGTGTTAAAGTCTGCTCGAATCCTACGGCGTACATACATTGGGATGGGTTTCATTTTACTCAAGAGGCATTGAAACACGTAGTGGAAGCGTTCACGTCAGGTACAGGTTTTGTGTATCCTGAATTCAAGTTTCCAGCGGTAATGAATTGCAAGATGTAGAAGCTGGTGAAGAGATGTTTCGATTGAACTCTTGCAGAGTTGGTGTGAGATTCTATATGATTGACCAAACTTGTAATTTTTACTTAATTAATTGTGGATACGTTTTATAACGTTTTATGATTTTTGCGGATATGATAGTGCGTTCTCTTAACTTACAGAAATTGATTACTCAAATTAAAAGATGCGATTTTACATCATATTGTGGACGTATAAGCACTTTACAATTCACATAACAAGAACTACGAATGCTGCATGAAATAGCATTCTTTCTATATCAGCTAACTATACCAATGTGTTTTTTTGGGAAAAGATGTAACTAGAATTACAAGCTATCAAATGAATGAAAGAGGGACGGGAGTCATAGGCAAAGGCTGTGGCCAAAATTTCACCAAGGTGTATGAAATTTTAGCACCTACTGCTAAATTACAAAAAGTGTGTTCAAGAATTTGCTACTTACAGAGGACAATCTACATTCTGTAATCTGCATGAAGAAAGCTTTCATAAGGGGTTCCCTTCAGTGTCTTCTTGATATCGCCCCAATTCTCAACTTGTTGAGACAAGGAACCTTTGTGTATCTTCACCTGACGACTCTTTAGATCTATCTGTGGAACCTTGAGAAAATCTTGGACTTCTACCAGTTTCTGTAAACGAAGGAAAATAGCAACTTACGTGTTGTGGAAACGGAATGAATGTTCATGCATTTTTTCACAGCAATTATCATACAATTGGCTTTGTCTTACCGTGTGATTTTTGATTATATCCTCATAGTAAAGGATAATATGTCGAGTGCTCTTGAAGTCTTCTAAAGCTTTAGCAACCATCTCCTCTACTTGTCGAAGATTAGGGATGAGCAATGTTGCATTTATTGTAGGTTTGTATTTTGCAAGAATTGCTGCCTGAAATAGTATCATCTTGTTCAGCATACAAAAAGGGAACAGAGAGAGAGACATCTCCTCTACTTGTCTAAGATTAGGGATGAGCAATGTTGCATTTATTGTAGGTTTGTATTTTGCAAGAATTGCTGCCTGAAATAGTATCATCTTGTTCAGCATACAAAAAGGGAACAGAGAGAGAGAGAGAGAGACCTCATGGGGTGAATGCACGTGAGATTTGTGTGTTCCATTCAGTGGCTTAGCATTTTGATCATAAGAATTTGCGAGTATCGAAATCATCCTCCGAAGAAGATTTCTTCTGAAAAGGAAAATCGCAGAAACACCATTGGTGTTGAAATATTCGACGATTTCCTTGTGATTCACCATTAAACCCTGCAATAAACTCAATGGATAAGGTAAAATTACTAATGGAACAGAGGAACTAAAAATTATGAAGTCAAATTATGAAGTATACCCGCTTTATAGCCACTTTAGGAAATGAAATAAGCCAATTGATCAAACATAGAGTTCAGCTGTCCGTCTAAAATAACAGAAAATTTAGTTTTAATCTCTTTCATGTAAAACAGAACGGGCAAAAGAAAAAATTACGTCGAGTAACTGGATCCACAAGAAGGGTCCCACATTCAAGTCTGCTTGTAGCATAAAACAAACATATCAGCAGTGGAATTAGGGAGCAGACTTTTCTACAAGATTGAGCTGAGCGATCCTTGTGTTGAAAGTGTTTGTGACAATCCAAAAGTGTCACATACAAAAACCGTGTCAAAAGTGTGCCGAAGACATCTAGTTCCTTGTCAACCAATCTAAAAGTTCTATAGAATGAACTAATTGCGAGGATTCGAGTTTACCAACAAAAACTATCTGTGTAAAACCATGCATCTCATCTAGTTCGTAACTGAAACTCCACATATATTACAACAGCACCATAAAACCTCCTTTTTTTATTTAAGTTAATGGCAGTCCCTGATGTAAAAACTATAGTGCTGGAAAATTCATGTGTCCCTGTTGAAAATTTTCTCATGCTTAGTTACAACTAGTTTGCACATTCCAGTATCATAACTGCAGAAATCGAAATCTTTAAATTCAAAATTCCGTATGTTACTTCCACCTTATGTAAGCTATTCTAGTTTCATACTAAAGTTATAAGTTAGTCAACAATATGACCCGTAGAAAAATGCCCCTTCTAATATATCCGAGAAAGCAATTATGATTTTCTCTTGCAAAGAAGGCAAGCTAATGTGACTGAAAAAATACCTTGTTCCCCTCAAACTCCTCCTGCACTATTTTAACAATAAATAAGCAATAAACTTGATAATCCTTTATCTGCAAATCCACTATATGGTCTTGATTGGACCCTTTCATGGGCTTTATCCAAAAACCAATATGGCAATCTTTCAGGCCTAAGATCTTAGGGAAAAAACGGAATACTTCTCATTGATTCTACAAACACACACGCATGCCTTTGTAGAGAAGAGGTGGTCGGTCACTAGATTATCTGAGATTTATACTGAATGTGATGTTATTATTGTTTCAATTGTCAGAAGATCAAAGCAGAGGGCCTAGTAAGACCTGAAGCCCAAGTAATGGTTGAGGGACTCGACGATTCATTTTCAAATCAAGCCGAGCTTGAATAAACGACTTTGAAACTAGATATTATGGTCAGGGTATCATGGATTAGTTGACAACCATAAAATCAAAGAATTGCAAGTTCACAAATAGTCGTAAAAAAAATTTCTGCATACGACTAGAAATAGGAAAAAAGTGACTTTTGGTGACACAAAGTTCGCTATTGAAGACCTGGTAGTAACTACTACTTGAAAAAAACACCTGGCAGATAACTACTAGTTCAAGGAAAAAAAACATGGCATTTGTCTCTTATTACAAACTGAAGTACAACTAATTTGTCACACAAAAAGGTTGGCTTATTTCGAAACAGCACTCACCTGATTAAGCATCCACTTCAAGCCCACAGCAGCCGTGCACTCATTCTTGGAAGCAGTAGTCTGCCAGTCCAGATTATATATGGTATCCAATGTCTCCACGATTGTTGAGATATTACTCCGCCGATCTTTTACAGAGAATATTTCTCCATTGGAACTTATGTTTGCATGACTATTTAATAAAGTCTCAAACCATCCACTCCCTGATCTCTGTGTCGACAGTATCGCAAAATATCTCACAGGGTTGCAAGCACATTCAGCCCTAATTATGCACATCACCACACATAAGTACATCTGGCATGGACTCCATAACCGGAAAGAAAAAGTCATTGTCTCACCTACTAAACGTTTTAGGATTTGGGTAATGCACATAGCGTTTTTACCACTAAAGGGACTAAAGAAACAAGAACAACAACTACTAATTCGTCGGCTAATATATTCCCGAAAAGTCGAAAACTAAGTGATAAAGGTTTTGTGAAATCTTCTAAGATGTTAATGGGTAAAAGGATTGGAGTTGGTTGAATGTATTTCCCAAAATAAGCCAAGCCTTTTTTGCTAAGACCCGCATAGAAGTATGCCACTGACGTGAGTAAAGCCAAAGCAACAGTAGTATTTATATCATTCGTGGGTGCGGCTAACTCCCCATGAGGCAATTGTATGATTTTCCAAGGTAAAAGAGCTCCTGACCAATTGGAAACAAAAATAAATAGAAACATAGTTCCAATAAAGGGAACCCAAGGACCATATTCTTCCCCAATTTGGGTTTTACTCACATCTCGAATGAATTCAAGGATATATTCGAAGAAATTCTGACCGCCTGTTGGAATGGTTTGTGGATTCCGAACACATATAGTGACGGAACCTAATAAGATAGCAATTACAACCCAAGAAGTAATTAGTACTTGAAAAACGACAAGAGAGAGAGTGTGACTCTTATTTAGGAACGGAGGGAGTAACCCCAAAAATAAATACTATTGATGTTGTAAAAGCGTCCACAGAAAAGATAGGAATTGATAATCTATATGTGATTAAACAACAAAAAGTGCAGAATAAAGCTGCAAAATGCAAGTAACTACATAAGTTATGTCTAGAATAAATAAATGCAGAGAAAAGACACAAAAAAAATTAAAATTAAAAAACGAAAAGTAGAATCTGGGTATGCTGATATATTGGAGCAAAGCCCCAAAAATTTCAATACCCAGATCAGAAAACAAACACATTCACCAGATACCAAAGATAAAAAAAAAATCAATCATAAGAAGAAGAATACAATTATCTTTTTATCCAAATAGTTAGCATAAATACTACACGCTCTGCAAATTTATGAAATCCAAAAGGAACGAGGAGGAGGAAATGAATCCAAAAACGCACCTTGATTAAGATACAAAGATGTTCAACCATTTTCCCTTCTTTTTTCTCAAAAGGGCAGAGATTGAAAAGGCATTTGGCAGCTCAGATTTGCCTTAAATCTTCTTTACCCTTTTCCTTCTAGCTTTATACATCAGCTTCTCGGTAATATACGTGCGATGTGTATATCAATCTATAGACACAAAAACAGCGATTGTAATGATATATGCTTCCACCGTTGCATGCTATGTTTTGTTCTTTCTTCGAGATTTATACCTCCCTCCCTCCTTCTTCTCTCTCTCTCGCATGGACCAAATCAGAATAAGGGAAAGTTGGGGACTCCCATCCAGTTTTTTTCGTCCACGCCGGTCAAGTTTTGGGATTTGTAGGTCCCTTCCGGGCTCACAAGAATAATCAGAAACGTTTATTTTGTAGAGCTCGATACGCATGTTATCCATGTAAAAAATTACCTTTATCAGCCTTCGATATGTACATGAACGAAACAGATTCGTACAAGCAAAGGGTGAATAAAAAAATAATTTGAAAATAAAATTGCCCATTTTTTGCCTTTCGCAAATCTATTTTGTTCATATATCTATCAATGTTCGATCAAGTAAATTCTTGTGCGATCAGCAAAATCGATGATTTTTACAAAATAAACGTTTCCGATCATTATTATACACCGTAGAGGGGCCCAAAAAACTCCAAAACTGGACTAGACCGGATCAAAGAGAAACTGGATGGGACCACAATCCAAGAAGTTGAAGCCGGTTGAGTCCGTACAACGGGGTCATTTGGTCTTTAGATCGTCACGTTGATTAGTTCAAGGCCGCCCTTAATCGCTGCCTTGATGACATGGAGAGATTTGATTGATTTATTGTTAGGTTTTTTTTGCAACAGGTGAAATTATTACTCCATCCGTCCTATATTGGTGGGCCTCTTTACCTTTTTAAACGTTTTAAAAAATTATTTATATCTCATAATCTATAATTTTTTTTGTCATTCCAATAACTTTGTTTAATAAAATTAATTGAGATGTATCAAATAAAATCCAAATTGAATATAAAAAACTTAATAAATTAAAAATTATAGGTTATTCTTTGAGACGTTCAAAAAAGGAAATAGGTCCAACAATATGGGACGGAAAGAGTAATGAGATAAGATTTGGATTGGAATTTATTTTGATTTCTACGTTTTTGGGCAGTACGATGAAGAGCCGCAACAGTGTATGGTGAAGGACGGCCTATGAATGATGTTTTGAAGTAGGTAAAATCCATTTTGTTTATTAGTGAGTTTTTTTTTTCCCACGTCAATGGCCAAAATCGTTCATATTTTAGCTGTTGTCAAGAAAATTAAATTTACAAAAAATCCTTTTGGTTGAATATCAGTTCGTGTGATTCTAAATTGATTTATTTGATGCCTGTAAAAATTTGATTATCTAGAAGTAAAATTCTTTATCACTCTCAATCAAATCCATGTCGCCTTCAAGATAATCATGTAGACGTCAAGATAATCATGTAGAGATCGGGTATTGTTTTCTTGAAAACTAATTAAGGTATCCGGACGGTCATATGATCATGCCGAGTAATTTTGGAAACCAATTCCATCATTTACTAACAAGGGGCCAATCACAGCCATAATGTATCGATAAATATCCAATCAAAATAAATTTAAGTTTTGCATGATACATGAACTCAAAAAGGATTGATTCTGCTCATCGAATTGGGTCAAGAAGGACGACATATGGGCAAAATTGGACACTACAGTCCATTTTTAGGACACGAGAGAAGCTATTCTTTGTTGAATACAATCAGTGGCGGTTGCACATTCAGAAATGGGTCTACAATTTTGAATTCCAATGGTTTTTTATAATGTTACTGGTAATTTTTTTTAGAATTTATTTTTAACTCAACAAATAGTTTATAAACACTATAGGCCCAAGTTGAATACCAAATATAATATTCCAAACGAAATCCACACTTGTCATGTCAAATTAAAAATAAGCAGAGAGATCTACCCTCTGTTTCATCGAAGGTCCAATCGATCTGGACAGTGCTGGATGTACAGAAAAAAACACACAGAAAACACACAGATCGTGTTTGGGGACTAACTTTTGGGTCCCTCACGAGTGATTCGAACTGTTCATTGTTCTTAGAACATTTTTCCGAGGGTCCACACAAAATTTCAGCTCAATCGGACGGTTGGAAGTGCTCCAACCAAAGTCCCACTGTTCGAACGCGATCAGTACGTTTTCTGTACCAAATGCTTTGTACCCGTATCTTTATCCAATCTATATCCAGCACCTAGGGTGTACCTTTCCTCATTTAGTATTCGTATGATTAACTACGCATAAGTATTCCTTTGTTTAATTTTTGGAGGTATATATAACTTCTTTTAAAAAATTCAACTACGTTGGAAGATTTAGTCCATGTAGCCCATAGGTAAAATACCCATCGACCTAGGTAGCCGATAGGTAAATAACCTGATATAATATTTGAAATAAAGACCACGCTTATCATGCCAAAGTAAAAAAAAGAAAAGAAAAAGGATCTATGGTATCGTGCTTTGCCTTCTATATCTCTTTGATGGTCGAATATAGGTCCACTGCTGGGATGTAAAGTGTACTCATTTATTACTTTTGCCATTAACTACTGATAAGTATATATGTTTGAAAGGAATTCAACTACATTGTAAGATAATCTTGTTGTAGTATCATACTGGGAGGGATAAGGAGGGTGGATAATGTAAAAACCTATCAAAAGACTATTTTGCCCTTATGAATGCCCATGCATTTAAATAATCCTATAAATACAAAAATTAATTGTTTTGTATACTTATCAACAATTAAGTTTCAATACTTCATTTTAATATATTTTTTATATAAATTAAGGATATGAAATACTAAAAGTAATTTTTTTTTTCTAATAGACGAATTATAGTTTCACCTATTTGGCGTTTTTTTTTTCTTTTTTTTTTTTGCCATAATTTGGCAAAACTGCTACAATTTTATTAGCTAAGCCAAAAAAAAATTTCAGCCGATCATGGACCCACTCTATGTTTCA
Organism: Vaccinium myrtillus; assembly: GCA_016920895.1. Taxonomy (NCBI): domain Eukaryota; kingdom Viridiplantae; phylum Streptophyta; class Magnoliopsida; order Ericales; family Ericaceae; genus Vaccinium; species Vaccinium myrtillus. Next base: position 13,252,424 of record CM029278.1, on the reverse strand, counting down.
GCCAATCATGGACCGTTGGATTGTTTTAGATTGCATGATTGTAAATGGGGTGTGAAACACTTGATAATTTCTTCCTTCATATGAACGAAAACCCAATTTCATCTTTATCACTTCTCTGTATTTACCAATTCAATGTACAGAACTCAAAGGAAAAGTCTCTCCCTCTCTCTCTCTCAGATCTCACAAGTATCTCACACAATCTCAATCTCTCTCAAGTCTTCATCTTCCTCTCACAAATTTTTCATACAATTTCTAGCAATTAGAGGTCTGGCTCACAGCTTCTCGTTCTTCTCTCTCACGGCCGAGGCAGGGGCGAGGGTAAGGAGGTAAAAATGGGGAGGATATCAGCCATGACTAAATAAAAGCACCCTCCCCCCTGCTTTTATTTAGTCAGGCTTCTTCCCGGATGAGAGGGGAACCCGGATGAGTCATCTGGGGGAGTTTTTGAGCTCCCAAACGATGGATGAAGGTGGGTCAGGGATTAGATAATCCGGGACATCCTCATCAGGGGGCTTTTTACGGCGTCCAAACGAGCTCTTAGAGCATCTCCATTTTATAGTTTTAGACCAATTTATGGTCAGAATTTTTCCTGCAACAGTGAGAGAACAAAAATTTCACTTTTTTTTGCACTCCATTTAGCACTTCAAGTAGTTCATTAGATAGGACACTTTATTGGAGTATCTCTGTTACCTGCGGAGAGGGAGCTAGGGTGGTTTTGTGGGACCCAGTAGAGAGAGAGAGAGAGAGAGAGAGAGAGAGAGAGAGAGAGAGAGAGAGAGCAATTTTTGTGGGTCCCATTATAACTCTTTTTTTAATCTTAACAAATACACTAAAAATATCCTAACAATGTCAAATGTACCACTTTTTCATTGTCTACATAACTCCCTAACACACAATTTTTAGGCCCCACTTTTAACACTTTTGGTTATATAACAAATATTTTTAGAAAGCGCCAAATGTGGATGCTTTTAGGAATGTTTAGAGTGTTGAATATGCCTTAGAAGGTTTGTCCCTTGCTAGGAGCATCAGCCACTACTTGTGTAGTGTCGGCCGCTCTAGTTGTCTTCTGTCTACTGCCAAATCTTCTATCGGCCGTCAGATCTTTTCTCAAACCAACATTTGGCGTCTGGTCCAAACATGCACCTGGCATTTCGAACCACCAGTCCGTTAGATCGTCTGTCAGCTACCACTTTTTCTAGCAACCGTTGTTTGTAATTTTCGACAGAAACCTTCTAAAAGCACAACTGAGTTTGGATCTGTTCCAATCTCTTTCAACTGGTCATTTGAAGTATTTTAGGGGGAGTTCTTGAATGGATTATTTGATTTTATCATCTTTTATTTTAGGGTCATCATCTTTTACGAATAGATTTTATCACACTGGATTTTATCAACCATTTTTGAAACTCATAGTGGTCCACAACTATTTTATCACCTAGATTTTATCTATTGGGAAAACAAGGTGATTTTATCACCCCTCAATAAAACACCAACTAAAATCAACTTTCCCATTTTATCTCATAAAATCCATTCAAGAACTCCCCCTTATTGATATAGGACTCTCCTAAGGTTGAGAGGTGTTGGTGCAAAAATCCGGGAGTCTTCGAGAAACTGAACGTCTTGATGATGAAACTTGCTTAGAGGCACATTACTATGTCGCTTTCCGAAAACAGTATTCGCTCCCACCGTTTAGTGTGCACCGGGTTGATAGCGAATTTGTTCGAGGATACAACGAAGCCCGACCAATTTAATGATCTTTTGCCTGCGTCCGCACAAACGAAGGATAGACAGAATACCAAGTCGAATTGTGAACAAAAGTACCAAGGATGTGTTGACACCGTTTCTGCAGAGCAACAGTGCAACAACAAAAGGAAGAAAATCTGTAGAGAATTCGGCAGAGTAACAACACTAATTTTGGAATTTTTCCGTTTTGAATGAATGAAATTTGGGCTCTATTTATAGACCCAAATGTACCTTTTCACTTTAGGACACGTCCCTTAGTGAAAAGACTTGAGTTTGGGTCATAACTCTTCGTTTTGGGTTGCACCCGTCCACGAACCATTGTCTGATTCATGTATGAAATTTTGCATCAGATCCCGTTCGTATGGATACCCCCGTTCAGAGGTATGGATACCAAACATTCTGCTCGTCCAGACTGCAACTGTATGGATACCTCTCTACGAGGGTATGGATACCAAACCTTTTGATCGACTGTGCACCATAGGAATGCTCCTATACATAAATCATTCATCCTTTTCCTAATTAGCCAACTTAGGACAATGCCAAAAATACTACAAACAAGCTTCCAAATGGACAAGGAATATTTTGATAAAAACCCCAAATAAAACCCATTTATTTTGATAAATTTCCAACAATAGGCTTGTAAGTCACGCTATGATTATAGGATTTTTATTAATTATGTATTCATCCCCTTTAATTATCTTCCAAACCCTATAGGTCTTTCTCTAATTGTTTTGATACGTTTTTCCATAACCCTACACTCCAATTGTTCGTTCACATCCTCCCCCATACTCTCTAGAAAGAAAAACCCTTATACTCCCTTTGTCCCAAAATTTTGGTCCTGCTTTGGAAATTCAATTTTTTTAGGGGACAGAATTATTACTCTTCATTAGACATGAATTTGCAAAACTATCCTTATTTATGAAATGCAATGAGTCTAATGCATTTTTTTCCTCCAACTTTGTGTTTGAATTTAAATATGAGATGAAGGGCAATTAAGGAAATGGCTAAACTTTTTACCCTTGACTAGTCATAATAGACAACAATTTTGGGACATCAAAAAATGGAAAGATAGACCAAAATTTTGGGACGGAGGGAATAGTTTGCAGGTTTTTGTGAGCAAAACATCTCGAGTGTTACCCAAACCTTCAACCATTCTTGTTTCTTTAAAGTTTGATACTTTATCCCATAAAAGCCACCAAATCACACTCCTTGTTCTTCATAAAGCTCTGAGGGATCAAGGTGAGATGATTCCCATAACCCCGCCCTTTTGCTTTTCCGTTAATTTCTTTCTGCTTCCACTAACCTGGTAGTCTGTTGTTTCTGGTGTAACGAGGAACAACAACCACTACATGTTGTGGCGACTGCTGGTTTGTTGTATAACCATGTAGTGGCCGATAGGCAATACGGAATGGCCGCTAGTTAGATCTAGTGGTTTGTTGTATAACCATGTAGTGGCCGATAGGCAATACGGAATGGCCGCTAGTTAGATCTAGTGATAGACGTTCTGTTGGTCGCCAATTGATTCTGCACCTAAACATTTTGTTCATTCTGTTTCTTTTATTTGTTCATTAGATAATCTGGATCCCTTTCCCCCTTTACTTTCTATTATCACTCATATTTGTTCAATTCCTAATAATCAGTACTCCCCCCGTTTCAAATTTCTTGTCACTTATACTATTTTGGGATGTTCCAAGTTGTTTGTCCTGTTTGAAAAGTCAAAACAAAATTGATTCAATCTTCCAAAATAACCCATTTACCAACAACAATCATTTCTCACAAAAGTTGAAATATAAGGGTATTGTTGGAAATTAATGAATTTGTTTAATGTGAATGCATTAAATGAATGCATTTATTGCATGTCTGCTTACAAAATTGAAATTCCCAAAAGTGACCAGCAATTTGAAACGGAGGGAGTACATGCAAAATCAAAAGAAAAAGTTGAACATTTTATGTCAAACAACTAGAGGCTAACCATTAGGTTGGGCAAAGTGGAGTGTCTAACACCGCCACCTCATCATACTCTTATCTCTCGAAGATCGAAATCTTAATTTGATTTATTGATTCCTAAAATTAACTGGAGAGTCTAAACAAGCGAGGTACGCTGCAACGGGCACCATCGATAAAAGACACGCTACAATGTGTCTAGTGTTTCGCTAACTAGCCATCTTGTGTGCAAATTCGTACAGCCACGAGCTGGTATCCACAAGTATTGGTAGTTCAACTTGCTGGCTGAGCCTTGCCTAATTCAAAGTATGAAAATTCGTCCAAGGAAGCTGTAAAATCCTATGTTTTCTTATCATACTATTCATACTATATATAAGCTGTGTGTATATTTTTTGCTAATAGAGCTAGCTGAGTTAAGGCAACTTTTGAAGAAAACCTCCTGTAAATCCTAGAAATGGTAGTTAGTAGGATTAACAAGGTTATTAGTCTGCCATTTGTATTTGTTTTGTACGAGGTTGAACAATGAAATTACTAATTGTCAGTGCAATGTACCAAAAAATATTACTCCCTCCATTCCAATTTGCTTGCCCCTTTTGGGGAAGAGAGTTTTTAAGGGGTGTGAAAACTTTGTATTGTCTTTTACGTTTTGCCCCTAAGTCTAGTCAATATTACTGTGGCCAATTTTGTGGGGCTAGTTTTTTATATGAAACTCAAAACATAGGTCATACGGATCTTGTTTGATAGATATCAATTAGTTTTATTATACAAAGTTTTCAATATCATAGGAACCGTTATAAAATAAAAGATAATGGACAAGCCAATTGAGATGAAAAAGTACTTTTTTAAGGATAAAACTGGAAAGTGACCTTGTTATGATGGATATTTTAGAAATGGGACAAATATTTTGGTACATCCCAAAATGGAAAGAAAGACCAGCAATTTAGGACGGGGGGAGTATTTAAAAAAGGCAACCACAACACGATAAGAGTTGAGGCAATTTAGGATGGAGGGAGTATTTAAAAAAGGCAACCACAACACGATTCGTAGTGTTGATATGAGCATTATTAGATAGCACATTCTGTCCTTGTGCTTATCTCAATTTTCATAAGCATATTTGAGATTAGCTTTAATCTCAGAGTAAGTAAAGCCACTTCTATGCTTAAATAGGTGAAATCTGTCAAGGGTTCTCCTGTAATTCTAATATCGCACTCATACGAGCTGCATAACTCAACCCTTCATCATTGCAGGATAAATGCAGTTATATGATAGGGATGGCCATAAATTAAGTTAGTTCATTTTTTTTCGATCACTGTAGATTCGTCTTTGCCATTGAACCAACTTACAAGATCTCAGGTTCCTAGGTTGAGTATCATCATGCATGATTAATGTTTGTATGGGCTTCAGGCCCATCCCCATCGATGCATTCAAACCCCTTTCTCTTGTCAAGGCTTTGGTTAATGAATTTGCAAGATGATCACAAGATTTCACATGATCCATGTTTATGATGCCACTACTCAAATAGGACTTGACAGTACTATGTTTTCTTCATATGGGTTTGGATTACTGTTGTAGTAATAGTTATTCACTTTACTAATCGCCGCAACACTATCACAGGAGGAATTGGTTTTCCCAATAAGGGATTTCATGCAATAAATTTCTTAACCAATTCGCCATCTCACTTGGTGAAATAATGCTACAAGTTCACCTTCCACAGTCAAATTAGCTATGATTGTTTTCTTTTTTGACTTCCAGCATATAACACTACCTCCAAAAGTAAAAATGTAATATGTGGTAGAGAGAGAATTACCTGACAAGGTATTCCAATCAGTATGCTATATCCATCAAGTACGCCATGATGCTATATCCATAAAGTAAGCAATGACATTTAGTACCAGATAAGTATCTCATTAGTCTTTCCATTGCATGTCAAGGATCAATACTTGGCTTCCCAGTAAACCTACTACGTACAACAACTGTATAAGCAATGTCACAATCAGTTGCATATCATAGGTGTACGGGAAAAAAAAATCCGCGCATGTTTGTTTCACGCTTTGCAAAGATCAACCATGTGCTACCCTGCCAGAACCCTAGCACTACAAGACAGAAGGATAATGAGAAGCACCTATGGTAGTAGGCCCTTCGATGCTTAAGTTAGTATTACATACTTAGAAGGAAACTTTAATTCACACAATCATGTAATAACAAATTGCAAAGAACCTTTCTTCATGAGTATTGTACCTTATTTATAGATGTAGGCCACTTGTGCTCCAAGTTACTTGTTGTTCACGGATCCTATTCTCATTAGGAATCCTTTCCTATATGAGATTTCCTTCTATATGGCGATACAATCGTTAGTGAACAGGATTCCCCTCACGTTAGGAATCCTTGCCCATCTTCGAATTCCCTTCTAATATGGAAACACAATATTGATCCCTTTATTCATGGGATACTCTCCTATCACGTAGGGTCTATGCTAATCTAGAACATTCTACTGCCCTATCGCTTTGGGCAATTGACTTAGGATTTGCACCCTGTACATCATGATACACGATAATAGTCGTGCATCCCATTACTTGCTCGGCAATGTCATCGGGCACCTTGAGTGGTACTGTCGACCAGGGGGTTGACCTGGGGACGTGACTCGTACGTGCTCAAGCTAATTCTTACTTGTTTGGGAATTACCCACTTCCACGGGATACCATTCATGTTAGCATATTCCTTTTGATTTATCACCAAATTATCATCATTAACAGGAAAAAGATGAACACTATCATCAAAAGAAGTAACAACATTCTTGAAATCAAGATAGTTACACTTTTTTAAAATCTTCTCAAAATAATACAAATGGTCAAGAGAAATGCCATCACATAATTTTTATACCCAAAACAAAATTGGCTTCTCTGAGATCTTTTATATCAAAATGGTTATTAAGAATATTTTCGGTCTCAATTATAATATACAAATTAGAGCCAAATATTAAACGATCATCTACATAGAGGCTAATATCATATGTGAATTGTCACAAAATGTATAATAGATGTATTTATGACTCTCATTAGTTTTAAAACCATTCTCAATATTTAGGAATATAATTTTTCAAGCCATTGCTAAGGAGCATGGTCTAAGGCATGGAGTGATTTAGTTAGCTCTTATACACCTTGCTTTTTAGTCTGCGCTCCACAAAGCCATAGGGTTGATCCATATAAAATTTCTCAACTAGGTCTCCATTAAAAAAAAAAAACTGTTACATCCATTTGATGATTCTTTTTTTTTTTTTTTGACACGGAAATGAGAAGATTATATTAATGAACGCACAACGGCACTTACAAAAACGGAATTCATTACAAAGATCTTGGACAAAGCCAAACTAATCATCTTAATAGAGAATAAGAAACGCACAAGGCAATCGATGTGTTTCACCCTAACCCAGACATGACCTGACGCAAACAGCGGCACTTACAAGATTCATACCTAGAATCAGCATCTCTGAAGAGACTTAGTGCTAGTTAAAGATAAAAGACAAAGAATACCCAGACGATCAGATGGACTCCAACCAAACATGCTCGCACCAATGAACTTCCAAAACTACAGATCTTCAAAGCCACCACGAATTGCCCTATCAGCGATATCATGTCGGGTAAGAACACTGTTGGCACAGATACCATTGTAAAGCAACCACGCCTGAAAGTACCCGATCTGTAGACGAAAAATCGTCCAAAGACGAAACTAACAACTCTCACAAAGCGAGAGACATAACCCTCTCAGATCAGACGACAAGTCGTTGATGATTCTTCAAAGGCCTAAAATTGTTGGTTTAATGTATCAAAAAAATATTATTTAAAAGAGGTAAGCACAACACCGAAAGAACTGAGGCACAAATATCTCATTCTCTTTAAGAGATATAGTCTTTGCAGTGGGGATGCCCCAATACCTGATGCAGCAGACTTAGGCTATCCATACCCCCAGGATATATACAACAGCTAAACCTAGTGTATGAGTGCAAAGCTCCACCAAATAAAGCACATTTCTGTACCCGGTGAAAATCAGTAAACAGAATCAAGTTTAAAGTAAATTATTTTTACTTCATCATACGAAGGCTTTTATAGCCCTTGCAATGTCCCTCTCCTTTATTGTTTTAAAACTACAAAGCTTATGAATTTGTTTCATTAAGTTAGTAATACTATTAATTAATCAATGAGTTAAGTTAATTGAGCATTACCACAATATTAAAGTTTAATGACTTGATTAATCCTTGCGTTACGAGATGATCACAACTCAACTTAGGTGAACATATATTAATGTTAATCTTTAGGTTAATTAATTTGCTCTATTTACTATACAAATGACACTCACCAATATTAGGGTGCATATTTGTGCATCATTGAGCTTGGTGTTCCTTTGATACCATGTTCACTAAATACGCTAACAACACAATTCAAACACTAACAACAAAATTCGCTTGTCTTTTTAACAAAAATAAGCGTTGGTCATGTGTGATGCACAATGTAACAATTGTCATATTCTGTCATAGATAATGCTTGAAATTACGTGTTCAATCTACATTCTAACCTAGACGCAAAATCATGACGTGAGTGCGTTTGCGTTTGCATGTGCACTTTGAGTGTGTAAGCATGATTGCTAGTTCAATCTTCGTGTTTTAGTTAGTCCAAGGCTCGCTCTAATGTCTTGTTTCGCCTTCTTAAAACCAAATTTTTTGGTACTTCTATTTTTTTCAGCTTATTTTAGCCTAGCCTCAAGCTTTTTATTTTGCTTGATTTAAAAAAAATGTATGTGATGAAAGTACACTAGTTGTGGGAGCGGTAATGGAGATTCTATACTGCAGATTAGGATGATGAAATTACACTTCTTAACTTATACTGATATATAACAAGAAGAAGAAGCTAATAACAGAAAAAGATTTTAAGAAAAAGTTTAACTTTTACACTATTAAAGTTGTTAGACTATCCAATTTGATATGAAGATAAGAATCCCTCAAATTGTGGCTGACATATTGCAATCTTATATTCAGGATCATAACTGATAATTGTGAATTTATTTTTCTAGGGAACTCTCCATAATCATTGTAAATCATTGCAATCAAGGGATCTTGATGTTAGCCAAGCTCATTAGTAGGCATGGCATTGTTACTGTGTAACTAACAAAGTAGTTAGTTGTTAGTTTTCAGTTGTAAACCATAGTTACTCTTTAACTCTGGTTAGTTTCTAAGTCGGTGTGTTGAATTACAGAGTATAAAAGAGTGTTTCTGGCTTGTAACCGACATACGGAAAAATCAATGGAATAGTTTTACATTTCTCTCTCTCTCTCTCTCTCTCTCTCTCTCTCTCTCTCTCTCTCTTTCCTTTCCAGTTCAGTTAGGGTTTCTACTTGAGAAGAAGACTGAAATCTCAATTTCATTATGGTATCAAAGCCTTCGACATTGGTCAATTAGAGAAGATTCTGGGATAATCGATCACAGTGGGAGCCTGATTTGAGAGATTAAAGATCAAGAATGGCAACGATGTCAAATTCATCAAGTTCATCGAGTTCTTCGACTTCATCAGAAATGGCTACAGTAAAACTTAACTTGCCTCCTTCTCTGGTATTCCTGATCTCAAATATTCATTCATTTGTTACAATCAAACTTGATTCACATAACTATGTGATCTGGAGAACACAGATCGAGCATGCACTTAAAGCAAACAATTTTTTTGGCTATGTTGATGGTTCTATATTGTGTCCATCTGTTACTGCTGTTCGCACAACTGAGGTTTCTGTGTTTGATCCTGATTATGCACTGTGGACGATTATAGATAGTCAACTTTTGTCCTGTCTCATTGCTACATTATCTGCATCTACTGTACCACTGATTCTAGGGCTCGAACATGCTCACCAAGTCTGGGAAGTTCTTGAACACCGTTTTAACTCTATATCAAGAACTCATCTACATGACCTAAAAAGGCAGTTGTACAGCATCACTAAAACCTCTACTTTTGAAGCATACTTTGATTCTATTAAACAACTGACCTATAAATCAGCTGCTGCTGGAGCTCCTGTGTCTGAAGAAGACCTAGTTTTCTACGCCCTTCATGGATTGCCTCCTGAGTTTGACCCTTTGCAAACTGCACTAAGTGCTAGAGTGGGGGATATTACATTTGAAGAATTGATTACCCTGATTAATGGAGAAGAAATGCGTAAGAATAGGACTTCTCCTTCTGTGAACACAAATGCATCTACTTCTGTTTTTGTTGCACAAAAGCCAAATCTGTCTGGAGCTTCATCATCATCACAGTCTGCACAACAGTCACAATTCTCTCATTTGTTCCATCCCAAGGTGTTCAACCTGTCACACCTATCACTACTCTACAACAGGAGGTTTCTCCTATGTATGTGAGTCAATATCCTCAGCAGTACAATGGTTTCAGGAACAACAATGGTAATGGTTTCAGAAACAACAATGATAACAGATCCAGAGGAGGATTCAGAGGTCAAAGAAATGGATCAAGAACTCCATGTCAGATATGTGATAGAACCAACCATACTGCCAAGACTTGCTATTATCGTCTGAATATGCAATATCAACCAAACACCTATGCTTCAAACATACCAAATATGCCAAATATGCCACATACCTACCCCTCTAATGTGCCAACACCTCCATATCCTCCATATCCACAAGCTAATATGTTACAATACCCTGTGTCATCTTCCTCAATACCATCTTCTGTGCCATCTCCTTATAATCATGCTGGTATTCTACCTACACCACCAGGCCATTCTTCATCACACTGTTACTATACTTCTGCTCCACCTACATCCTCTTCCTGTCCTAGTTCATCTTCAGCTCCATCTCATCCCTCTGGAAGTTGGTTTCTGGACAGTGGAGCTACAAATCATGTCACTAATGACCTCTCCAATCTGTCTATTCAGCAACCATACAATGGTCACACAGGTGTTATGGTTGGCAATGGTAACTCTCTTCCCATATCTCATACTGGTAAAGGTGTTTTATTAACATCTAATTCTTCCTTGTCTCTTCCTGATTTGTTACATGTTCCTTCTATCAATCATAACCTTTTGTCTGTCCATAAACTAGCTGCAAGTAATCACTGTAAAATCACCTTTGATGAGTTTGGTTATGTTATCCAGGACAGGTTAACCAACCAGATTTTACATCAGGGGACTTCTCACCAGGGTTTGTATCCAATGCAGCCCTATTCTAGTATCTCTCCACAAGCTTTGCTCTCTACATCTTCTGTTTCATCATCTGCACACCTTTGGCATCTCAAACTAGGTCATCCAAGTACTACTCTTCTACACCATTTGATTCAAAAGTGTCAGTTACCAGTTCATAGGCCTTATCATGTAAACTGCATCTCTTGTAATGTGGCTAAAAGTCACAAATTACCTTTTGCTTTGTCTGATTCCTGTGCTAAAAGACCTTTTGAATTAATGCATATGGATGTGTGGGGCCCTGCTCCTGTCTCTTCTTTTAGAAGTTTTAAATACTATCTTGTAATTCTTGATGATTTCACCAGATATCTGTGGTTGTACCCCATGCATTACAAGTCTGATGTGAAATCAATTCTGACTCAATTTTCTGCATTTGTTCAGACTCAATTCCATGTTACTATTCAGTCTTTTCGATCTGATAATGGGGGGGAATTTATAAACCAGTATTTGTCTCATTTGTTCCTTGAATATGGCCTAATTCATCAAACTTCTTGTCCACACACCCTTGAACAAAATGGCAGAGTTGAAAGAGCACATAGGCATTTAATGGAAACTACTCTTACACTTCTTCATCAAGCTCAAATGCCTGTTAAGTTTTGGCTGGAAGCTCTTCTCACTAGTGTGTATCTCATAAACAGATTACCACACTCTGCCATTAATTTTCAAATCCCTTATACTCTTCTATTTCAATATACTCCTAACTATTCTCTCCTCAAACCTTTTGGTTGCCTTTGTTTTCCTTGGCTAAAACCATATGTTTCTCACAAATTGATTCCCAAGTCTGCTCCTTGTGGTTTTTTGGGATATTGTTCCACATCTAAAGGCTATAGATGTTTTGATCCTCAATCCAATAAGGTATACATTTCCAGGCATGTTAAATTTGTAGAAACTGAGTTTCCTTATCTCTCTCTTACTTCCTCTATGAATCCCTCTACTTCTACTTCTTCTGTCCCTACTTCTTCTTCATCCATGTATTTTGATGTACCCTTAGCCACTGCAGATTCAGTCCCTATGATAACTCCTATGATTCCTGTTACTACTCCTATTTCTGCATCTCCTTCTCTGCGTTTACCTACTGTTTCTTCTGTAACTACAACACCTACTGTACCTACATCATCCATTACACCTACTCCTACTACACCTGCTTCCAATTCATCACCTGTTGTCCCTTCTTCTAATGATCATCCCATGGTCACTAGATCCAAAAGTGGCATATTTAAACCAAATGTTCCTCTTTCTCTATCCCTTACTACTTCTACCCCTACTGAACCCAAATCATTTGCTGAAGCTATTAAATGTTCCAATTGGCAGAAAGCCATGTCCTCTGAATATGAGGCACTGTTATCTCAGGGCACTTGGTCACTGGTACCTCCACCTCCTCAGGCCAATATCATTGGTTGTCATTGGATTTTTAGACTCAAGAAGCATTCAGATGGAACAATAGCTAGATTTAAACCTAGATTGGTAGCTAGAGGGAATGAACAGTCAGAAGGTCTGGATTTCACAGAGACTTTTAGTCCTGTTATTAAGCAACCCACTCTACGATTGGTTCTTGCTCTTGTTGTTCACTATAATTGCCTTTGAAACAATTGGACGTTTCTAATGCTTTTTTGCATGGTGAAATACAAGAACATGTCTACATGAAACAACCACCAGGGTATGTTGATCCTACCAGACCATCCTATGTTTGCAAACTTAAGAAAGCTCTCTATGGGCTCAGACAAGCTCCTCGGGCTTGGTTTGCTTTGTTCTCCACTCATTTACTTCATCTTGGGTTTCAAAACAGCCTAGCTGACACCTCATTGTTTGTCAAAATGGATGGAACTTCTATCACCTATGTCTTGATCTATGTGGATGACATAGTTGTTACTGGTAATGATGCTTCTTTTGTGGCCAAGTTTCTATCTCAACTTCAAGAAAAGTTTGCTATTAAAGATCTTGGAGATCTTCACTACTTTTGGGCATAGAGATCTTTCGTGACTCTGCTGGTTTGTTCCTTACTCAACAGAAATATGCTTTGGAGTTGCTCAATAAGGCTGGGATGCTAGATTGTAAGCCTAGTCTGTCCCCTGCTTCTACTAAACCCTCTACAGATGATTCTACTCCCTTTCCAGATGTGAACTTTTATAGGTCTATCGTTAGGTCTCTTCAATATTTGACCATCACTAAACCAGAATTGTCTCATGCTGTTAATCATGTTTGCCAGTTTATGCATGCTCCATCACAGTCTAATTTTGCTGCTGTGAAATGCATTTTGAGGTATGTCAAGGGGTCTATGCATCAGGGACTTCATTTTACTCCTTCCTCTTTGTATCTCTCTGCCTTTTGTGATGTTGATTGGGCTGGCAGTCACATTGATCGACGGTCTACCTCAGGTTTCTGTGTATTTTTGGGGGATAACATTGTTTCTTGGAGTGCCAAGAAACAACATACAGTAGCCAGATCAAGTACTGAAGCTGAATATCGTGCATTGGCTCATACCACTGCTGAGATAGTATGGTTACGGCAACGTCTCACTGATTTACATATTTCATTGGATGGTGTTCTTGTCCTGTTTTGTGACAACCTCTCTGCCATAGCTTTGGCTTCCAATCCTATATTCCATGCTTGGACCAAGCATATAGAGGTTGATTATCATTTTGTTCATGAAAAAGTTCTAACCAAACAGGTTGCTATTCAACATGTCAGTTCAACTGCTCAAGTTGCAGATATTTTCACCAAGCCTTTGTCTGTGGCCCATTTTCAGTCCCTTGCTTCCAAACTTATGGTTCAACCTCTCCCCATGAGTTTGAGGGGGGCTGTTAGCCAAGCTCATTAGTAGGCATGGCATTGTTACTGTGTAACTAACAAAGTAGTTAGTTGTTAGTTTTCAATTGTAAACCATAGTTACTCTTTAACTCTGGTTAGTTTCTAAGTCGGTGTGTTGAATTCCAGAGTATAAAAGAGTGTTTCTGGCTTGTAACCGACATACGGAAAAATCAATGGAATAGTTTTACATTTCTCTCTCTCTCTCTCTCTCTCTCTCTCTCTCTCTCTCTCTCTCTCTCTCTCTTTTTCCAGTTCAGTTAGGGTTTCTACTTGAGAAGAAGACTGAAATCTCAATTTCATTACTTGATTGCCTATAGTTTTCCTTTTTTCCTGTATATAATCTTTGGTGTATAGCATAATCAATATACTAAAACTTTTTTCGAACTTCACATGGTATAAGAGCACGAAAAACTCTCTTGAACGCATTACCGTTCAAACTTTTCAAGCCTCGTGTTCTGTTTCATTTTCGCAGTAGTTTCGACCTTGTGATCAGATTCATCATTTTTTTTCCTGTTGCCCTTGCAATCGACACATCTCTGTCTACTGCTTACGATGGCAACTAGCGGAAATACCACTAGCTTTACTTCGCCTGAACTTTCTAAAAAAATTGAATCGTCATATGTGGGCGATATTTCAAATCCTACTTTCTTCATCACTCTGACCATCCAGACATGTCCCTAGTTTCACTCCCATTAATGGGTGATAATTATTCTTCTTGGAGCCGTGCTATGATCACAACGCTAAATGCCAAAAATAAACTTGGATTTTTTTTATGGCAAACCTACATCGCCATCATTAACTAGTCAAGTTTTGGTGCACTAAAATGATATTGTGAAATCATGGCTGATGAACGCACTTTCAAGGGAGATCTATGACGTTGTGACATATTAACCATTAGCTTCCGGCATTTGGAATGATCTGAAATAGGGATTTTCTCATACCAATGCCCCTTGAGTTTTTGAGTTAAGATGCAATATTGATTTTCACTCTCAAGCAAACCTATCCATCTTAGTATATTTCATCAAGCTGAAATCATACTGGGATGAACTCTATTCCTATCTTCCAATTCCTCTTTGCAATTGTGGATCTTCCAAAGCTCTATACGACTATCAGCAACAAGAAAAATTGAGTCAGTTTCTCATAAGTCTCCACGAATCTTACAGTTATATTCGAGGACATATTCTTCTCATGGATCCACTTTCATCAAATAAACGTGCCTATTCTCTTTTCCTTCAAGAAGAGAAGCAACGACAGGTCACAAAAACTACTATAACTCCAGAGTCTATGTCTTATGCTTTAGCTTCGCGTGCACCAAATCGGCAATCTGTAGGACATAAAAAGTCTGTGGGCGTCGAACTCTCCCACATGCGACCATTGCAACCAGGTTGGTCATATAAAAGAGCATTGTTACCTTCTTGTTGGCTATTCACCGGGTCATCATTTGCATCAGTCAGGGAATCAAAGTTTAAGCAATGCTGTGAGATAAAACTTGAACAAAGTTGTCTCTGCAGAAAAAATTCAAGCATCATCCCTTCAAATTGGTACTCCTAATGTCAATCAGGCTTCTACCAACACTCCACATACTACATCATTAATTACACCAAAACAAGTTGAACAACTTCTTAGCTTGCTTAAAGACCGAAGTGCTCAGCTTATTGCACACTTTACAAGTAACTCCATTTCATAACATCAACCCATCACTTGGATAGTTGATACAGGAACGTTTAATCATATGATCTATGATTATTCTCTGTTTGATTCATCACAACCCAATACTGGTGTTGCTCCAAGGTTCTAGATTTTGATGATAACAACCACCTCTTAATTAGTCAATTGGGCTTCATTGGAGGAATGTATTTCATGTGGGCTATTTCTAACATTAGTCAGTAATGTAGGGACTTTCGTGTAATTATCTCATCACTAAGATTTACAGGTTGTAAATCCAAGCTAGTTTTTTAACAAGAAAGCAAGAAATAGGCAACGACTTCAACAATTAGAAGCCAGACTTTTGCAAATTGATGAATCAAAGAAGATTTGGCTAGTATTAAATCAAAAATCACGGAAGAGCCTTCATCAAATCCTTCATCAAATCAAAGAAGATTTGGCTAGTATTCAATCTGCTGGTTTTCTGTTTTTGAGCTTGCTCCATTTGTTCAGTTTACTCTGTTATAGTGTTGACTTGAATCTGTTTTGCAGTAAGTTCTTTTTTATTCCGCTTTATTTTTAAGAAACTCAATTCACCCCCCTCTTGGGTTGCTATTTGGACCTTCAATTGGTATTAGAGCCTCGGCTCTAATTTTTTTTTCTTTTCCCTGACTTAATCGTCATAGAGTAGATCCATGGCAACCCCTATTGGCACCTTCCTTCCCAAAATGCCAATTGACTAATAGACCTCATTTGTTTAGCGGGTCTAACTATAATTATTGGAAGGCTAGGATGTGCATCTTGATAAGCCCCCAATAGTGTAAATAATGGGGCTTATCTTGCTCGTTTTGATCACATGCACGTGCATTTTGTGGCTTTATACGATTGATTTTGCGTGAAGTTAGTTTTTGTTAGTTTCAGGTGAAATGTGAGAATAAGGCGTGTTTTGACACCATGGTTCAACCAAAGGGGTACCCGAGTACCCAAGGCCACGTGGCACTCCGCCACCAAACCTCGAGAGCCGAGAAGGAAGTACCAGACAAGGCTTGGGTAGACCCAAAGGCCGGGAGATGAACAAAGGAAGGAAGAAGAAAAAGCCCAAGAGATACCGGTATCTTGGAAATGGAGATACCGGTATCCAGTGAACAGAAGGCACTTTGAAGGGGAGATACGGGTATCTGAAAAATGGGGATACCGGTATCCCAAGAACAAAAGGCACTTTGAAGACAGATGCCGGTATCCAGTATTTTGAGATACCGGTATCTCCTGCAAAATTCAGTAGATTTTTTGCCCGAACTAGCTTATATCTTGGGGCATTTTAGACCTTTTGTACATGTTTTTGGGGACTATAAAAGCCACCCAACATCAGAATATTAGGTTAACTTTCATTTTCCCTTTCTCTCTCTACTTTCCTCCTCCTTTCTCCCCCATTTTCTCTACCTTCTCTCTAAATTTTAGTTAGTTTCTTTACATTTCCCAGTGTTTCTCCTTCATTAAAGTTGTGAGTACTTCAATTTCCTTTAAGGATCTAGTGTTTATTTACGTTATTTCATGTTTTTATCATGTCTCTCTATTTCCCCTTACTTATTTTCATGTTCCCTTGTAGTATGATTGAGTAGTTACATAAGGCTTGGTCATGGGGTGATTAACATCTCATGACTTAGGTGGATATCACTTTTCTCACATTTAATCTTAAAGTTTGGTTTGATTTTGGGTTAAACTCAGTTTTATGTATCAAAACTTGGGGTTGTTAACCTTTTTTATTATGTGTAGACAAGTGTTTCTCCTTGGCACATATAATGCTCTGAGTTATGTCACTCCAAGTGTTTGTAAAAATGCCCAAAAGAGTTTATTCCACTGTTAAACTCATTTTCTAGAATTTGTGGGTTTGTAAATGGATAGAGAACGCAAACTTTGATCTAAACTTGGTTTTGTTAACTTCTTTGATTGGGTGTAGACAAATCACTTGGCACACACAATGCTTGGAAACGTGGCACTCTAGGTGTTCGATAAAATGCACAAATGAGGTTCTTTCCATTTATAAACCCCATAAATATTTTCATTGTTAAATCTTCCGGTTGAGACATCTGGCCTTGTAACTCAACCGAGTTATCATTGAGAAAAGTGAATTTACCTAGGTTATGGGTGTTGAAAATCCCTAGACCTCGCTTTCCTTTAATTATCGTTAAAACTTTATTTTCTGGTCAATTAGAGGTAGAGAGAATTCCACAAACCAAACCAAAAGGTTGGTCGTTCTAACGCCGAAACCCCTACCGAAAAGTAAACCTTTTCACTAGCTCCAACCCTTCCCTGTGGATTCGACCTCGGACTTCCGAGTTATTATGCTACAACCGACCTAGCCCTACGCTTGGGGCGACGCTATCTACAACACAAAGCTAGGTCGCAAGCACGTCTATATTCAAGCATCAGATTACGAGTTATGAAAAATCATTGTTAATGGGCCGTGCCACCCTACCAAAACTGTGAATAAAGTAGTAGTTCCTAAGGATGCAAATGAATGGGATGAGAATGATGTGAAAGGAATCTTCTATATTGTGCTTTAGACCCAACTGAATTTAATAAAGTCTTTGCATGTGAATCTGCCAAAGAAATTTGGGATAAGCTAGTGGTCACGCATGAGGGTACTAGTCAAGTTAAGGAATCTAAAATTGGCATTCTTGTTCATAAATATGAATTGTTTAAAATAATACCTGATGAATCGATTGCTAGAATGTTTACTCGCTTTATTGATATTATCAATGGCTTGAAATCTCTTGGAAAATCATATTCTAATGTTGAACTTGTGAGAAAGATTCTCAGGTCATTACCAAAGCAATGGGAGCCAAAAGTGACGACAATTATTGAGGCCAAACGAGACCTCACAAATTACAGCTTGGATGAGTTGTAAGGTTCACTAATGACGCATGAAATCACTATGAACTTGGAGGAAAATGAAGGCCAGGAAAAGAAGGGTTTAGCCCTCAAATATTCCACTTCAAGTTCAAGGAATGATGATGGAGATGATTCAGAGTCTAGTTGCAGTGATGAGGAGATAGCGTTGTTCACAAGGAAATTCAAAAAGTTCATGAGAAAAAAGAAAGAAAATGGGAAGAAATTTTTCAAAAAAGGATGGAATGAAAAGTGAGAACATGAGAGATCCAATTATATGCTATGAGTGTAAGAAACCAGGACATGTCAAGTCTGAATGCCCTAAGGCGAAAGAATCCAGCAAGAAGGTAAAAAGAAGAGCAATGCTTCTAACATGGGCAAATGACAACGATAAAAGTAGTTCCGAAGAGGATGGGGGTCAAGCCAATCTATACTTAATGGCTCATGGAAACGACGAGGTAAACTTGCTTGACCATTTATAGCAATCAAACATTTATCATCATTAGAAGATAAAGAGTGAGCATCTACAATGTACACATTGTCATGTCTAGTACCAACAAAAATTATTTTCTTTTCTTCCATGTTTTCTATGATGCATTGTGATTTTTCAAAAAGTAACTCTATGACCATTATCACATAGTTGACTGATACTAAGGAGATTATGTCTCAATCCATCAACAAGTAGCACATTCTCAATAGTAGGAAAGGGATCCTTACCAATATCACCAATACCTATGATTTTACCTTTGTCGTTGTCCCCAAATGTCACGAAATCACCTTCTTTAGATGATAAGACACTGAATAGCTTAGCATTACCGGTCATGTGTCCTGAGCATCCCCTATCTAAGAACCACCTTTCATTCTTTGCCTTTGTGCTCAGGCATACCTACAAAATAATTTAGACATTGGTATTTGGTACCCATACTTGCTTGGGTTCTTGAAGGTTAGTGATAGATTTTTTTGAAACCCATACTTTTTTTTTCTTTCCAATATAGGTCTTTCTTTTAATAGGACATGAATATAAGATATGACCATTCGCACCATTGAAACCCATACTTTTTTTTTCTTTCCAATATAGGTCTTTCTTTTAATAGGACATGAATGTAAGATATGACCATTCGCACCACAGAAGTTACAAGTAGTAAAAGGGCTAGTTGAACTAGTTGATTTCACACAAAAAATTTGATAAGACTTTTTTTTTTTTTTGGGTTCGAAGGATCAAAACCTAAACCAGCTTTGTCAAAAATGCATATTTGTTTCCCCAAAATAACATCCAAATCGTCTCTCCCTTTAACAAACTTAGACAAAGTAGTTTTCAAGTTATCAACTTCTTTTTTTAGTTTTTCATTCTCACTTTCCAAATCTAAAATTTTGTTTATTGAAAAACCTTCTGCTTTTTCTTTTAATGCTTCGTTTTCTCCTTTCAAAAGTTCATTTTCAACAAGCAGTGAAACTAGCTTCTCTCCATTTGGAAGACAATTCCCTTCAATGGTTTCAATGGTTTGAGAAGTGTCATAACCACATAACCTGGGATTTGTTTAAACAAGGGTTAATTTCAAGATTTGGTCCCAACACATTTGAAGATGCTATAGGGGAACTAACCAAATTAAAGCAAGTAACCACAATAAAAGCCTATTAAGAATAGTTTGAAGTTTTAGCCAACAAAACTCAAAACCTCCCTGCATCATTCTTTGTTAGCTGTTTCATTGGGTTAAAAGAGGAGATTCAACCAGGGGTACTCATGTTTAGACATACTTCGATTACACAAGCTATAGGGTTGGCAAAGTTGCAGGAAACAAATATTGATGCTATTGCCAAGAAGACAAGAATGGGATCCAAGCCAGAGGGAATTCTACCTCTTCCTCAGAATAGATCCAGCATGGGCAGTGGGATCTTTGTCAAAAGGGAATTGTCCAAGGAATTGGAGGAAAAAAGGGCCAAAGGGCTATGTTTCAAATGCAATGAAAGGTATACCAGGAGTCATGTCTGCAAGAAGAAGCAACTTTATGCTTTGGAAAGGGAAGAAGAGGAGGAGGAACCACTGCAATCTCTGGGAGAACAAGAGGATGTGGAAGATGAGTCATCACCTGAAGAAGAACTGCAGATTTCCCTTAATGCCCTTACAGGGTCCATTTCTTATAGGACCATGAGAGTAAAAGGGAATGTGAAGAAGAAATTAATCATCATTCTGATTGATTCTGGTTCTACACACAATTTCCTTAGCCCAAAAGTGGTTAAGAGGGCTGGATTAGGGACAGATACACTGATTGCTTGCCAGTATCTGTAGCAGATGGCACAAAGATGATCAGTTCATCCATGTGTAGAAATTTTTCATGGGAGATGCAAGGCACAACTTTCCAAGCTGACAAGAGAATCTTGCAATTAAAGGGGTGTGACATGGTTCTTGGAATCCAGTGGTTGGCAACACTTGGACCAGTCAAGTGGGACTTTAGGAACCTTAGCATGGACTTCTTCTTGGATGGCAGAAGGCATGTCCTAGGGGGAAGGATGAGGTGAAGGTGGTATGAGCTGAAAAGATGCACAAACTACTGCAGAAACAACCTCATGGAGCTATAGCTCAAATCTGTATGTTACAAGCTGAGGGCACTAAAGTTACAGATACAGGGGGCAAATCACAGCAGTTGGAGGAGATTCTTACAACATTTGCAGATCTCTTTCAAGGGCCAACAACATTGCCTCCAGCCAGGTCTCAGGACCACTGCATCCCCCTCAAAACCAGAAGTTGAACCCACAAATGCCAGGCCCTACAGGTATCCTTATTTCCAAAAAACTGAAATTGAAAAACAAGTGAGGGATATGCTACATTCAGGCATCATAAGGCCAAATGTCAGCCCATATTCCTCACCTGTTCTTTTGGTTAAGAAAAATGATGGATCTTGGAGAATGTGTGGACTATAGAGCTCTAAATAGTGCCACTATTAAGGATAAGTTTCCTATTCCAGTTATAGATGAACTGTTGGATGAGTAATGTGGAGCAAAATATCTTTCTAAGTTGGATTTAAGATCTGGCTATCATCAAATTAGGGTCCACCCACATGACATTGACAAGACAACATTTAGGACCCATGATGGGCACTATGAGTTTCTGGTAACCCCTTTTGGTCTTACCAATGCCCCATTAACATTCCAAAGCTTAATGAATGAGTTGTTCAGACCTTACTTGAGGAAATTTATTTTGGTATTTTTTTGATGACATACTAGTGTATAGTCAATCTTGGGAGGACCACTTACATCACCTGAATGTCACCCTACAACTACTTTGACAACACTCCTTATTGGCGAAGATGTCAAAGTGTGTGTTTGGCAAGCAAGAAGTGGAATACTTGGGACATTTAGTTTCAGCCAAGGGGGTTTCAGCTGAACCCAACAAACTGCAAGCTATTAATTCTTGGCCTTTACCAACTACAATCAAGGAACTAAGGGGCTTCTTGGGCATTACTGGATATTACAGAATGTTTATTCAGAACTATGGTAAGATTTGTGGACCACTCCATGCTTCGCTCAGAAAAGACTCATTTGCATGGTCACCTGCAGCCACTCTAGCCTTCCAGCAGTTGAAAGAAGCCATGACAACAGTTGGAATCAGATGCATCTGGTACAGGGTTGGGGGCTGTACTTATGCAAGATGGGCATCCCATTGCTTATTAGAGTAAAGGGCTTTCACCAAGGGAGCAAGCTTTATCTACCTATGAGAAAGAGTTGATGACAGTAGTTCTAGTAGTTCTAAAGTGGAGATATTATCTATTGGGGAGATCATTTCTTATCAGGACTGACCATCAAAGCTTAAAATACTTACTGGAGCAAAGGGTGGGCACTCCCTTCCATCAACAAGTAACACACCAAGTTATTGGGTTTTGATTATACCATTGTTTACAGAAGTGGCAAGGAAAACTATGCTGCAGATGCTTTGTCTAGAAAAAGGGACTTGCTTTCTTCCACTGACCCTATTGCCATAATTCATGCCCTTTCTTCTGTAGCTACCAGTTGGTTGGATGAAGTGAAGATGAGTTGGACAACTGATCCTTAGATTCAGCATCTTATCACAGATCTTCAGCAAGGACAAACACATTCTGGATATGTGTGGGACCATGGCCTCCTAACCTACCATGACAAAATGGTAGTAGGGGAGTCATCAGTTAGAAGGAAATTGATTCAGGAGTTTCACTCCTCTCCTATAGGAGGACATTCAGGGGTAGGCAAGACTACAAAAAGGCTGCAGAGTACCTTCTATTGGAAAGGACTCGAAGGAGATGTAGCACTCTTTATTTCAGAATGTGACACCTGTCAAAGGTTTAAAAGTGAGAATGTTAAATACGCAGGCCTGCTGCAACCCCTACCTATTCCAACCAAGATTTGGTCTGATATTTCAATGGACTTCATTGATGGGTTACCCAATTCTCAGGGGAAGACTGTGGTCTTTGTGGTGGTAGATAGATTGTCCAAATATGGGCATTTCATGCCTCTCTCACACCCTTATATTGCCAAAGATGTGCCTAAAGTGTTCCTTGATCAGGTGTTTAGGTTTCATGGGCTGCCTTCTACAAATGTATCAGACAGAGATGCTATCTTTACTAGCCAATTTTGGCATGAGCTTTTCACCCTACAAGGTTGTGCACTATGCCTTAGCATAGCCTACCATCCTTAAATAGATGGACAAACTGAAATCCTAAACAAATGCTTAGAAAATTATCTAAGGTGCATGACTGAGGACTACCCTAAACAGGGGGTCAAATGGCTGCCACTAGCAAAATGGTGGTACAACACTACACACCATTCTGCCATTAAAATCACTCCCCATTTTGCAGTGTATGGGCAGGAACCTCCAGACCACACATTCTGCATTTCCAAGCCTTCCATAGTGGCTGAGGTAAATCATTGGTTGAATGAAAGGGCAGCTATCACCAAGAAGTTAAGGGACAATCTATTATAGGCACAACAGAGAATGAAGTACTATGCTGACAAGGGGAGGTCTGAAAGGTGTTTTGAAATTGGAGATTGGGTTTTTCTTAGACTTCAGCCTTACAAACAGACTACTGTGTCCTTATAGAGAAATATGAAGTTGGCCCCACGATTCTATGGGCCATATCAAGTATTGCAAAAGATTGGCTCTGTGGCCTACAAGTTACAGCTTTCTGTAGAGGCTAGAATTCACCCAGTGTTCCATGTTTCATTGCTCAAAAAGAAATTGGGAGCCCATGTGACAGCCCAACCTAGTATCCTTCTTGTTGGTTCTGATGGGACTTTGCATCTGGAGCCAATGGTTGTGCTGGATAGAAAGATGATTAAGAGGAGTAACAGGGCAGTGGTGCAATGGTTGGTGCAGTGGACCAATTCTTTCCCAGAAGATGCAACTTGGATTGACTACTCTGAGATGCAGACTAAGTACCCCCATTTCTAGCCTTGAGGACAAGGCTGTTTTCAAGTGGAAGGGAATGTTATGTCAAGATAGTTATAGAATAGACTAGGGGGGTCTTTGTAATTGAGTAATAAGAAGGTTGTTAAAAGTAGTTACAAGTAGTTACAGAAAACAGTTAAAGGAGCGCACAAGTCTGCCTATAAATGGGAGACCTCATGTAATAGAATGTATGTTGATTTTTACCAGAAATTAGATCATTCTTTACTTCTTTCTCTCTCTGTCATTCTGTTATTTCCGTTAAATTCTGTTATCTTCTTCCTAGTCGTGACAAACAATGGTGATTTGTGCTGTGTGGGGGTGTTCCGAGATGGGTAGCCCGATAATTCGGTCCCGGATGAGAACCCGGATTAAACAATGGTGATTTGCGCTTATGTTTAGTCCGGGGGAAGGGGGATGAGAGGAGGCCGGATGATTTAGTTGGGGATGGGTTTTGGTGCTCCCAAAAAAGGGATGATAAGGGGGATCGGGATGAGGAGGGGGGGGGGGATAATTTAGTCGGGGGTCGAAACCCTCATCCAAACGACGCCTAGGATTTTGAATTGAACTTGTCATGTGAGCAAAATATAACATGATAAATAAGATTTTATGACGAAGTTACCCATTTCTTTTAATCTACGAGTAATTTTGTTAAATTACTCACTGAGAAGATAACAAAAAAAAACCTAACTATTGGGTTCAATTGTTGGGGAATCGTGGCTACCGCAAGAAAAAAGGTTATTGGGATTGGAATAGCTTTGTTAGAGTCTGGTGATCGGATTTGGTTTCTGTTGTTGTGGTTTTGGGGAATCTAAGTAAAAAGTTAGGTGAAAAGAATATGGTGGGCTAATGATTGACGGGGAAGAGACAAAATTGCGATTTTCTATTTAACACTATCTTTGACATTTAGGATTCGTATAATTTAAGGGGTTAAGTGTTGAGTTTTAAACTTTACAAAGATTAAATGAAAATATGCCATAACTAAGGGACTTTAATGTTATTGTCCTGTTGTTTTTTAGTATGATCAACTCCTTGACCAAATTCTAGAAGGCTAGCTAACAGACTTTGACAAATTGCAGTCTTGTTATTCTACTGTGGCAGCACATTGCCGTCTTTTTGGGTTGGGACTTGGGAACCAAATGTTGAATTATTAAGTATCCATTCAACCACCACTAACCCTCAACGAATTAGGCATCTTTTTGGTGCCCCAAAAATAAAATAGCAGGCTATTGTGAATTCAAAATTAATTTCATCCCCGAGGGTAAAATTTGATGCAAATTGTTCACATCGTAGAGCTCGATAAGTAGAATATTTCTACAAAAATGTGTATTGGTTGGTTATCGGCAACCTAATGACTGAAGTAAATTATTTTTGAAGAAAAATGGTGACCAAATCTAAAATTAGGATTATACTTCAAATCTAATTATTTTTGGGTTTTCGGTCGGTTATCTAAAGAAGATCAATTCAATTTTTCATCACATGTTTTTTTTTTCCTTAATAAAGCTATTCATTTGAATAGTTCTGAGTGGAATTTCATTTTTTGAGTGATAGAAGGACCAACATCAGCCTCACAACCCCTCGACTTCCCCTGTTATGGGGGGTTGAATCCTGTCCACTCCCTCAAAGAAAATGGATATCCCCGTCTTAGGCCTAGTTTTCCAAAAACTTTTATCAAAATTTGATAAAATGCAAAAATGGCTGAGATTTTATCAACCCTTCTCCTCATTTGATAAAATCAAGGAGTGATTTTATCTATGATAAAATCGTTTGGGAAACTCAGCTTAAGTCCTTTTGTGGGCCTTTTTTTTAAGTCAACAATGAATCAAAACCATTTTTTGCTATATAGTTACTTTCCAAAAAACATACTCCCTCCGTCCCAATTTAATTGCTCCCTACGGTTATGCGTGCTTTTTTAAAACTCTTATAGTTTTAATTCTATAATGTATTTTATGCAATATGGATCTTATTTGATATATCTTAATTAGTTCTATTAGACAAAATTTTAAAAAACTTTGAAAACATTACCAATAAAAAGATATTGACGTTTGAAAATGACACGGATATTCGTAGGGAGCATTTAAAATGGGACAGAGGAAGTATCAAACAATATATGTTTAACTTTTGCATCATGTTCAAAAAATAATGCACGATTAACACAATTTTCGACGTGATTAAGTCTTAAAAAAAATGATTCTGATTACCAAAAAAAATGTGGAAAAAAATAAGACTTAAGGGGGAGTTTCCCAATGGATTATTTGATTTTATCATCTTCGATTTTATCATCATCTTTTACGAATGGATAAAATGAAGGTGATTTTGTCACATTAGATTTTATCACACTATATTATCCACAACTATTATCAGACTAGATTTTATCTATTGGAAAAACAAGGTGATTTTATCACCCCTCTATAAAACACCAACTAAAATCAAATTTCTCATTTTATCTCATAAAATCCATTGGGAAACTCCCCCTAACGAAAATGATCTTGACTAGACTTCAATAGTTCAATCCTTTGACAGATTAAAAGAGGATCTTCCTCCTTGTCCAATTACATTTTGCTTTGTTCATAAACCAGTCCTCTCTCTCTCTCTGCAATGGACTCAGCCGCCACCGAAATATCCCACGACTTCTCCCCCTTCTTCCGTGTCCACAAAGACGGCACCATCGAGCGCTTCCGTCAACACGAGTTCGCCCCGCCGTCCGACGACCCTCAACTCCCCGTCCGATCCAAAGACATCCTCATCAACCCTCAAACGGGCCTCTCAGCCCGTCTCTACCTCCCCACCACAGTCCTGCAGATCTCCCCCACAACCCAAAAAAAACTCCCCCTCCTTATCAACGTCCACGGCGGCGGCTTCTGCCTCCAGCCCCAAATTCCACCAATTCGTCACCTCCCTTGCCGCCGCCGCCAACATCGCGGCCGTCTCGGTCGACTACCGCCTCGCCCCGGAACACCCTCTTCCCATTGCGTACGACGACGCGTGGGAAGTTTTCAATTGGGTTTTATCTCACGGGTCGGGTTCTGGACCCGACCTGTGGTTAAACGACCACGTGGATTTTTCCCGAGTTTTCTTGGGAGGAGAGAGCGCGGGAGCAAATATAGCGAATAATGTGGCGATTCGGGCCGGGTCGGGTGGGGTAAGGATTCTGGGGCTGGTTTTAGTTCACCCGTTCTTTGGTGGGAAAGAGGTGGATAAGATGTACAAGTTTATGTGCCCGTCTAGTAGCGGATTTGATAATGACCCGATGTTGAACCCGTTGGTCGACCCGGGGTTACCGGGTATGGGGTGTGAGAGGGTGCTATTTTGTA
Organism: Vaccinium myrtillus; assembly: GCA_016920895.1. Lineage (NCBI taxonomy): Eukaryota > Viridiplantae > Streptophyta > Magnoliopsida > Ericales > Ericaceae > Vaccinium > Vaccinium myrtillus. Next base: position 13,225,442 of record CM029278.1, on the reverse strand, counting down.
TTGCGGAGAAGGATTGGTTGAGGGAGAGAGGGTGGGGGTATTATGAGGCACTGGGGAAGAGTGGGTGGGTTGGAGACCGAGAGATTATGGAGTCCGAAGGTGAGGGTCATGGGTTTCATTTATTTGACCCGGATTGTGAAAAAGCTCGGGTTCTAGTGGAACGTGTTGCTTCTTTCTTGAATCGGGTCTAGTTTTCCCTCTATTTATTACTCCATAGTATCTTTCTATTTAAGTGTTTCTCATAAGGATTCGGTTTCTCTACGGCCGAGTTCTGAGCATAAAGTAGTTTAATATTATACCGGTGGAAAATTTTGTTAAAGTTTCTTCTCAATAAGAATTGATTTCCAAATTGGATCCGGGGTGGGTGTTATGCGGTAGGTGTTGTGCGGCAAAACTACGTCATTTTGCTTGATTTTTGTGCATACTTCCAAAACTTCCAAGGGCCTTGTTTGGAGGAAGAAAAAATCATTACAAAGTGCCTAAACCTAAAGTGCCTAAACACTAAACCGAAGTGCCTAAACCCAAAGTGTCTAAAATCCAAGTGCCTAAACTCACTATACCCTACCCCAAAGAGCCTAAATCCCTTAAAATTGACTCTACACTTAACTCTCCAAACAGGATCCTTGGATATACTAAGAATTGATTTCAAAATTCCAACCGTAGAAAAGTGGGTCATTTATGTGAGGTTATGGAGTCCGAAGGTGAGGGTCATGGGTTTCATTTATTTGACCCGGATTGTGAAAAAGCTCGGGTTCTGGTGGAACGTGTTGCTTCTTTCTTGAATCGGGTCTAGTTTTCCCTCTATTTATTACTCCCTCCGTCCGGATTTTTTGGTCCACAAACATATTTTTTCAAGTCCGTAAATGTTTGTCCATTTTCAAAAGTTAAAAAAGGTAAAGTAGGGGAAAATTACTTTTGATGATGTGAAAACAACCAACACAAAAAGTAATGGAAAAAAAGTTAAAATCCCCAAAACGGACCAACAAATCCGGACGGAGGGGTAGTGTCTTTCTATTTAAGTGTTTCTCATAAGGATTCGGTTTCTCTACAGCCGAGTTCGGAGCATAAAGTAGTTTAATATTAAAAAGACCGGTGGAAGATTTTGTTAAAGTTTCTTCTCAATAAGAATTAATTTCAAAATTCCAACCGTAGAAAAGTGGGTCATTTACTACTTTCGTGAATTTGAATTGATTTGATGCTTCAGATCAAAAAAATAATAATTTGATTTGATGCTTTATTGTTTTTCCGCAACTTGATTGGAATGGGTGGTCCACTAGTGCACTAATTTTTCTAGCTTTGTTGAACGATCCAACTGCACCAAATTAAAGTGATTCGTATAATTAGTAAGGCTTATTTTGGCTTGAAAAGCTATGTTTATATTTTTTGCTTTATTAGGGAGGAAAACAAAAAAGTATTTTTCGATTTGTTTTGGCCTAAAATGCTATAGGAGTTACTTATTAGCTCAAAATAAATGACATTTTGAAACTCAAAAATACAAAAAAAAAATATTCTTAACTTTTTAGGTCAAAATAAACCTAAATGGGAACAATAATGGTGAACTATAATTTGTCTTGCATGGGTCCATCGTTTTGATTTTTAATTTGTACTAATATTCCTTATCTCCTTACTATATATAGATAGAGCGGCAATTTTTTTGAACTGGGTACCAATCGAATTTGGTGCATGTATAATGTATCTTTCGAAGTTCCCTCACCCCTATCCTAAAAGCATTCACCATTGATTATAGTTTTAATAGTTAGGAAACCACATAAAAAATTCAACTCAATCGAACGTTGGTAAGTACTTAATTAGTCGAAAACTCTAATTATAGATTTTCAAATTGGATAGAAAAATATTAATTATAGTTTTTCAAAAATTGTGTCATACAGAGTAATTGAAAATTATTCACACTTTTAATTACTTCTAACCAACCTCCATTGAAATAAATTGTTCATAAAAATCATGGATTTTGAGTCAATATAGAAATTTGTCATTTCCCTAAAATAAAAAACTCCAAATAGAAAACAAAAAAGATCACATTGGCCTCTAATGATAGATAAAAGGACCCGATCCCCCCATGCCGGTCCCATCCCCCATTTTACCTTCATACAATTTTCATCGAACTCGATGGAATCCCATGAGCAAATTCCACCAGAAGTTAAAATTACAACTGCTTGTTTGCTACCTTGTGGTATGTGAGCAGTCACAATTCTAGGTGAGTAACGATGGTATCCGTTGACACCATAAAATTTATGCTTAATCCAAAAAAGAGTCCTGTATATGACTCCAACATATATGTCATTTGTTAAAGTGTCCTTATGTAACCCCATTTGAGGAAAAGGTCGAATATCTAATGAATGGGATTTACAAATATATACAAGTGTGGCCTAAACAAGAATTGGGATAGAGAGAATCCTAATGATCATCTGATTTACTCATCTCTAATTGTTCGTTGGTAGATGGCGTTTATTTTTTAAACTCGATCTACTTAAAAACGCTCAATACCCACAAAACTCATGTGATCATTTGAACCTTCATCTTCTGACAGGAAGTGCAATCTAATTGTTTTACCAAATAATCCTTTCTCCTTTTCTAAAACACTAGTTCTTATATGCAGTGTTGATGCCGGATTTTACCCCACCTCTATACATCAAATCAAATCAATGATTTCGACGCTCGCATGTAAGAGACTAAATCGTCAGAAAATCAAGTAGGCCTTGCCATGTAGAACACGCGGTTTCCGGTAAAGATAAACTGGCAGAGTATGTATCATACTGATGCCGCGGTAAATCAAAGATCAATTTCAAACATTATACATCATATAACATCTGCATGTGCATAGCTTAGATGACAGACATGTCATTTTAGGGAGGTCATACCCCTCCCTCCATTATTTTGTTAGAAATCATCTCCTGGAAGCTTGTTTTTGGGCCAATTGGCCAACTTTATCCTCGAGACATCAGGTCAAACATCAAGACCCTTGGATGCACTCGTTTTGATATTTTTGAGTGATCAGTTCTAGCCAAGTCAAGATTGGGGAACGTTTGACCGTCGAACTATCACCCCACTTTTACCTTTACCCGGTAAAAACAGGCGAACATGGCCAGAAGATCCAAATTTGGTCTGTACTATTTCAAATCATACCAAACTTCAGGACATCGGGACCCAATTTTTGAAATCTAAACCATTTAAAGCTCTTCGTAAAATTTCAAGTCAATCAGACTTCGTTTGGTCATTGAATCGCGTATAGCGCCACAAATTAATTGAGAATCAGATGATCATTTTTCTCGATCTTCGGAGCATAATCTAGAAAAACGAGTCTCTCCATGACGTCCAGAGCACTTCAAAACCCTAGGGAGACCTCCTTGATGAATCTGTATTAAAGCACCCTACGCGAGTCGAACCAAGCCGGGATGACGTCATGCCAATCGGAGGAAACCCCCTTGGCACCCTAGGGTGGGGCTCCTGCCCCTAGATGTTGGCACACCAAGCCCGACTTCGTTTCAATACTGTACGGTAGCTTTTCCGGATTTCTCTTAAAAGAAATCACGGATTCTTTATACTACGCGGTAGCTCCCAGAAGAAATCGTGCTACCCAGAGATTCGTGAAAGCCCTGTTGAATTTCTCTCAGAAGAAATCCCGGATCATAAATCCTGTCGTTACTCTGTCCGAGTACCGAGATAAAATGTCCATTTTTCTCCAGAGCCTATAGCCGATTTTTCTCAAATATACAGCAAAAGTTCGGTCCGATCTCTACCGGGGTTCAAGTCGGGAACTTGTAAGTAAACCTATCTCGAATACCAATATATGTCTGCTCATATTTAGCATGTAGATAACATATTTAAAATTATGTCAGCCCGGCTACTGCTCATGGGCTGGGCCCGCATTTAGTTTCGGACGCCGTACTACTGCATATTTATTCAATCAGTCTGTGAGTCAAGGGAATTCATGATAATATTAACGTGTCCCTGTCACACTGCACTACGACAGTCTCATTGAGGTTTGAGGCGAAGAATATCAAAAAGGCTATCACCACAACGTACGCGCTGAAGCAGGCTTGGCGGAGGACCCCGGTGTCCCCACCTCCCTATTGGGTCTTTTTGGTACTTTTTGCGATCGCTTACCTTGACTTGACTAGCATCCGGATATATGACACAAAACCTAAAAATGAAAACATCAGGATTAATTCAAACGAATTCAAATATATTTACGGAGTGAGGCACTGGGGAAGAGTGGGTGGGTTGGAGACAAAGAGATTATGGAGTCCAAATTAAGGTGAGGGTCATGGGTTTCATTTATTTGACCTGGATTGTGAGAAGGCTCGGGTTCTGGTGGAGCGTGTTGCTTTTTTCTTGAAATGGGTCTAGTTTTCTCCTTATTTATTATCTTTCTATTGAAGTGTTTCTAATAAGGAATCGGCTTCTCTGCTGGTTCGGTTGTTCTAATTCCCTTGACTTATATTAGCTTTTAAGTCGATGTATTGTGAGAGATTGATTTGCCTTTTAAAATGAAAAGAGTCCGTTTAGAGTCAGTTCTTAGTTAAAGCAATTTAACATTTCACGGTCAAAATTTTTGTTTGAACTTTCTTCTCGATAAGAATTGATTTCCAACAGTAGAAAAGTTGGGTCATTTATGTTGTACACTATTTTTGTGAATTCGAATATAGATTTGATGCTTTATTGTTTCCGCAACTTCTTGGAATGGGTGGGTGAAAGAAATTCTTATGCAAACTTTGATTAATAATTGGAGGACCAATTCCATCGTCTACAACCACATAGTCCATTAAAGTCGGGACAAAATCTCGTATAGAGTCAGACTAGTCCAATAGAAACTGATTGCACCTGAATGGTTAAGTTTGAACTTGAGATAATCACTTTATATATGACAAATAAATAAAGAAGTACAAATGCTTGGGAATAAGTAGAGATAAAGGCAAAAACACCTTCATCTACCACAAAGAACGGTATAGATAACGATTAATTGATGTGATATATGTTACTAATGCATTGGTGTAAAGTACTGCTCAATTACATGACGTACGTGGCACATTCTACTAATACATTGACGACGTACATAACACATAGTATCCAAAAAGTGGTACTCAAATGTAGTCACTTTAGTATTAGTGTTAGACTAATGTGCAGAGAAACTTTACGCTTCTAAAAAATTTAATTTCCCAAGACTTAAATACCCCTAAATAACTATTTGTTTCAACTTTTCATCTCCCTTTGCCTTCTTTTTAAATTTCTAATATCCATCAAATATAACTCACTGCGATTTCATTTTGTTCAGGTGGATATTGAAGTCTAGTTAATCTAAATTTTTGCATGTTGTATACATAAATCGAGACCGATAAAATGAATGAGTCGGATAGTTAAGTGAGATTGTGGTGGACATTATTTTACTTTCTGCATGAGAAGATTAACAATTTATTTTACTTTTTCTATGAGCAAGTCAAATGGCGGGTGCATTTTGATAATTTGGCACCAAAAAGTGATTAAAAGTTGAAAAACCTTACTTAATATTTGATAGTGTGGACAACTTCAAAACAAAGGTTTATTTACCTTTTTAGTCCCCAAAGTATTTGCGAAATGTCATTTTGGTCCCCAAAATATAAATCGTATCTATTGAGTCCCCAATGTTAACAATTCGTGTTTAAATGGTCTCTGGGTCTAACTCCGTCCGCGTTTAACGTCAAGTGCAGGGGTATTTTTGGGATTTCATATCAAATCCTCACCACTTCATCTTCTACCTCAAAACCCTAACCATACCATCCCCAAACTCGAAATTGCAAAACTGAAAACTCACCTTGTATCACGCGAACCATCCCTTCAATCACAGGTTTAACTTTTCATCTAATTCACAAAAAAATTGGAATCTTGAGAACTCAAGAAGCAATAAATAGATTGAAGATTCAGATGAACAAGTATATATTTGTACCAACAGACTGTACAAATTGACAACAATTTTTGTAAATCCAATCAGGTTGAATACTCACATACAAGTCTATGGGTTTCCTTCAAATACATGCCTAGGCATACTGTAATCCCTCTCGGGGGATTTCATCATCCTCGCCGCCCTCCCTCCGTCGCGGCGGCGACAGCAGCAATAGAGGCACGCGATCAGAACCACAACACTAATGATGAAGGGCGTGGCTACAATGAGCCAGTGCTTCAGATCCTCTCCTCTGGTCTCCGGTGGGAAAACTTTGGGGACAAACATTTTCGGCTGCGACAGGAGGTCTATGCGGCGCCACGGCGGTGGGTGTCGCGGTGGTTCTTTTGCCGAGAAGAAAGGAAAAGGGAAGAAAATGAGAAAAGGAAAAGGGAAGAGAAAGGAGAGGTGAAGGAGAGAAGAAGAGGAGGCGAATGGTGGTGGCAGCCGGAGGCCATGGCTGCCATTTGATTTTCCTTTCTTCTTTTTTTCTCTTGTTTTGTTTTTTTAAAAATTGTGGGAGGTCAAGAGGTTTGAGGTTTTTTCTTTTCTTTTTTGTTTTTTAAATTCGTCATCCATAATATATTTTTTTTTTTGACCGAGAGGTTTGTTCAGTTTTGGAATTTTCGGGTTTGGGGATGGAGATGGGGATGGGTATGGTTAGGGTTTTTAGGTAGAAGATGAAGTGGTGAGGATTTGATATGAAATCCCAAAAATACCCCTGCACTTGACGTTAAACGCGGACGGAGTTAGACCCAGAGACCATTTAAACGCGAATTGTTAACATTGGGGACTCAATAGACACGATTTATATTTTGGGGACCAAAGTGACATTTCGCTAATACTTTGGGGACCATTCGTACAAATAAGCCTCAAAACAAATCACCCTCACTATCTCTGTCACCAAGTAATTAATTGCTTTTGGACCTCTTAGTAATACATTAATGAATTGAGGGGTGTGAGGTGTAATTAGTTTGTTTGGCCTCTCGAAACATCGTCATCCCTTCCCACAACTTCTGTTTCAACTACAAAAGGTCCGGGTGTCACGA
>CM029278.1:12978145-13217458 GCA_016920895.1 Vaccinium myrtillus | reverse complement strand
CATGTGTGTTGGAGCTATGATATGTAGTATGGAGGATAGTCCACACAAATCTTGGCTTCAAAAGTCAAATTATGGTTTTTTTTTTTTTTTTTGTAAGGCAAAAACTTCATTAATCTTGAACATTACAAGACTAATAGGGGCAAGGAATCAGCAAACCACATCCAAAACCGAGACCCAAAGACGATTGGCAAGAAGCCAACTGAAGACACCCAAATGGACAAAAGCCCAAACACCCAATGGACCGAAAGTCCAGATAAAACAATAAGCACAAACACCTAAAGGCCAAAAAAGCCCAGAAAAAACATTAAGCACAAACACCAAAAGGCCAGTAAAGCCAAAAAATGGGCCAAGCCCAAACAAAGAAACCCTAATCGGATGCCACCTGGAGCCGCCACAGCCACCACTGACCCCAACAGAACATCTCCGCCAAACATCAACCATCACCACCAGAGCACCACCTGAACCGCCGTTAGAACGGGCACAAACAACAACAAGAAGGAAGAAAGCCCGCCGGAGAGCCCATCAGAAGTCAAAACACGGCAACAAAACCATTCCCCCTCCCAAACTCCACAGCCCCAATCATCTCCAACCCAGGACCACCGCCAGAAAAGACTGCCACCACCATTAGACGGCTGAAAAAGAACAAGAGCACCACCGGCCGTTAAGCCAAAACGGGGAAACTCCGGGCAGAACAAGACTGCGAAATGCAAGGCCAGAGAAGCATCCAACTTGACCATAACCGACCGACGAGAACCACCACGCCGTTAGGCCCAATATCGGCTTCACCCAACAGAAAAGACCGACGGGAAAACGCCAGAAGGAAATGGGAACAAGACGGAAGATGGGACAAGGAGGAGAAGGAAAAAAGAGAGAGAGAGAGAGCCCGGGGGGAGGAGGGAGGAACTGGCTCCCCCCCAGGCGAAGAAGCCCAATGGCCGGCGCAGGAGAGGAAGAGAGAGAGGCAGAAAGTTTAGAGAGAGAGAGGCTCAATTAAAGTCAAATTATGGTTGGTTGTATCAAGAAGTTTCTCTTGTCCATTTTGGCCTATGAATATTTACGAGCATATCATGCTTGAAGTGTGGTAAACGGTTAACCTTTTTGCAGAACTCTTTTTTCAAAATGCCGCATGTACTTTTTGTAAGTTTTGCATTTTTCAGTCCTTTTTTGTTGTTGTTGTTGTTGTTGTAATGAATGGAGTATTTTTGTTGGGGTGATTTTCTCGCCTATGTAGTTAATATTGTATTTTGATTGTTAAGTATTTTGTTGTTCATAATTCTGATTGACGCATCCCTCCTAGTTTGTATCTTAGAAATTGTGGTGCTTAACGTGCAGAGATGTGCACAAGCGAGTATGTATTGCTGGTGCAGATCCTGCACAAGTAGAATCTCCAACTGAACCTAAATGGTCCCCCAAAGGTAAGAAGATCTTTCAGCAGCTTCTGCAATTCAGTATCTATTCAGGAAATGAATCTTCCAAAATTTATAGATGGGAGTTCAATGACCTTAGGTGATGATGAAAGACTAATCCATTATGTTTGGTTTATTGCAGGGGAGCTGTATTTCATTACAGATAGACATATGGGCTTCTGGAATATTTATAAATGGGTATTGTAGATTTTCACTAAATTTTTCACTTTAATGTCTCTTAAACTTCCTTTTTGGTAGGTTGGTGTTTGAATGAATGTTTCTTATCGACATAGTATGCCTTATAGTTTGGTTGCCGGTCATGCTTTGTTCTTCGTTGGCGATTCTTTCTATTTCACTCATACGTGTCATTGACGAACTAAACTTATGTAGGTATTGAGTTTGAATGTCCTTCTACTGTAGTTTCAACTTTCATGAAGATTCTCACAGAAATCTCCTTTTCAGATTCCTTTCTATACATCTCTTCTGGATCTCAGGTTTCGAATAATGTCGAATATTTACACATGAATTTCTAGATATTAACTGGGCCAAGGTTCTTGAGTGCTTACACCTTTTATATGTGAAAAATAACAAGCTACGTCTCGCTTAGTTTTTCTCCCTTAACTTTTGGATTTTGTTAGAGAAATGGCAATTTCAGTATGCTCCTTAATTGATCATGCATGACTAAACTGTAGGCAATTCAGCTGGGTGTTAATTGTCAAATGCTTTTGTTTCTCTTTACTGTTTTCGTCATATAGAATGCAAATGTTTTTAATAAGTAAAGCCTTTGTGTGAATATTACTTATGCAACCTTTGAACACAGATTGAAGAGAAAAGTGAAGTCCATCCAGTTTATTCTTTGGATGCCGAGTTCACTAGGCCACTGTGGGTTTTTGGAATCAGTTCCTTTGATTTTATTTTTAGCAATGAGCAAACAGATGTACTTGCTTGTTGTTTCAGGTATATCTCTTCATGAATTGCCTGTTTTTATTTTTTCAGTTATTTGGTCTTGCAATTGTCATCCATGACAGTTGGCACATTGTGAAGTTGATTTTTACTCTGTTAATTCTTTGGATGTATGCACTAGAAAGTTATGGTTCTATAGTTATATGTGTCATGGAATGCAGGAAGAAGGGAAGATCATATCTTGGTGTTATCGATGAAGTTCAGAGCTCAATGTCAACAGTTGATATCCCTTTCACATATTTGACCAACATAGTATGTTTGATATTGACTTTTCTTTTCCACTAAAATGCATAATAAGTTTTTCTCGCGACACTTCGAGGAAAAAACTGACTAATCGTATACTTGGATTATATCATAGAAGTCTTTTGGTCCAAGGGTAATGTCAGGTTTCATGTCTTTATATCTTGTTATCTGTGGTTAGATTTCGGGGAACCGTTTTCTATACACCGAGGGAGCATCTGCAACCCACCCAATGTCATTAGCAAAGGTGCTCCTTCTAATTTATGCATACTCCTTTTAGATCTTTTCTAGTTAGATATGCTGAGAAATGTTAATTTTAAGTTTCCCTTATCTTAACAAACTCCATGTTGTGTTAGCAGGTGGCTATAGGTGATCAGATTTCACAGCCAGTTGATTTTCAAATTATTTGGTCTTGCTCTTCTGACATTGAAAAATATGGATTGTATTTTAGCTCGCCAGAGCTAATTGAATTTCCAACAGATATGCCTGAAAAAAATGCGTATGCATACTACTATCCACCGTGCAACCCCCATTATCAAGCTACTCAAGAAGAAAAGCCTCCACTGTTAATGGAAAGTCATGGTGCATTATCAAGTTCTCTCTTATGTTTGATTTCCTCCATTGTACTTTTGGTAGTTAATTATTTGTCAGGCTATCCAACTTCTTACAATGTGTTTCTCTGCCAATAATGCTGGTTTTGCATTGTTTCAGTGAAGTGAGGAAATGAAGGAATAATGTGCTAAAATTTTGAGCTAGGTGATGTGTGTATACATATTTTCTAAAGTTGGGATAAGGCTTTGTTGAGGAGCTTTATATGCAAACCATACCTGTGCACACACACAAAAGCTGAAAGTATGCAATATTGTATATCTAGAATAACACATTTCACGCAAGGTGAAATAGTTATTACTCACACATGGTTATTTCTCACACATAGTTGGCATAGTTCACGAATAGTTTTTTGTCCTCTTCGTTTGCATTGTTGTAGCTAATGATACTGTGGGGTCGGAGGATTAGAAGTTGTAAGGAGTTTGTTAAAAAGTAAATTTGGTTTGTTTGGCCTGAATATTAACCGTCGTAGGGTAGGGTCTGCTAAAAAAAAACCGGTGAACCGTGAATCCGGTCCGGACCGAACCGATCCGCTCGTTTTGGATTTTAACCGTGGATTAATGGTCCGTACACGGATTCAAAAAATAAAAAACAGTGACTCGCGGTCCGGACACGGATTTTGAATTTGAAACCGTGGATTAACCAATCCGGTTAGTGAGATTTTTATTATATATAATTTTTTAATAAAATAAATATATATATGTAGTTTTTTTTTGTATTGGACTATGATGAAACTACTGAAGTATTTGTATTCCACTCAACTAAACTGCCTTTGTTTGTGAACTGGAACTATCTACGTACTAGGATAAGTTTGTAATCTTGATTGGCTTCTATTTCTGCTAATGCCTTTGTTTGTGAATTGGAACTATCAACGTACTAGTATAAGTTTGTAGACCTGATTGGTTTCTATTTCTGCTAGTGCATCTTCTACTTGATTTTCTTCATGTAGGGTATGAACAGGGGCAAAATTTGAAATTGAGTTGATGATTATTATTATTTTTTAGAATAAGTTGAAAATCCGTGGACAAATAAGGAACCGATCTGTGACTCGCGGATCGGATTGGAACTGAACCGATCTGTGACTCGCAGATTAGGATTGGATTCATGCCAATCCGGACCGTGCAACCCCCATTATCAAGCTACTCAAGAAGAAAAGCCTCCACTGTTACTGGAAAGTCATGGTGCATTATCAAGTTCTCTCTTATGTTTGATTTCCTCCATTGTACTTTTGGTAGTTAATTATTTGTCAGGCTATCCAACTTCTTACAATGTGTTTCTCTGCCAATAATGCTGGTTTTGCATTGTTTCAGTGAAGTGAGGAAATGAAGGAATAATGTGCTAAAATTTTGAGCTAGGTGATGTGTGTATACATATTTTCTAAAGTTGGGATAAGGCTTTGTTGAGGAGCTTTATATGCAAACCATACCTGTGCACACACACAAAAGCTGAAAGTATGCAATATTGTATATCTAGAATAACACATTTCACGCAAGGTGAAATAGTTATTACTCACACATGGTTATTTCTCACACATAGTTGGCATAGTTCACGAATAGTTTTTTGTCCTCTTCGTTTGCATTGTTGTAGCTAATGATACTGTGGGGTCGGAGGATTAGAAGTTGTAAGGTGTTTGTTAAAAAGTAAATTTGGTTTGTTTGGCCTGAATATTAACTGGCTGTAGGGCTGCTAAAAAAAAACCGGTGAACCGTGAATCCGGTCCGGACCGAACCGATCCGCTCGTTTTGGATTTTAACCGTGGATTAATGGTCCGTACACGGATTCAAAAAATAAAAAACAGTGACTCGCGGTCCGGACACGGATTTTGAATTTGAAACCGTGGATTAACCAATCCGGTTAGTGAGATTTTTATTATATATAATTTTTTAATAAAATAAATATATATATGTAGTTTTTTTTTGTATTGGACTATGATGAAACTACTGAAGTATTTGTATTCCACTCAACTAAACTGCCTTTGTTTGTGAACTGGAACTATCTACGTACTAGGATAAGTTTGTAATCTTGATTGGCTTCTATTTCTGCTAATGCCTTTGTTTGTGAATTGGAACTATCAACGTACTAGTATAAGTTTGTAGTCCTGATTGGTTTCTATTTCTGCTAGTGCATCTTCTACTTGATTTTCTTCATGTAGGGTATGAACAGGGGCAAAATTTGAAATTGAGTTGATGATTATTATTATTTTTTAGAATAAGTTGAAAATCCGTGGACAAATCAGGAACCGATTTGTGACTCGCGGATCGGATTGGAACTGAACCGTGAGACTTTTGGATCGGAACAAGTGAACCTATTGCTTCCAATGCTCCAGTTCTGCATTATTATTCCAAGTGCCTGTTATGATATGATTTTTCGTTTGAGGTTTTGGAGAGAAGGAATTGAAAGATTCTTTATTTAATACTTCAGCTAAGTATGTTTCCATTTGTTGGGCAATCAACTGGAGCTCAAGAAATAAGAGTTGCAATGCATGTATAATTATGCTAGAAAATATCCTGCTGATTTTGACACTGTTGCACCAGTCCTTCATCGTTCATGATGTATAAATACCACAGGAGGGCCGACGGACGAAGCACATGGAATCTTAAATCTCACTATACAGTATTGGACTAGTCGAGGCTGGGCATTTGTTGAAGTCAACTATGGAGGAAGCACAGGTCAGTTGTCCAAGTTGAGCAATTTTCCATGAAATTAAGCAATGTTTTAAAAGGATCACTAGGACAAGGCTTTGGTATGGAGTCTTTTACCCATTCACATTTTTCCTTTCACTCAAATACTATGGGAAGGCCTCACTCAAGATATTTCAAATTACCCTTCACCTCTATTTATCAATATTTATGGTAGTTACTATTTGTGGCAATTGAAGGTTATGGCAGGGAATATCGAGAGCGACTCTTGGGATATTGGGGAGTTATGGATGTTAATGATTGTTGCGCTTGCGCTGAATATTTGGTAACTTCGTGTTATCCTCTGAGCTTAAGAAGTAAAGGGAAGAAACTCTATTCTAATTTAACGTCCTAGTGTAAGGTGGATGTTTTCTTGTTGGATAGGTGGAGGATGGAAAGGTGGATAGTGAGCGTCTGTGTATAACGGGGTGCTCTGCTGGTGGTTACACAACATTAGCTTCTCTTGCTTTCATGGATACATTCAAGGCCGGAGCTTCCTTATTTGGTGTGAGTGGTTCTCCCGACTCCTGATCCCTGACATTAGTGCAACATGTTTTTTCACTTGAATAACATATTTTCTCCAGTAAGAATTTTCTATGAATGACTAAATTCTACTGTCATAGTTGTCAAAATTTCCTATAGCATTTAAATATCATCCTATAAAATTCTTGCAGTACTGTAGAATTAATATGTTAGCCTACTGATACTGATTGCATGAGTACTACTAGTTGTCCACACAAATCGCACCAATAGATGTCAAAAAAAAAAAAAAAAAGCTTGTAGGAGTCTGTCAATCTGCACTTTAAGTCCTTTTAGTCGGGCTTATATGATGATTGAATCCTTTTGAACATAAAACATCAAGCTTTGAGAACTGTATTTGAACAAGACCTAGTTAGCTGAGCTGGAGCTTAACTTCATCTTCGTGAGCTTAAGTTGCGTGAGCTAAAACTAGTTGGCGCATTCACTATAATGCACAAAATCCACGGACTGGGAGGGCCCCTTATCTGGTTGTATGCATTCGTGTTGAGTTTGACAAAGCATCATGGTTTAAAAGAGCAGTTGATATTGGTAACTAGTCTAAAGTAACATACTGTCTGTGAAAACTTGCTTCAACCATATGTTGCCAACACAGAAAGATAAGTTATGAGATTGTGGCTATGAAATGGTTATCAGTCTATCCTGCATAATGCTCCTTACGGGTAATGGATTTGGATAGTCACATATGCAGCTCCACAATATACTGTGTTCTTAGGTGAAATTACGGATTTCTGTTGTGGTTTTGCTTTCAGTTGGTACTTTTTTTTAATTTTCAGTTGTGTCTGTGAAGATGAGTTTTTGGGATAAAAAAGGCAGCTACAGTATGAGTTAACCTGAGAGTCTGCTGAAACTACTCCTAAGCTTTTGTTTTGTTGTTTTCTAGAGCATACCGTACTTCTAGAGCATACCGTACTTGACTTTGGAAATCATTACGATTTGCTTCAGTCGCGGTAATCTTACTTCATATGGACTAACAAACATCGATTTTTGGACTAAACAGATAGCTGATTTGAAGTCCTTGAAAGAAGGAATGCACAAATTTGAGTCCCATTATATTGACAATCTTCTTGGTAACTATGTAACTACTATGCATGTACCGATTTGAATTGTTCTGTTAGGCACTCTTGCAGCTAATCCTTTCATCTGAATTGCAGGGTGTGAAGAGGCTTTGTTTGAGGGGTCTCCCATCAATTTTATTGACAAATTTTCTTGCCCCATAATATTGTTCCAAGGATTGGACGACCAGGTATAGGGGGCATGGTCCACTTTAATATCCCTCGAGCTCCTCAAATTTTTGGAGGTATTGGGGGCAATTATTTCATTGGTAAACTTTCTGAGAGCAACTACTTTGTGCATATATTGTCAGAGGATAAGTCTTCCTCAATTTTTGGAGGTATTGGGGGCCATTATTTCATTGGTAAACTTTATGAGAGTAGCCACTTTGTGCATATATTGCCAGAGGATAAGTCTGCCTCCAGTCCTTCCCCGCCCATACCCCTATCGATTGGTATTACATGGGTACTGTAATTGTGATTGTTGTTGTTGATTGGAATACAACGCAAACAGACTCTCTTTTCTTTCTTTTTGATCAGCATACAGTTGTCCATCTTGTCATTAAGCGGAACTATTTTTATTTGTTTCTGTTTATGTGCAAAAATTCCTGATAGTCTTTGTATCCTCTTTTTTGTATTCCTTTCTGAGAATGTCTTTGTATCCTCTTTGAAAACTAAAAAATGACCGTTGCATTTTTAATACACGCTGTTTACATTATAGCAAACGTTATTGGACTTATGACAACAAATGTTCACAGGTTGTGAATCCGGAGCAAGCTCGTAAAATCTATGCAGCCTTGAAGAGAAAAGGTTTACCTGTCGCTCTGGTAGAGTATGAGGGAGAGTCACATGGATTCCGTAAGGTGCGTAGGCTGCCTTTTGATGAGTGTTTCAAAAGTACTCTACTATTCGGTGGTTGTTTAAGAAACAGTTTCCCATATCATTTTCTGAGTACACATTTGCTTGACATATTTCGAAGCTTGTTTTTAAGTAATGTTGTTGGAAACACTGAACCAATGGTTTCAGATTTGTAAAAAAGATTTCTTTGAATGGTAAATACAATATGAAAACGATAGTGTTTTGTGTTGTCAAACACAGTTGTTCAAAGAAGTGTTTCTGAAACAGCATCGATAAGTTTCTAGAATTTGGATACCCGACGAGAAGTCAAAAAATTTGATATTATGCAAGTAATTCCAACTTCTTTGCCTTCCAATTTGCGCAAGTAATCCCAACTTCTTTGCCTTCCAATTTTGGACTGCAGAGTGCAGTCTGTGTAGTTGTATCTGCCCAAAAGTGTTTATAGCTGTTTAGATTTACAGACGCATTCTTCCCAATAAGAAACTACCTATAAGAATCTTATGCAAAAGTTAGGCGATCGAGATGCCACTACTTCCTGCAGTTTGAACCCAGACTGCAATGTAGTAAGGTCGTTCAAGGCTTCATCTAACTAGGAATATAATCTTTGCAAACTCTAAAACATTGGTGGTGATGCTTGCAGGCCGAAAACATTAAGTTCACGTTGGAGCAACAAATGCTGTTCTTTGCTCGTACCGTGGGACACTTTACGGTTGCTGATGAGATCACTCCAATTCGTATCGACAACTTTGATTAAGCCTTGTACGAGTATCAAGATATGCTATGGCGAGTAAAGAGAGTTTGGTCATTTACTCTCAGAAAACCTGAGCTTCGTACTAAAGATGTAACACGAGCTTTTGCTTCTGGAGTTCCTTGAAAACTTCTGACCGGAATAGCTATTTATGTGTGAATTTGTATTTTTATGTTTGTAAATTGGAATAGTGGAGGGAGAGAGAAACTGCAGGAAGGACCAGAAATAATGCAAAATAGAAGTTATGTTTCCAACCAATGAAGAAGTTATGTTGTGTGAATTTGTATTTTTATGTTATGTTTTTTTCCCTCTCAATCACTTATTAGTTAGTATGAGTTGAGGTGTGGATAAGCTGATTGGGAGATCTGATTATCAAAGCGAAAAATTATTCCATATGATGATTCATATAGAATAATGTACAATATGGATATATAATGTGAGATAATCCAATTACTATGCAAGTGTACGAATACACAAATCTCTATATGCTATTGACAAAATGTTACTCCTTTCATTCATCTTTGTTGGTCTATTTTTGAAATCTGTGCTATTTTTTTATTGTTTATATTTTTCAATTTATAATAGTTTTAATGATTTTGCGAATTCATAGTTTGCATATTTTATGAGATTCATATTAAGATATAAGTAATTAAAAATGGCACGGATTTCCAAAATAGCCCAATGAAGGCGGACGGAGGGAGTGCCAAGAATTTGTGCTATTCGAAGTTATCAATTCCGAATTTCGAAACGCATTTGAGAATGTTAATAAAGTATGGAATCCAATGTAAAACATAGTTATTTTATTTCTAACCACATTCTCACTCCTAACACAAGTGATCAGTAGATGAGTAGTCCAACTACTTAATTTGTATCTACGTAGAGATAACGTTTATTCATTACTCTTGCAAACTTTATTTTTTGATAACAAATGTTATCACCATAGTAATCGAAAATAAGGGGGAAAAAATGCAGTATTTGTGAAACAAAAACAAGGAAAACAGAATAAATTCGGCTTGGCAAAACTGCATCTGCCCAAGTCCAGCTCCCATGGCATCATCACCCATGCCATCGGCGAAACAATGGCATGACCGCGAACTTCATGAGTCCCTTGTCGCAATGGAAGCCATTACTCTCACCGCAGGCAAAGTAGTATGGCTGCCACCTCTTCAACCGGAACTCGAATCCCTCTCCACCCCCTTGCGTCGGGTCTGCTAGTTGCCTGGCTCGGGTCAGGTCGCAGTTCATGAAGCTCCAGAAGTTGGTGAACAAGTAGACGCTGTGAGGGTGCGAGGAGTTGTCCACTGGAGGGTCGTACTTGAACACTGCAAGCCAACCACAATGTTTACACGTATTAAAATGCTCAAATTATAGATAGTGATTATATATATATATATATAAGAGTGTTTTTTCTACAACCATTAACCCAAGAATTTAAAAATGCTATCACCACTATTTTTGCCACAAATATGCCATGAATTAATGAATTAACATATCATGCAATTAGGGCCGCAAACGAATCAAGTTGTTCGAGGCTCGGCTTGGCTCAGCTCAGCTCGTTTAGTAATAGAGCTAAGTTCAATCTTGAGTTTTAGGCTTGTGAAGTAAATGAGCCGAGCTCAACATTCTAAAAGCTTGGTTTAGCTCCGAAAAGTTCGGCTCATTTGTATAAACTCGGCTCACTAGTATATGAAGTATGAACCAATCTCGGCTTTTTACAAGCTACAATTTTAGGCTCATTTAGCTATACGTGCCAAATTCGAATACTTCAAAACTCGCCTTGGCTTGGTTAGTTTGCACCCCTATTGCATGTCCATGCACATTGCATATATTATATAACAAATAAGAAGGTGTATCAACTTACCTAGAGTATCGTTGAGATAGAATGGGCCATTTTTGAGAGCCCAATCAGTGTAGTTGAACCCAAACTGCCATTTAGCGGACCCGCCAACGATGATCCTGTTGGGCCCTGACCCAGTATTGTTGTTCCGGTGATTGGCAAACCAGTCCGTGTAGTTAAACCCAAAGTTCCAACGCTGGGTTGCAGAAATTTTCTTATCTGCCATTCCAACTGCTACCATAGAAGCAGCAGTTAGTAGCAGAATGAGCACTTGTGCTTGTTTCAAGCCCATCTCTGTAACACTGTAAATTTCAGCACTTGAAAATTTGGAACTTGAGAAAAATGATGGTGAAAATGTAGGTGGTGGAAATGAAGGGTTGAGTTGATGGGTCTTTATAGGGAAAATTTGATTCAAGAGGTGAGTTGGAAATTAATGTTTTATGAGCAGCCGAATTTTTCCTGAGTTGGGTTTGGTAAGATGGAAAACGTGTTATATGAAATGTTTTTTCTTTTGTTGCACTAACTGTTTTTTGTTTTTAAAATTTGAAGTCAGTCTTGAGACTTTCACTTTGTATTTGTGGGTTTACAACACAATGTTTACCGTGTCAACTATCGGCTTAACTAGTTAAATTTCGAGGGTTAGTAAGATATATGAAAAGTATTTCCGAAAGTGTCCAAGAAAGGAGGAATGAAGGGATCAGTTCATAATACATATCCAAACATAAAGAAAGTAGTTAATTTGATAATGACAATGCACAGATTTTTGAAGAGGCTCACGGGCTTGTGGTTACATAATACATATCCACACATATGACCAAATTGTAGTCGCATTTGAGAAGCTTCGACTACAAATTCCGGTAGCAACTTGTAGGGGAGGTCAGCGCGATACCCCCGTTGACCAAAGTCAACATTGACCCACCGTTGAGATCATGACAGGTGTCACCCCGGTGGCACGATGTCCGCGCGACAAGTGGTATCCTCCGCGGAGGGATCCGCGCGGGGGACCACTGACGCGGGCACAAGTCTTCACATAAAGGGGGCTACTGGCGTAGGACCCTCTCGTGCAAGGCACCTCCACGGCGCGCACCCCAAGCCCAGTAAGGGCGGTGCTTGGACAACCATGGGCTATCCGAACAGGAGAAAAGCCCATGGCCCAAACGACTAGTGCGGCCCAGAACATGGGCGAGAAGCTAGTCGGATCAAGGTTGTTAATCCGTACCGTACCGGCCGGTACGTACCGGATTTGAGGAAAACCGGTAACCTCACCATCCAATACCGTCCCGTCGTCAATTCCGGTCAATACCGGTCGGTTCCGGCCATTCCGGACAATACCGGACGGTATAAAGGTACCGCTTGTACCGCCCGAGATTTTGAAACCCAAGGAGAAAGAAGAAAGAGAGCAAAGTTTGCATCTCCAGAAGACAAATATGCATCTCCAGAAGCCACAAAACAAACACACAAACAATGAATTCAACGATTTGGTTACCTGAATAGCCATAAATTGAATACCAGAGATTTACCTAAAATGAAAATGAAAACCAAAAAAAAATACAAATTTTCGGGGTGTGAACAAAGGGCTCGACATCTCTCTTTGCTGGGCATCTCTGAAACTTTCAGTGTGTGAACAAAGGGCTCGACATCTCTCTTTGCTGAACATCGCCGTCGGAGTCGAAGTTGTTGCCGGGATCTTTGATGAACTGAACGGAGAGAGAGGAGATGAACTGTACGGTGACTAAGGAAGAAGATGGGAGAAGATGAGTCCCAAATTGTTTCTTGTTTTCAACGAAAAAGTAGTGTATTGTAGATTAGAAGGGAGGATTTTATTCGGTGTGGCTAGTACATGGAGTACAATTATTAAATTGATAATAGGCCTACCCAATTTTATTCGGAAATTTTAGAAATAAAAAATTTATGGGTTAATTGTTGTCTAGAAATGATAATAGGCCATTTTATGATATTTTTTTGTCTAATTAAAATTAATTTTATGAAGAATTGGATGATATAATTCTTAAAAAAAAATAAAAATTTGGGTGATACGAGTAAAAATTTTGATTTTTATATATGTATATACATGTAGTATCGCTAAATCCGAAACGGACTTTTCACCCGCACTGCACCGCACTCGCAAGAAAACCTGCACTGTCCAGTGACGAGATTGAACCTGAGTCGGATTCACCCTGTAATTATACCCGCCGCGGTCAAGGCGGAGACCGGGGGCCCCCGAGGCTTGGCTGCGGTGTAGGCGCGATCGAACAGGTCACGACCTTGCCCAGTCGGGAATAAGGGAGATCTAGTGGCTTGGTGGCTAAGAACAAGGGGATCATTTATGCGCGGGGAATGGCTCATCACCGCGCGGTCACCGCGCTTGTGATGACGTCACCGTACGGCCGATTGTACGGAAAGGACACGTGTTATCATATTATAAGATGACAGCCCGACACCTGATCATTGGTCCAAGGTGCCTATAAATATGGGACATTCCCTTTCAATGCCCAGAGGTTGGTGAAATCTTGGCAGAGTATATGCCATTCTAGAGAGAGAAAAGGGAAACCACTGATTGAGAGGAGAACATTGTCTCTGCAAGTCAGTCCCCATCTCCTAGGTCACCAAGGGCGTCACGGATTAGACTGAGAGCAATCTACTGCCTTAGTCATTTCTGTGCACACCTGCTCTTAGTCTTCACCCTTCCTCTAGACCACCTTATTCTCTTTCCTACTGTGTCTTTACTGTTGATTATTCATACCTCTCCAGCTCATCATATTTGGCTATAGCAAGAACCATCTCCTACACAACTCTACTGTGGCACACAGTGCACGGACACTTAAATACGCACAAGAAGGGTGGCACTTCACTACCTGAGTGCAAATGACGCCTATTTCTGAGAGCCAGATTTTTCAGGGAGAGGTGGAGTGTGGGATGGTGGGGGGCTAGGGTACAGTTAAGTTTTATGTAAATGAAAATTTAGTAAAACTATCTTTTCTTTTGCGATAATGATCACTTTGTCCGGTTTACGATTTTGGACCCGTTTTTAATTAAACTCTTGTTCGTTTTTTAATTCAAAAGACGATTGGTGAATTGACAAATCAAATTTTAATAAAAAGAAAAAAAGTTTACTATCTAAAAAGCTGTTAGTTACGTGACAAACTGTTTGTGAAGGGTAAAGAAGCAGTAGTGAAGCCACACATAGAATAGTGGGGTTAGGCGACCCCACGAAGAAAAAATATTTTGTTATTACTATATTAAAATTTTCTCTTAATTTGTAAATGATCCCATTAAAATTCGATGTTGACACCGCACTAGACAATTTTCTAATCTTTGAAACTACTAAAAGTTATGAGAAAATACCAAACGAAAGGACTGAAACCCATTTAATGTTGTCATCACACATGATAATTTTCTACTCTTGAAACCCAGTAATTGTTAATCCGACATAATACAAATCAAATGGCTAAAATACAGCTCCTCTTAGTCTCCAACATGAAATTTTCAGTACAACAGTTATTTGTAACGCCACACCCACATAGGGTGGAACATACGCATACATGGACCCCACTTAATGTCAATGGGCGTTACAATTAACCGTTGTATCCAAAAAAATCAACTCTTCACTCCCTGTGTTCTCTCTTCGTCCGTTTGTTGGGTACTCGATTGGAGTTCTTGCTTTTGTAGATTTAGTATTTATTTCTATGATTTACGCTCATATTTATGAATGACCCCATGCTTTCCAACTCTTGGATCGAGTCGCTACCGTAAAGAAGTAAAATTTTCCAATGATGTTTGCTATGTGAACATACCACACAAAGAGTGCTTCGTGGAGCCCACTTCAGGTTCTTCTAAAAAATAATCCGAGCCGTTCGTTAGTTTTAAAATACGTTCTAAAGTGACGTAATTGTAAAAAGTGTGTGTCACTAACAAAATTTATTTCTTTAGACTGTATGTATTGTAATTTGTAAGTAAACATAATGAGTGATACTGCTTTGTCAAATTACTGGTACACACAAGCGGATCGGACGCGTGTGGAATATTGGCACCAATTACAACGTCACACTGACATCTTCCAATATTTGATGCTTCAAGTGCACGTATATTCCGTCGGTCATTTTTCCTCAATGTTACGTATTCCCAAGATCGCAACAAAAACTCCCTGATATTTTTTAAGATCAATGGAGTACCCTACGCTCGATTCACTAGATCTTATCCCAAGACATAAAATATGTACAACTTTTATAAATTCTTGACCCGACTGGTAGAAAATCCTGAGTTCGCCCTTGGAAATAAAAACACTACTAAAATTTGTTGTTAGCAAGTTGATTCAAAGTCGGCTTATCAAAAAAAAAAAAAAAAAAATTGATTCAAAGTCTACTTGGCTATGGGTCGGTTCTTCCATTGCCTCAACCAGACTTGGGGGTCAACCAAATGCAATTCATGCTCAATAGCTTAATTAAATCCAAAGTTGGTCAAGATTAATAGTGAATTGATCATTGCATATGTTAGAAAATTAAGTCAAAAATTGTGTTGCGGTTTGAACTGAGAGGTCGACGGAAGTGGGCAAGAAACAACTACAACTGGTAGATACTTACCAGATGTATGATGTGCTGATGACCCTTTTATTGCATCATTTAGCTATAATTAGCCGTTCATCATGACTTTTTTTGGGCTTTTTGTTACAGATAAAACACAATTGTTGTTTATGTTATTTTGTCTTTTTGGGTATTTTGAGTGATGTTTGAGAGAAAAATGACCAGCCTTCAAGTCAATGAAAACATGGCTTTGTTCGGTTGGCTTCTTAGCCAAAAAATTTCGGAAAAAAGTAACCAATGGGGCCCACGTCTGACGCGTTGAAAACCAGTCAAGCAGCTGCCCCAGCCCATCCCTTCTGACGCGGGCCCCATCCCATCCCTTCTTCTCTGTACCCACTTTACTTTTTGGCAGACAAAATTGAGCCCGTGGGCCCCCCCTCACCCCTCCTTCACCCCAAAATCCAATGTGCAATGAAATTGTCCACTCTCCCTCTCTCTCATCCCCAAAACCCATCGTGTAATAGAAAACTTTAGTACAAGGCCCCAGACTTTGAAAAGCTATCGGCTGGGGGTGACCGTGGACCCCATTGCTTACTTTCTTGCCGAAATTTTTTTTGGTTAAGAAGGCAACCGAACACAGCCATGGGCTCTAGACAATTTAGACGTCCATTTAGAGGATTTAGACAATATAAAATCGTGTGCCTACTTTTTCATTCTGAAAAGAATTTCGAATTAGAAAGTGAAGTACGTACCATATTTAAAACATAAAAATAATCCCAGAGTCGTGTTAATAAAACAAGTATAATAATTTGACTCTATTAAATTTTGCAAAATCTAACAAACGTGAAAAAAAAATTTACAAAAGCATGATGCAAAACTAATTAACGAGAAAAAAAAAATCATGTAAGACGAAAAAATAAGTTAACTGAATCAATTAGGCCAAGATAGCTGATTTGAACTCTTTGGAAGGAGGAGTGCACAAATCTGAGTCCAATTACATCAATAATCTTCAGAGTAAGTACGTAACTAGTACACGCGTACCAATTTGAGTTGGGTAAGTGAAATTCGTAAATCGATGCGATGAATAACAATTTCTCCAAACTAAACGATAAAAGAACAAGGCACCAGATTTACGTGGAAAACCCCCGAAAAGGGTAAAAAAAAAAAAAAACCACAGGAAGGAATCATGCACTAAATAAATGTGTGATTACAAGTAAACTTACTCAATGACCATGTATCCTCACCATGAATCCTAAGCCCTACTTGCCAAATCCACATACATCACACCCCTGCATGTTCGCCAAGTCTTGAATTCTCAGCCTTCCAAATGTTTTGCCTTTTGAACTCCAAAAAAGGACTTTGATAGAGAAACGTTGAATTGAATATGAAAGAGAAAACCATTTCAAGATGATCTTGATCTCACACCAATGGAAATCCTTCACAAATCTCCAAAGTTCATGAACCCTAGCACTCTATTTCGAATAGAGGCGCAGAGGGTCGAAAATATGGTTGTTGTCTCCATAAGAAATGACCTAATTGCTGAGATTTTATAGTTGCTGAATCGGACATTTTTTATGGCTGTTTTGCTCGAGCCAAATATCCAGCAAAAACCAATCAGATTGTTTTGCTAGTAGAGAGCCTTGAAATACTTGAACCAAACTTTTAGCATTCAACTTTTCTTCAAAATGATCAAAACTTCTTGACTAAAAGCTACTGCACTCGAATAAAAAATTACATATTGAGATGATTTATTTCCACACCTAAAACAGACATTCTAAAAATAAACACCGAAAAATTACAGTGCCATAAAAATATAAGACACAACAATGTATATGCTTTGGGCATGTATTTGCCAAAACAAAGGAAGCTCGGCCTATGGGGCTACAGTAAGTACGTAACTAGTACACGCGTACCAATTTGAGTTGATTTGTTAGGCGATGTGGTGGTCGTGGATATTTTTTTCATTTTTTTCTCCATACAACCCACTAAAATTAAATCATGTTTGGGACAAAATTGCCCTCATGCGTATTGACTATCTTACCCCTGGCATTACTACATACAGCCACATCTTCAAATCCTAACCCGATTCAATAACTCGCAACCTGCATCAAATCTGTCAAATCCGTCTGAACAAACGTGACTCCCATCCGGACGGGAATTACAGAAAATTGAGCCAAATTTCCAACAAATCTCCACCTTGGTGAGATATCCCAGTACCTATTCAAAACAAAATCAACTAATCTCCTCCTTGACTTGAATTCGATCGAACTCAACAATACAGGCAATCCTTTCACCATTCACTCTTCCCCTAAAGGCCCCCCATGGGGTGACCACTAACGGCACAACCGAACAAGGCTCAAGCACGTCTGCTTGACCTTGTAACATGACTCAGGAAACCCAACCGCACATGCCTCCAAATTGAGCCTCCATCTTTAAAAGGGCACCTCCCACCCAACACACCCTCCCAAGGATGCAAATGATATCAGCTCGAACTCCCCACAAAGTTAACCGACTCCACCACGAGGCTACCATCTCCACCACGAAGCTAACCAACTTCACCACAGAGCTACTAACCGAACTCCCCACGAAGTTACTAACCAAACTCTTCCACGGAGTTAATGACCCACTCCTCCAAATAATCCAGTTCTTCTTCTCCAACTAAACCTTGAATAATCCTTATTGAACAAACTTCTCAACTTCGTAACGAGCCGACATAATGTAATCGAAGAACGATCACCAAACAAATCACACATCGAAAGACAAAAGCCTCGGATTGAAAACCCGGTGCTCTAAAACCAATTTGTTGTGTCGAACACAAAGTATGAGAATATAAAACAAACCAACAAAGAAAAACAGAACACAAGGATTTATGTGGTTCCGTTCCAATACAAAGCAAGAATGTACTCCACGGGGACAGAGCGAGAGGATTCACTATAAACGGGGAGAATACAACAAACCGATTATACCCGTCTCTGATTGAAGCATGAATAGATATCTAGGGTCAAATCTCTGTTGGAAGTCAAATCTTCAATACAAAAGGATCCCAAATCGTGACTGTGTCGTTACCGTGCCAAAATTATTAATTAAAACTAGACAATTACAACTACTCCGTAGAATAGTGGCAAAAGTCCGAGTATCGTTCAACAGGGATAAGAGTACGTCTTATCGATTCCAACCAATTTCTATTTAAATTCGAGAACAAAATTCGAGTTTTGGTTCTGTAATTAAAACTAAGAAAGCAAAAAGAAAATCTGATTTTGTAAAACAAATGGGAGAAAAGCCTAGGGTTTCGAATCCACTTGTCACCTTGTAATGTAATTTATGCAATGATAAGGGAAAACTATCCGAATCGAACCGGGCACTATATGGTTCGCGAGCCCCCAAGTGCCACCTAAAAATAATCGTGAATCATCGAATGGCATGGGATATCGCCGCCTAACACGTACAGCCCGTCTTACTAGTATGACTCGTCTCAATTGCACGGAGCGTCTAATAGCACGACCTGTTTTATGGAGCATAGCCCATCACACCCAATTACTACGAATTGATAAAACTGTTATATGAATCGTGCCTAGCATCTAGAAAGCCAAACACGCAACTAATTGGAAAAAATTATTGCATGCACAATTCTCAAAATTCATACAACCTCGATCGAATGGAAATACCCAAAATCAAAGTATGAATTACATTACTCGGAATACAAGCTTCATCTACACCCTAGGAAAGGGTTTAGCCGGACATTGGAGCAGAAGAGATCGAGGGTTCGGCTCTGTCTGTAAATATTATGCGTATATTGCCCCCGTAAAACCTTAGCCGACTTCCTCTTTTGATATCTGCTGCCGACCTTTTTCTTCAAAGAGGGAAATACTTTCTAAGCTATTCTTGTCTGGGCCCAATTTAACTTATTTTCTTGGGCCCACAACTAACCCAATGTTTAAATTAAATCACACCCAAGGTAATAATTGGACCATGTCCAAGCATAAGGCAAAAATCTGGTGCTTTCCTCCTTGACCTCTAATGAGTAATGACGATTTGGACCTGTCATTTGAGTTGATTCGATTCAGCTTTTAACTCTGTGTTTTAGCTCCAAATACCACCACGTGCTTCTCAAGTCTTGAAACGAGAAAAATTAGTATCAAACTCCGAGTAATAATATAAATGAACTTATCGAGCGTAAACTAAGAGGCGCTAATGTTAACATTTGCGCGCCTATCAAATCGCCACAATGATACCCAACATGTAACACTCCTAATGGTATCTAAAGGAAGTAAGGAACCTAACCTGAATGGACAGGGGACAAATGAAGAACCCTAATTTTCAACCAAGAATCCCATGAGGGCTTTCTAAAAGGGATTTACTCAAGAAGTCCAAAACTTAATGGAGAGAATAAGGCTATATTTATAGCCACATTATCCTCCCTAAAGATACTCCTTGCCCAAATAAAATTCCTTGCACCCCAAGTCTTAACCGAACAAGGAAACAAATCTTTAGGTAGTCCTAACCCGACTTAATAACTCTCAGGCCGCGTCAAATATACCAAATCAGTGCGGACGGACGTGAATCCCGTCCGGACGGGAATTCCAGAAATAATATTGAGCCGAAATTCCAACACTTATTCTATCTTGTGTTTAGTTTTTTTTTTTTAAAGTTTTGCATTGTATTTAAGAAACCCAATTCAATTCCTTCCCTCTTGTATTGCTATTCGGGACAATCTGCTTTTGTTTTGTAGTACTTGCTTTCTTCCAGTGGATATCCAAAAACTCCTGATATTGTGTATTGTTTGTATCCTCTTCAAAAACTCGAACAACACTGTTGCAGTTTTGGTATACTCCGTTTGCATTATAAATTGTAGTAATGTTATTGAGATTATGATTTTTAAAAAAAACACTGTTTACAGGTTGTGAATCCAGAGCAAGCTCGTAAAGTGAATTGGCTGATGATATTGTTCCAATTCGTATTGACAAATTCAAGTAAACCTCGTATGAACTTTGTTTATAGTTACGCACATAAAACTTGAGCTTCGAACTGAATATGTAATAATGTAACGATTTTCGCTTCTACAAATCCACAGAAAATGTGAACTTAAATTCGATACACACTACAAAAAAAATGAGTTTTAGCGACACCCTAGTGATAACAACATGTCACTAAAAGTGTGTTGCTAAAACATATTCAGTGACAGTTTTTTGTATTAAGCTGTCACTAATTCTGTAATTAGTGACAACGCACTAAAAAATTCAACAGCTAAGTATGCTATTTCGAACCACATTTTTTCACCATAAACACAAGTAGATAGACGAATAGTCCTACTACTTCGTGTTTATTAGTGAGGAAACGGGTTTGATTAATCTTCCTTTATTCATTACTCTCGTACGTAAACTTTATTTTGATAACAAATGTTATCAACAACAGGAATCGAAAAATAGGAAAATTGTTTTGCTAGTAATTGTGTGTAACCAAAACTAGAAAACAAAATAAATTCTGCGGAGAGCACTGCATCTTCCCAAGCTCAGCTCCCATAGCATCATCACCAATGCCAACTGCGAAACAATGGCATGAAAGCAAATTTCATGAGTCCCTTGTCACAATGGAAGCCATTACTCTCGCCACAGGCAAAGTAGTATGGCTGCCACTTCTTCAACCGGAACTCGAATCCCTCTCCCCCGCCTTGTGTTGTGTTCGCCAGTTGCCTAGCACGAGTCAGGTCACACTTCAAGAAGCTCCAGAAGTTGGTGAATAAGACGACGCTATGAGGGTGTGAGGAATTGTCGACTGGAGGGTCATACTTGAACACTGCAACCACAACACTTATATGTATTACAAACGTAAAACTTATATAGGATTTTTCATCTTATTTTCTTTTTCAAGAAACATAAAAATTGTGATTTGACATTTTAAGAAAACTATTTCCCTAAGAAAATAAAAATTTGTGCATTGGGTTTCCGAAAAATGGAAATGAGTATATAGTATATGCTGACTGTGAAAATAATATGACAGGAAACAAGTCGACCCTTTGCACTCTCTTTATTCATTAAAATTGCTTTCACCGCTATTTTTGCCACAAATATCCATGCACGATTGTAGTGTATAGCAAATAAGAAGGTGTATCAACTTACCTAGAGTATCGTTGAGATAGAATGGGCCATTTTTGAGAACCCAATCAGTGTAGTTGAATCCAAACTGCCATTTAGCGGACCCGCCAACGATGATCCTGTTGGGCCCTGACTCAGTATTGTTGTTTCGGTGATTGGCAAACCAGTCCGTGTAGTTAAACCCAAAGTTCCAACGTTGGGTTGCAGAAATTTTCTTATCTGCCATTCCAACTGCTACCATAGAAGCAGCAGTTAGTAGCAGAATAAGAACTTGTGATTGTTTCAAGCCCATCTCTGTAACACTGTAAATTTCGGCACTTGAAAATTTGGAACTTGAGAAAAACGATGGTGAAAATGTAGGTGGTGGAAATGAAGGGTTGAGTTGATGGGTTTTTATAGGGAAAATTTGATTCAAGAGGTGAGTTGGAAATTAATGTTTTATGAGCAGCCGAATTTTTCCTGAGTTGGGTTTGGTAAGAGATGGAAAACGTGTTATATGAAAGGTTTTTTCTTTTGTTGCACTAACTGTTTTTTGTTTTTAAAATTTGAGCCAGTCCACAACTGAGACTTTCACTTAGTATTTGTGGGTTTACACACAATGTTTACCATGTCAACTATCGGCTTATAGTTAAATTTCGAGGATTAGTAGGATGTATGAAAAGTATTTCCAAAGGTGTCTTGGAAAGGGGAATGAATGGACCAGATTCAGAATATGAGTCATTCATTCCTATTTCGAGGACACTTTCGGAGATACTTTTGTATCCTAACATTATGGGATAGTTAGGGTTGGAATAGTTAGAAGCGGAATGGTATGGTACAGAATAATTAGTGTTGGAATAGAGTAGGATTTATAAATACTCTCTATTGTAAAAACCTTTGCCGATTTTTATCATAATAACATACTCGCTCGCTCCCGTTGAGTTACCCGGTTTTGGGGGACCACTTAAATTTCTGTGTTGATTTTTTTACTGTATTCGTATTTCATTATTGTGTGTGTGGTGGTTTCTCAAAACAACCAAGTTGATTCAAAGTCCACTTGGGGTTGGTTCTTCCAGTGCCTCAACCAGACTTCGGGGTCAACCAAATGCATGTCATGCTCAATAGCTTAATTAAATTCGAAGTTGGTCAAGCCTTAATAGTGAAAATTGATCATTGCATATGTTAGAAAATTAAGTCAAAAATTGTATGGCGGTTTGAACTGAGAGGTCGACGGAAGTGGGCAAGAAACAACTACAACTAGTAGATACTTACCAGACGTATGATGTGCTGATGACCCTTTTATTGCATCATTTAGCTATAATTAGCCGTTCATCTTGACTTTTTTGGGGCTTCTTATTAAGGTCAAAATTTAAGTTGTTTCTGTTTTTCTCGGTCTTTTTGGGCAGTTTAAGTAATGTTTATGAGGAGAATGACCTACTTTGAAGTCCGTGAAAACATGGGCTCTAGACAATTTAGACGTCCACTTAGAGGATTTAGACGAAATCGTATGGCCCCTTTTTCATTTTGAATAAGAATTTCGAATAAGAAAATGAAGTACCATATTTTTAAAACAGAAAATCCTAGAATCGTGTTAATAAAACAAGTATAATAATTTGACTTGATTTGACTGTACTCAATTCAGCAGAATCCAACTAACGTGAAAAAAATCACAAAAGCATGATGCAAAACTAATGAACGTGAAAAAATTCAAATAAGAAAAAAACAAGTTAAGTGACTCATTAGGCCAAATCTGGCCTAACCAGATAGCTGATTTGAAATCTTTGAAAGGAGTGCACAAATCTGAGTCCAATTACATCGATAATCTTCTGGGAGAGTACGTAAGTAGTACACACATGCCAATTTGAGTTAATTTGTTAGGTGCTCTGGTGGTTGTGGATAATTCTTTCATGGCAAATTCTATCTACATCCCATTTTTTCCTCCATACAACCCACTAAAATTAAAGGGAAATTTATCGAAATGGTCCCTCTAGTTTAACTCCAGTCTCGATTTCGTCCCCCACTTTTCAATTTCACTCTAACGAACCCTGTAGAACAGACATTTTGCGTTAGCAAACTTAACGGAAATCCCAATTTGGGGGTCTTTTGAGGGGTAGAACAGACATTTTGCCCTCCCTCTTGCCCAATAACAAACCCTAACTCCTCCTAGCCCTTTTTTACCCTTTGCAAATCTCCAAAAAAAAAAAAAAAATTCCACCAAAAACATAAAATTGAGGGGCAAAAAAACTTAATCTTACATGAAAATCATAACTGAAAAAGCCCCAATATGCATCACTCCCACTGGAAGAAACCCCGCAATTGGCAATCACGATGATGACAATGTGCATACTGACTATCCTACCCCTGACATTACTACACACAACAACATCTTCAAATCGACCAAAATTAGAGTGAATAATTCTTGTGGTTGTGGATAATTCTTTCATGGCAAATTCTAACTTTTGGACTCAATTCGACCAAAATTGAAACTACATGGTTCATTAGAGTGAAATTGAAAGGTGGGGGACGAAATCGAGACTGTGGTTAAACTAGAGGGACCATTTCGATAAATTTTCCAAAATTAAATCATGTTTGGGACATAATTGCCCTCATGCATATTGACTATCCTACCCCTGACATTACTACACACAACAACATCTTCAAATCCTAACCCGATTCAATAACTCGCTATAGACACTGCCACAGAACTCTCGACTTCGATTTGGAGTCTCCACCCGAGTTTGCGGTTAGTCACCCGGGAAACCAGTTTTGAAAAGAAATGACTTATGTGTCGTGTTTTGAAAAAGGCTTTAGTTACTGGTCTTTATAACCAAAAGATTTTAGGTCTGCAGCTAGGTTACGAGAGGGGAAGGGTTTTATAGCACCCCTCACTCGACACGAGATCGGTCTCTACTTTGATGTTCGAGGGCTTTTATAAAAATATTTTATTACCAAACTTTATAGAACACGATAAAAGGGACTCTAGAATTCAATATTTAAATAAAATGGATGTTATGTGAATGCAAAATATGACATGTTTTATATGACATAAAAAAGACATAACTTGAAGTAACATAAAAAGAATTTAACCCTTACTAAAAATAACTCGTGTGCAGTAGTCGAGACTATTGCGCACGAGTTGTGCTGCCTTAACACAACCAAAATTACTTACTAGAAATTGATGACTCGAAATATGCTCAAGAAATTATTTTTACCAGTTTCTAAAAATTGATTTTTTGGAGAATTTTTCGATCATAGACAAACTGATTTTCTAAGAAATAAAGAAAGAGAGTGCTAACATGACTTATAATAATATGATTTACAGAAATAACAGGAAACCAGTATTGAGGAAAATGGGTTCCAGAGGAGGATTGGTGCACACCAATGCCTATACAAATTTGATTTTTGAAAAATTTGTTTTTGTTGTGCGTAAACCCTATTTTAAACACGCTACCAGTATGAGGAACTGTACCGTGTTTAAAGGGTCCCCTCAGCGGGTCAAAATAATGGCTTGAAGACTAACTTTTACCTTTTTTATGCTTTTAACAATGCTTTTTGCTTAATGCTTTGAAAAAATGTAGAAGTTGGTGATTGGAGTTGAAAGATTAAGCTTTGAAGTGTATAGGCAAAGATGTTTGAACTTTGTATGAGGTTTTTGAAGTGATTTTTTGTAACGCCCCGATTTTAGAGAACGTAAATAATTATTCAAAATGAATTCTTTTATTTAATAATAAAACGAGAATCATAACATAGGTATAGTTATTACAACATCATTGAGGGAATTGGAGTCTCCTTACAAATAAAGTTATTGGAAATTGAACAGAGCAACTAAGGATAGGGCAACCAATGCTCGTTGACTTCTCCATCTCCAGTGTTAGCGTCAATCATGTCGAACGGTGCTTCTGTTTCTTCTTCAACACCTGACATGGGAATACCAGGGTACATAATACCGTGAGCATAAAACGCTCAGTAGATAAATCCTACTTCTACTTAACCCACACGTATCTAGCAAATAAGCATACATGGATAATCAATAAGTTAAATGTAACAAAAATCTTCACTTTATTACTATCCATTAACCTATGTAACATCTAAGATTCCATCCTCAGAAATCTTTCCTACCTGGTAACCTCCAGCATAAGCCAACTGGTGTGATTCAACTCCCCCTTGTAGATTAATGTAAGGACCCGTAATTTCAAATGATTTTTCGAAATAATGTTGTGGAAGTGTGAGGAATGTTTTAAAGTGTAATGTGGGGTTATGTGAAGTTAGTATTGCATTTGGGTACTTGTGAAACACATTAGAAACACTAGGGGTGACTGTGTCATTAGGGAAGTATGTTTAGAGGGGTTAAGGTCAGATTTTTTTTTGAAACAACACACACCTCTCTCCTCTATACCCAGCCGACTCCCCCTTCTCTCTACTCCTCTCCAAAGTTTGCTTCAACTTCCTCCACAAATTCACCTCCCACATCTCATCTCTTCACGATTCATTCTCATTTTCGCCATCTACACGTGATTTGGAGTCCAGGCTTTCTTGGAATCACCTTGGAGAAGCTTATTTCAGTTGGGTTTGCAAGAACAACTTAGGGTTTTCATTCCTCACTCCATTGGAGCTTAACCATTGAGGTATGGAATCTATCTCTACTTTCTTTAAGTGTATATGGTTTGAAATGTTGCATTATACTTGTCATTTCTCTTTGATTTCTTGTCAAGCTTGGACACTACTATGAGAGTTGACTTTGAACTTGGGTGAGCTTGATTTTCCATACATTTGTTTGGTTGATCCTTGAATTAGTGTTGATACATCCTCCTTTGATGTTTGGTTGTGATTTGGAACCTCAAATTTGACTTGGATTGAAACCCCCTTCATTTTGGAAAAAGCTGTCAAAAATCTACTCATAAGCCAGTTGGATCGATCCACTTGTTCAGTTCAATCGATCCAAAACCTTCTGATCTTGTCTTAAGCCAATTGGATCGATCCACTTGTTGGGTTGGATCAATCTAAAGTGCCTTATTCTGCTTGTAAACAAATTTGATCAATCCGCTTGAAAACTGGATCAATCCAAACCCCTTTAGAACCAAAGTGGATCAATACACTTCTAAAGGTGGATCAATCCAACTCCCCTTAATTCCCTAAAATTTATTTTCTTTAAATTTGGTCGTTTGTTCGGACTTGTACTTGACATATTCATTCCCTACACCTCAAAACTTATTGGATAACTCGTCCCTAGCCTATCATGGTATGATTCATGACTCGTCTTCATTTCTCACGTACTTGGACACGTGTTAACTTAGTCACAATCGATATACTACGAGATTTTGAACGAAATGGATTATATGGATGTTTAGGACACATGAGGGATTAATGGATTTTTGAAAATGGTGATCATGATAGGGCCACCGTTCGGTGCGTCCCTGGCCATGGGTGCACGCAACCCACGAAATCCGGCTGAGGGATTTATTCCCTATTAAAACAAGTGGTTATTTTTGTGAAGTGTTTGAAAATGAAATGTTTTAGAGGTAATTAAATAATCATCCTCTTTTCGGACATCACGTAAGTTTTCATCCCTATCAATTTAAATAGTTATGTTTTCATCCTTTTCCTTTGTGATATACCATATCTACCCTTATTTAATATATTATTTAGTTTTCTAATTTAGTGAGACTCTAATTAGTTGTTAGTTACCTTAAATCAAGGGATTTGACCAATTCCATCACTTCCAATTTTCAAAATATTAACGGAAAAGGAAATGGAAATTTTGAATTCTTAATTTCAAATCTTTATAGGATATATTTTCGAATCTTTTAACTCTTATTTTTCAATTAAATTTTGAATTCAGATGATTTTTGTATCTCACATTTTTTTTACCTTAATTTATGTAATGCACTTACTTTTTACCATAATTTTTTAATGCATACTTAATTATCATTTTTACCATGATCCTTGAAAATAGAAAATCATCTGAATTGATTTTCATTATAAACTTGAATACCAAATTAACACATTTCATGGTAAACTTTGGATACCATCTCAACTAATTTCATGGTAAACTTAAAGACCATGAATACCATCCAATAATCCAAAATCCAAACACATTACATGGTAAAATTAGCAAACGGAAAAAACATGGTAAAAAGCATATCTCTAGCAATGAACATGGTAAATTGAAATAAACATAAATCTATGTATCGGTCAAGGAAAAAAAAATGATCTTTCATCCAAATTTGGGACGAATTCTTCACCCATCGCAATCACAGTCGCTGTCGAGAGTCCTTGTTCTTGTGAACAAGGCGTCGACAACATGCTCCATAAATTCTCTGTCGACTTTCCGATTGGTCCCTGTCAAAATCTGCCCGTCAAGTTGAAGACCACCGGCCGGAGCCTCGGCAATGATGCAGTTGAAGGCGGCGCCGGGTGTAGAAAGGCCTCTCTGATCAGTTATCTGTAAAATGTACTTCCAATGAAGACAGTTGAAAAAGGTATAGGAAAAAGACCGACACAACATAACCATTTTCCACCAGGAATGCATATTCCAAGCATTTTAAGAAGTCCCATACCCCTTATATTTTACCACTCGAAGTCAAATCATCATCATCATCCTTGCCCTCTACAAAAAATTTCTCTTGTTAGCCTGAAAAGATAGCAAAAATCAAAGTCAGTCGCACTGGGTATGATAACTGTTATTCAAAATGATCCAAAAATATGTATACACCAATAAAAAGAATGGTAAGAGAAGTCCATAGAGAGGACAGAGAAGAAAAAGAATCAGACACCAGAAGAGTAATAAGCCAACCCCAATGTATTGGTACATTAAATATGGTTGGGTTTGGGATCCACGTTCACAATATTTCATCCTAAACTGCTGCTTGAGAAACCCTTTCTCTAGTTTACATTTTATAAAAGGAAGAAGACGAGGGGCTGGCGTGATCTGTCCCAATCCTGTTATTACAGGGAGGACCTCATAATTTTGAAAATGGTCCACTACCTACCACCCATATATGTAACTTTTAATTTAGTCATCAATCCCTTAATATGTTACAATTATATAATTATATATAAGGGCATTTTAGGGTTTATTTGAATATCGGGATGGAAACATTACTCCTAAATATGCTCAAGATGATTTTCTAATTTCAAGTGACTAAAAGGATGATTATTTAAGTGCCCCAATGTTTTACGAAGGATACGGTATTTTGAAGAAATTGGATACTTGACACAGTTTGTAACGGCTAAGAGGAAATAGATAGACACTTGGGTTATTTTTAAATATTTTTGGTATTTCAATGGACACTTGCGTACTTGGTCGGGCATTTGGGTATCTTGTGGACATTTAGCATTGAGTCGATCAATCGTAGTCCCTATTAGTCAATTTATTTATGTTTGCTATATCTTCATATGCATCTTTCATTCTCTATACCCTTAGCGTTAGTAGAAAAGTTTCCTACTGGGCGTTAGTAGAAAAGTTTCCTACTGTGCGTTAGTAGAAAAGTTTCCTACTGGGCTAGTGAGCTCACCCTATCATTTTCAGGTACTCGGCAAGGCACATGAGTTGGATGCTTGGAGTGTGGATGCATGACATGAAGCTCATTTATTCATGAAGTTATTTTATCCTCTCCATTTTTAGTATATTTTTGGGAGATGATCGTGCAACTTCTATTTCTTCAATCTTTTGACAAAATTTGATATGTGTAATAACTTTAAAACCTTTGTTACTTATGCATGGGTACGGGTGACCTTGGTTAAAGACTCATTGTACTTTGACTTTGACCTTTCAGAGGGGAATTGTTTGACTTTGGACTTATTCCAGGTGGAAATTATATATATTTTGGTTATTAAAAGTGAGGGCGTGACAATTAAGGTCTAGATGAGAGCACCAAAGTTAGCTACCTGGGTCTCCCACCCGTAACCACACAAGGAATGAATAAGACTTCACCAGGTTGTGACACAAGCACGCGGCCTCGGGTTGTGACGCAAGCACAATTCCACCCTTATAACCAAACCGTTCAGGAGTCAATCACCACCGTGCCTTACCTAGGGTTTAGTAATCTCAATATCCAGAATCCAAACCGAACATTTCTCCTCCATAGTCCACAAAGGTCACCCTCACAACAGGGTCCACTCCGGTCACCTTTTTTCCTCAGATCCTTTCTCATAATTGTTTTTCCATTATTCTCTATACATGTGTATCATGAATTTCTCAAAAATCGAAACCACCCAGTGATCCCATCATTCAATTTTGTTTCTTGTACCAAACTTTCATGGTAATTCAACTGTAGTAATAAACTAAGCTAATAATTCATTAATTCCACAATAAAAAATAAGGAAAAGTAACATATAATGCACACAATTTGTAATTCCAATGTAATATGTAATATAATAGCCCTGTAAAGAACAATAATTTAAATTTGCTACAATCAATCAGTCACATAATAAATCATATTAACATCTAATCTTAATTAAGTTTAACTTTGTTTTGGAGGCTTGGGGTGTACTATTTAATATCGAAAATCATACGTGGGTCAAGCCTTAAAGGTGTTTTATTTTTGTGATTGTTTTTATTGCCTAGTAGAAAGAATATTTACACTTGTTTAAGATCACCAAAACTTTAGTGAGTTACCAAGGACCATGTTTCGGGAAAAGAAAAAGAAAAAGAAACGTTAATGTTCTTGTACAAATAAACTAGGAATGTCTAAGTGTCATGACATGACATACTTATAAACAAAATCAAGAACTTAGTTGTCTAGGTGTCATCTCTACTTTAACAATGCAACAACGGAAGGTACACATGTCATTAGGAAAAAAATGGTCGACCAATTGATCAGTAGTCCTCCAGTTTGAGTTTTGGTCGGCCTGTTATGGGTTTGTCCACCATTGTTGAGAGTTCAAGCTACTAGGTTTTGATTCATTTCTCAACTAAACATCAAATTAAACACATAAAATGGTTTGGTAGGATAAACCTACCTTAAGTCCTGCAAATTTGGTACTGATGATTCATCTTGTTGGAGCTAATTCTATGCCTATATTTTGTATTGAAAATGCTAGTTGCTCTTATTTTGGCAATGTATCTGTGTTTCGGTTGACCTCTTGTTAGCCTGTTATCTCCCTTTGAGTTTAAGTAGGCATTTGATTGTCGCTTAGAGGGGTGCCAACCTAGTTGGGATGCCTTCTTGCGTTATGATGCCGTTTGCTCAAATCCTTTTAATCTTTGTAATTTGTTTACAAGGATTAATAAATTTTCTTTGCCGTTCAAAAAAAAAAAAGTCCTGCAAATTTGCTAAAATCGG
Source organism: Vaccinium myrtillus (assembly GCA_016920895.1). NCBI lineage: Eukaryota > Viridiplantae > Streptophyta > Magnoliopsida > Ericales > Ericaceae > Vaccinium > Vaccinium myrtillus. Next base: position 13,186,655 of record CM029278.1, on the reverse strand, counting down.
AGTCGTTCAAGTGGAACACAATGACGTCGAGCGTTGGTGGGTTTTCTCCTGGTCCAGAACCTCTTCTTCTTCTTTTCTCACCTTCTCTGCTCACACTCTCTTTTTCTACTTTTTCTTTCTATATTTGCTGGTGTGGTGTAAGAAACAAAAGGCAGGGGAAGAGGGTTGATATACTTGGTTTTTGGAGACAACAGAGTAATGAGGATGGGGTGGTGATTGTTCATGTAGTGTAGGGAGTTACAGGGATTGGGAGGATAGCGAATTAATAGTGTTCTGGGTATTGTAGGGCTTAGAATTTATATATACATACATATAGGTGTATACATATTCTCAAGTAAATCTCATTTAATAGAAACGATAATAATTGAACTACAATATTTTACTTTAGAAAGAAAAAAGATATATGTTAATGAAATCTCGGAACGTTACAAAAGGGGACTGAAAATCAATTGGTAGGGTTGTAATATGAAGTGTATTATGTGTGAGAAGGTACAAGACTGTGTAGAGTTATGGGGGTGGAAGGAAGAAGGATTTTTCAAGGTTTTTGAAATGTCTATGAAGTTTTGGTGTAGTTGATGTATGGGTAGTAGCTAGTATGGCAGTGTATTAGCAATATATATATATATATATATATATATATATATATATATAGAGAGAGAGAGAGAGAGTAGAAGTCTAGTGCCAAATGGAGGGAAAGGGGGGTATTTATAGGGAGAGTGAGTGGAAGAGGCCAAAATAGGGCAAGGGAGACAAAAGAGAAAGATCTGGGGTGCAGAGGAACGTCTGGAACAGTTAGGAATCGAATAAGTCATCATAACATTCGTCTGCCAGATTCCTGAACAAAATTTGGCGTTTTCCAGTCAACTTGTGCGCATCAGCTGAGACTGTAGAGCAGACCAAACTTCGTGGGGCTATCTCGGGTGTTACCGAACTCCGTTTTGCGTGTGGTTTGAAGTTTTGGAAAGCTTGTTGAGTCTAACTTCTAAACCATGTGGTTTGAACGCAAAATAATTTATATATCTAAATATACGATCATTTTACCTTCAAGTGGTCGAGAAAATAAGTCATTTTGGTAAAACGTTTGCATCTATCTCTGTCATTTCAAAACGGATTAGGACATATTATATATCAAGAAAGAGGGTTTTGAATATACTAGAAAATGTGTAGGCTAAGGTTTGTTTTGAAAAGGTATTTTTTTGGATTTTGATTACAAAGTTCATTGTTCGAAGTTTTCGAGGCATGTTTTGATCCATGTCAACATTGGGGAGCCTACCGGCCACAACTTAGGGGTACTTGGAGGGTCCAAATTGGGGTGTCTACACTCGCAGCCTGCATCAAATCTACCAAATCAGTTCAGGCAAACGTGACTCCCATCCGGACGGGAATTCTAGAAACAATATTGAGCTAAATTTTCAACAAATCTCCATCTCAATGAGATATCTCAGTACCTATTCAAAACAAACTCAACTAATCTCCTCATTGACTTGAATTCCATCGAACTCAACAATATAGGCAATGCTTTCACCAATCGTTGTTCCCCCAAAGGCCCCCCACTGGGCAATCACTAACGGCACAACCGAACAAGGCTCAAGCACGTCTGCTTGACCTTGTAAGTCGACCCAGGAAACCCATCCGCACATGCCTCCATGTTTAAAAGGGCACCTTGCACCCAACACACTCCTTAAGGATGCAAACGAAGATCCACTCGAACTCCCCACGGAGTTAACCGACTCCACCACGAAGCTAACCAACTCCACCATGGAGCTAATTATCGAACTCCCCACGAAGTAATAACCAAACTCTTGCACGGAGTTAATGACCCACTCCTCCAAATAATCTGGTTCTTCTTCTCCAACTAAACCTTGAATAATCCTTACTAAACAAACTTCTCAACTTCGTAACGAGCCGATATATTGTAATCGAAAAACGATCACCGAAACAAATCACATAGCGAAAGACAAAAGCCTTGGATTGAAAATCTAGTATCTGATACCAATTTGTTGTGTCAAACACAAAGTATGAAAATATAATACAAACCAACAAGGAAAAATGAAGCACAAGGATTTACGTGATTCTGCTCAAATACAAAGCAAGAACATACTCCACGGGGAAAGTGCGAGAGAGGATTCACTATAAACTGGGAGAATAAAACAAGTCGAAGATACCTGAAACTCTGATTGAAGTATCCAACAGATATCTAGGGACAAATCTCTGTTGGAAACCAATAGAAAAACACAAACCCTAGATGGAAACCCAATAGAGATAACATCAAAACACTAATATCAAATCTTCAAATAAAAGGATCCCGAATTGCCACAATGATACCCAACGAGGAACACTCCATAATGGTATCTAAAGGAACATAACCTGAATGGACAAGGAGCAAACGAAGAACCCTAATTTTCTACCAACAAGGGATTCACTTAAGAAGTCTAAGACCTAATTGAGAGAATTATAAGACTATATTTATAGCCACAATATCCTTCCTAAAGATACTCCTCGCCCAAACAGATTTCCTTGCACCCCAAGTCTTAACTGAACAAGGAAACAAATCTTTAGGAAGTCCTAACTCGGATCAACAACTCACAGGCCGCGTCGAATATACCAAATTCGTTCGGACAGAATCTCATCCGGACGGGAATTCCATAAACAATATTGGGCCGAATTTCCAACACTTATTCTATCTCGTGTTTAGTTTTTTTTTTTTTAATTCCGCATTGTATTTAATAAACCCAATTCAATCCCCTCTTGTATTGCTTTTTGGGCCAATCAGCTTTTATTTTATAGTACTTGCTTTCTTCCGGCGGATATCCAAAAACTCTTGATATCTTTGTAATGTTTGTATCCTCTTCAAAAACTCGAACAACACTGACGGGAATTCAAGAAACAATATTGAGCCGAATTTCAAACACTTATTCTATCTTGTGTTTAGTTTTTTTATTAAAATTTCGCATTGTATTTAAGAAATCCAATTCAATCCCCTCTTGTATTTCTATTTGGGGTCCAATCTGCATTTGTTTTATAGTACTTGCTTTCTTCCCATGGATATCCAGAAACTCCTGATATCTTTGTGATGTTTGTATCCTCTTCAAAAACTCGAACGACACTGTTGCAGCAGTTTTGGTGTACTCTGTGTAGGGGAGGTCAGCGCGAGACCCCCCATTGACTAAAGTCAACGTTGACCCACCATTGGGATCATGACATGTGTCATCCAGGTGGCACGATTTCCGCGTGACACGTGGCTCTCACCCCAGAGGAATCCGCGCGGTGGGACCACTAACGCGGGCATGGAGGGGGCCACTGGCGCGGGACCCTCTCGTGCATGGCGCCTCCGCGGCGCGCACTCCAAGCACAGTAAGGGCGGTGCTTGGGTGACCATGGGCCATCCAAACGAGAGAAAAGCCCATGACCCAGACGACTAGTGCAACCCAGAAGACATGGGCGAGAAGCTAGTCGAACTTAGCCCAGGTAATTATACCTGCTGCGGTCTAAAGGCAGGACCCCGGGGGCCCCCTGAGGCTTGGCTGCGGTATAGGCGCGACCGAACAGGTCACGACCTTGCCCTAACGGGAATAAGGGAGATCTAGTGGCTCGGTGGCTAAGAACAGGAGGATCGCTGCGCGGGGGAATGGCTTGTCACCGCGCGAGTCAGCTGCGCGGTGATGACGTCACCCGTACGGCCAGGTTGTACGGAAAGGACACGTGTTATCATATTATAGGGTGATAGCCTGGCGCCAAATGATTGGTCCAGGGCGCCTATAAATATGGGACATTCCCTTTCAGTGCCCAGAGGTTGGTGAGATCATTCCCTAGAGAGAGAAAAGGGAAATCACTGATTGAGAGGAGAACATTCTCTCTGCAGACAGTCCCCATCTCCTAAGGTCACCAAGGGTATCACGGATTAGACTGAGAGCAATCCACTGCCTTAGTCCTTTCTGTACACACCTACTCTGCTCTTCACCCTTCTTCTAGACCTTCTTATTCTCCTTCTATACTGTGTCTTTACTGTTGATTATCCATACCTCTCTAGCTCATCATTATTTGACTGTAGCAAGAACCATCACCTACACTCTGTTTACATTAAATAGTAGTAAAGTTATCGAGATTATGATTATAAAAAAAAAAGGTGTTTACAGGCTGTGAATCCAGAGCAAGCTCGTAAAGTGAACTTTGTTTATAGGTACGCACAAAAAACTTGAGCTTCGAACTGAATATGTAATAATGTAACGATTTTTGCTTCGAAAAATCCACGGAAAGTTCGGACTTAAATACGATACATGACTTGAGAACAAGTCAGCTCTTTATGCATGGATTTTTATCATGAGTAAGTTTGGAAATTAGATTCGAAGAGAGAGAAAAGACATGCAGAAAGGACCAGAAATTAAGGAATAGAAGTTAATGTATTTTTTGTCAGTTTTGGATAGATTAGGAAAATGAAAGAATTCGTTTATTTTATGCCCTTGTGGTTATTTGGAAAGGATTTAAGCATTTATACCAGACTTAATTTATTTTCTGGTAAAATGAAATAGTTATCTATAGTCCATTCCTACAAATGAAGAATATTCTTTTATTTCCTTCCCAATCAATCACTTCAAGGCCTTACGGTGACTACTTGAGCCTTGCATAAGCTGATCCAAAGATTCGATTATCAAAACAATAAATTATATTCTGTGTGATGACTCGTAGTTAAATGTATAGTTTGAGATAATTCAACTATATGCAATGTACGCGCATACAAATCTCTATTTGTTAATGACAACATGTTACCAACAATTTGTGTGCTCTTGTACTTCATCAAGTTCAGATTTCAAAAAGGGTTTAGAATAGTGTAATAAAAGATGGAATCCAATAACAATTCAAGAAGACATTGTATAGAAATTCAACAGCTAAGTATGCTATTTCAAACCACATTTCCTCACCATAAACACAAGTAGATAGACGAATAGTCCTACTACTTCGTGTTTATTAGTGAGGAAACGGGTTCGATTAATCTTCCTTTATTCATTACTCTCGTACGTAAACTTTATTTTGATAACAAATGTTATCAACAACAGGAATCGAAAAATAGGAAAATTGTTTTGCTAGTAATTGTGTGTAACCAAAACTAGAAAACAAAATAAATTCTGCGGAGAGCACTGCATGTTCCCAAGCTCAGCTCCCATAGCATCATCACCAATGCCAACGGCGAAACAATGGCATGAAAGCAAATTTCATGAGTCCCTTGTCACAATGGAAGCCATTACTCTCGCCACAGGCAAAGTAGTATGGCTGCCACTTCTTCAACCGGAACTCGAATCCCTCTCCCCCGCCTTGTGTTGTGTTCGCCAGTCGCCTAGCACGAGTCAGGTCACACTTCAAGAAGCTCCAGAAGTTGGTGAATAAGACAACGCTATGAGGGTGTGAGGAGTTGTCGACTGGAGGGTCATACTTGAACACTGCAACCACAACATTTATATGTATTACAGACGTAAAACTTATATAGAATTTTTCATCTTATTTTCTTTTCCAAGAAACATAAAAGTTGTGATTTGACTTTTTAAGAAAACTATTTCCCTAAAAAAATAAAAAATTGTGCATTGGTTTTCAGAAAAATGGAAATGAGTATATAGTATATGTTGACCGTGAAAATAATATGACAAGAAACAAGTCGACCCTTCATTTTATGTTGCACTCTTTTTATTCATTAAAATTGCTTTCACCGCTATTTTTGCCACAAATATCCATGCGCGATTGTAGTGTATAGCAAATAAGAAGGTGTATCAACTTACCTAGAGTATCATTGAGATAGAATGGGCCATTTTTGAGAGCCCAATCAGTGTAGTTGAACCCAAACTGCCATTTAGCAGACCCGCCAACGATGATCCTGTTGGGCCCCGACCCAGTATTGTTGTTCCGGTGATTGGCAAACCAGTCTGTGTAGTTAAACCCAAAGTTCCAACGTTGGGTTGCAGAAATTTTCTTATCTGCCATTCCAACTGCTACCATAGAAGCAGCAGTTAGTAGCAGAATGAGCACTTGTGCTTGTTTCAAGGCCATCTCTGTAACACTGTAAATTTCAGCACTTGAAAATTTGGAACTTGAGAAAACTGATGGTGAAAATGTAGGTGGTGGAAATGAAGGGTTGAGTTGATGGGTTTTTATAGGGAAAATTTGATTCAAGAGGTGAGTTGGAAATTAATGTTTTATGAGCAGCCGAATTTTTCCTGAGTTGGGTTTGGTAAGAGATGGAAAACGTGTTATATGAAAGGTTTTTTCTTTTGTTGCACTAACTGTTATTTGTTTTTAAAATTTGAGTCAGTCCACAACTGAGACTTTCACTTAGTATGTGTGGGTTTACACACAATGTTTACCATGTCAACTATCCGCTTATAGTTAAATTTCGAGGATTAGTAGGATGTATGAAAAGTATTTCCAAAGGTGTCTTGGAAAGGGGAATGAATGGACCAGATTCAGAATATGAGTCATTCATTCCTATTTCGTGGACACTTTTGGAGATACTTTTGTATCGTAACATTATGGGATAGTCCTCCAGATTTTTCAGGGAGAGGTGGAGTGTGGGATGGTGGGGGCAAGGGTACAGTTAATTTTTATGTAACTGAAAAAGTAGTAAAACTATCTTGGGATAATTATCACTTTGTTCGGTTACATTTTTTGACCCAATTTTGAATTAAAGTACTCTTGTTCATTTCTGAATCCAAAAAGCTATTGGTGAATTGACAAGTCAAACTTTAAAAAAAAAAAATTACTATAAAAAAAATTGTCAATTACGTGGCAAGTTGTCAAGCTGTCGGTAAAGGGTAAAGAAGGGAAATTTTCTAATGAGGTTTACTATGTGCACAGATCACACAAAGACTAGTGTTTCGTGAGGCCCACTTTAGGTTGTTTTAAAAAGTAATCCGGCCGTTCGTTAGTTTTAAAATACGTTCTAAAGTGACTTTATTGTAAAAAGTGTGTCACTGCTAACAAATTTATTTCTTTAGAAGGTATTGTAATTAAACATAATGAGTGATACTGCTTTGTGAAATTGTGGTACACACGAGCGGATTGGCACCAATTGCTAAGTCACACTGACATCCTCCCATATTAGATGCATCAAATAACAAGTGCACGTATATTCCGTAATTCATTTTTCCCCGACGTAATTTTTCCCTATCCCATAATTCCACTGCCCTAACATTGGCACGTAATAGTATTTAAGCCACATAATTCCATTGCTTATTTTTTTCTTGACGTTAACTATCCCAAAAATTTAGGCAATGAGCTACGGAGGGCTCTGGACGAAGTTCTGAAATAGGGAAACAAATAGGGGCGGACCTAAAAAGAGGCAAGGAGGGGTCAACTGACCTCATTGGATTAAAATTTTCTATAGAAGTTTACATATATTTTTGAATATTTTGGTAATTTTGCCCCAAGACCCTACACTCACTCAACTAGTTCTTGTCCCAAGACATGAAATATGTACAACTTTTGTAGATTTTTTACCGTAGAAAATCTTGTGTTCGTCCCTGAAAACAAAAACACTACTAAAATTTGTTGTTAACAATGTTGGAACTTGTGACTCATATGGAGAGGTACCGAGAAGTTCTAATGAAAGCCAGATGCAGAGTGGAGTGGAGTGGAGCTCGGCATCTGGCCCATCATGGGTTTAACTGTTGTCACTAGTGAGCCGTAAGAGCATTAGTTAGGGTTGGAATAGTTAGGAGCGGAATGGTACGGTACAGAATAATTATGGTTGGAATAGAGTAGGACTTATAATAACAGACTCGCTCGCTCCCGTTGAGGTACCCGGTTTTGGGGGACCACTTAAATTTCTGTGTTGATTCTTTTACTGTTTTCGTATTTCATTATTGTATGTGTGATGGTTTCTCAAAACAACCAAGTTGATTCAAAGTCCACTTGGGGTTGGTTCTTCCAGTGCCTCAACCAGACTTCGGGGTCAACCAAATGCATGTCATGCTCAATAGCTTAATTAAATTCGAAGTTGGTCAAGCCTTAATAGTGAAAATTAATCATTGCATATGTTAGAAAATTAAGTCAAGAATTGAATGGCGGTTTGAACCGAGAGGTCGACGGAAGTGGGCAAGAAACAACTACTAATAGTAGATACTTACCAGACGTATGATGTGCTGATGACCCTTTTATTGCATCATTTAGCTATAATTAGCCGTTCATCATGACTTTTTTGGGACTTTTTATTAAGGACAAAAGTTAAGGTGTTCCTGTTTTTCGGTCTTTTTGGGCGGTTTAAGTAATGTTATGAGGAGAATGACCTACTTTGAAGTCCGTGAAAACATGGGCTCTAGACAATTTGGACGTCCAGTTAGAGGATTTAGACGAAATCGTGTGCCCCTTTTTCATTTTGAAAAGAATTTCGAATAAGAAAGTGAAGTACCATATTTTTAAAACAGAAAATCCTAGATTCGTGTTAATAAAACAAGAAAGTGAAGGGTTTTACATCACCCCCTCGCTCAGCACGAGATCGGTCTCTACTTTGATGTTCGTGGGCTTTTATAAAAATATTTTATTACCAAACTTTATAGAACACGATTAAAGGGACTCTAGATTATAGTATGTAAATAAAATGGATGTTATGTGAATGCAAAATATGGCATGTTTTATATGACATAAAAAAGACATAACTTGAAGTAACATAAAAAGAATTTAACCCTTACTAAAAATAACTCGTGTGCACTAGTCGGGACTAGTGCGCACGAGTTGTGCTGCCTTAGCACAACCAAAATTACTTACTAGAAATTGATGACTCAAAATATGCTCAAGAAATTATTTTTACCAGTTTCTAAAAATTGATTTTTTGGAGACTTTATCGATCATAGACAAACTGATTTTCTAAGAAATAAAGGAGAGTGCTAACATGACTTATAATAATATGATTTACAGAGATAACAGGAAACCAGTATTGAGTAAAATGGGTTCCAGAGGAGGATTGGTGCACACCAATGCCTATACAGATTTGATTTTTGAAAAATTGTTTTAGTTGTGCGTAAACTCTATTTTAAACACACTACCAGTATGAGGAACTGTAATGTGTTTAAAGGGTCCTCTCAGGGGGTCAAAATAATGGCCTGAAGACTAACTTTTACCTTTTTGATGCTTTTAACAATGCTTTTTGCTTAATGCTTTGAAAAATTGTAGAAGTTGGTGATTGGAGTTGAAAGATTCAGCTTTGAAGTGTATAGGCAAAGATATTTGAACTTTGTATGAGGTTTTTGAAGTGATTTTTTGTAACGCCCCGATTTTAGAGAACGTTAATAATTATTCAAAATGAATTCTTTTATTTAATAATAAAACGAGAATCATAACATAGGTATAGTTATTACAACATCATTGAGGGAATTGGAGTCTCCCAATTATTACAAATAAAGTTATTGGAAATTGAACAGAGCAACTAAGGATAGGGCAACCAATGTTCGTTGACTTCTCCATCTTCAGTGTTAGCGTCAGTCGAACGGTGCTTCCTATTTCTTCTTCAACACCTGGCATGGGAATACCAGGGTACATAATACCGTGAGCATAAAACGCTCAGTAGATAAATCCTACTTCTACTTAACCCACGCGTATCTAGCAGATAATCATACATGGATAATCAATCAGTTAAATGTAACAAAAATCTTCACTTTATTACTATCCATTAACCTATGTAACATCTAAGATTCCATCCCCAGAAATCTTTCCTACCTGGTAACCTCCAACATAAGCCAACTGGTGTGATTCGACTCCCCCTTGTAGATTAATGTAAGGACCCGTAATTTCAAATGATTTTTCGAAATAATGTTTGGAAAGTGTGAGGAATGTTTTAAAGTGTAATGTGGGGTTATGTGAAGTTAGTATTGCATTTGGGTACTTGTGAAACACATTAGAAACACTAGGGGTGACTATGTAATTAGGGAAGTATGTATAGAGGGGTTAAGGTCAGATTTTTTTTTGAAACAACACACACCTCTCTCCTCTATACCCAGCCGACTCCCTCTTCTCTCTACTCCTCTCCAAAGTTTGCTTCAACTTCCTCCACAAATTCACCTCCCACATCTCATCTCTTCAAGATTCAATCTCATTTTCGCCATCTACGCGTGATTTGGAGTCCGGGCTTTCTAGGATCACATTGGAGAAGCTTATTTCGGTTGGGTTTGCAAGAACAACTTAGGGTATTCATTCCTCACTTCATTGGAGCTTAACCATTGAGGTACGGAACCTAGCTCTACTTTCTTTAAGTGTATATGGTTTGAAATGTTGCATTATACTTGTCATTTCTCTTTGATTTCTTGCCAAGCTTGGACACTACTATGAGAGTTGATTTTGAACTTGGGTGAGCTTGATTTTCCATACATTTGTTTGGTTGATCCTTGAATTAGTGTTGATACATCCTCCTTTGATGTTTGGTTGTGATTTGGAACCTCAAATTTGACTTTGATTGAAACCCTCTTCATTTTGGAAAAAGCTGTCAAAAATCTACTCATAAACCAGTTGGATCGATCCACTTGTTTAGTTGGATAGATCCAAAACCTTCTGATCTTGTCTTAAGCCAATTGGATTGATCCACTTGTTGGGTTGGATCGATCTAAAGTGCCTTATTCTGCTTGTAACCAAATTGGATCAATCCGCTCGAAAACTGGATCAATCCAAACCCCTTTAGGACCAAAGTGGATCAATACACTTCTAAAGGTGGATCAATCCAACTCCCCTTAACTCCCTAAAATTTGTTTTCTTCAAATTTGGTCGTTTGTTCGGACTGTACTTGACATATTCATTCCCTACACCTCAAAACTTATTGGATAACTCGTCCCTAGCCTATCATGGTATGATTCATGACTCGTCTTCATTTCTCACGTACTTGGACACGTGTTAACTTAGTCACAATCGATATACTACAAGATTTTGAACGAAATGGATTATATGGATGTTTTGGACACATGAGGGGTTAATGGATTTTTGAAAATGGTGATCATGATAGGGCCACCGTTCGGTGCGTCCCTAGCCATGGGTGCACGGAGCCCATGAAATCCGGCAGAAGGATTTATTCCCTATTAAAACAAATGGTTATTTTTGTGAAGTGTTTGAAAATGAAATGTTTTACGAAGGAAACGGTATTTTGATGAAATTGGATACTTGACACAGTTTGTAATGGCTTAGAGGAAATAGATGGACGCTTGGGTTATTTTTGAATATTTTTGGTATTTCAATGGACAATTGTGTACTTGGTCGGGCATTTGGGTATCTTGTGTACATTTACCATTGAGTCGATCAATCATAGTCCCTATTTGTCAATTCATTTATGTTTGCTATATCTTCGTATGCATCTTTCATTCTCTATACCCTTAGCGTTAGTAGAAAAGTTTCCTACTGGGCTAGTGAGCTCACTCTATCATTTTCAGGTACTCGGCAAGGCACATGAGTTGGATGCTTGGAGTGTGGATGCATGACATGAAGCTCATTTATTCATGAAGTTATTTTATCCTCTCCATATTTAGTATATTTTTGGGAGATGATCGTGCAACTTCTATTTCTTCAATCTTTTGACAAAATTCAATATGTGTAATAACTTTAAAACCTTTGTTACTTATGTATGGGTACGGGTGCCCTTGGTTAGAGACTCATTGTACTTTGACTTTGACCTTTCAAAGGGGAATTGTGTGACTTTGGACTTATCCCAAGTGGAAATTATATGTATTTTGGTTATTAAAAGTGAGGGCGTGACAATTAAGGTCCAGATAAGAGCACCTAAGTTAGCTACCTGGGTCTCCCACCCGTAACCACACAAGGAATGAATAAGACTTCACCAGGTTGGGACACAAGCACGCGGCCTCGGGTTGTGACGCAAGCACAATTCCACCCTTATAACCAAACCGTTCAGGAGTCAATCACCACCGTGCCTTACCTAGGATTTAGTAATCTCAATATTCATAATCCAAACCAAACATTTCTCCTCCATGGTCCACAAAGGTCACCCTCACAACAGGGTCCACTCCGGTCACCGTTTTTCCTCAGATCCTTTCTCATAATTGTTTTTCCATTATTCTCTATATATGTGTATCATGAATTTCTCAAAAACCGAAACCACCTAGTGATCCCATCGATCAATTTTGTTTCTTGTACCAAACTTCCATGGTAATTCAACTGTAGTAATAAACTAAGTTAATAATTCATTAATTCCACAATCAAGAATAAGGAAAAGTAACATATAATGCACACAATTTGTAATTCCAATGTAATACGTAATATAATAGCTCTGTAAAGAACAATAATTTAAATATGCTACAATCAATCAGTCACATAATAAATCATATGAACGTCTAATCTTAATTAAGTTTAACTTTGTTTTGGAGGCTTGGGGTGTACTATTTAATATCGAAAATTATACGTGGGTCAAGCCTTAAAGTTGTTTTATTTTTGTGATTGTTTTGATTGCCTAGTAGAAAGAATATTTACACTTGTTTAAGATCACCAAAACTTTAGTGAGTTACCAAGGGCATGTTGGCTGTTTGTTCGGAAAAGAAAAGGAAAAAGAAACGTTAATGTTCTTATACAAATAAACTAGGAATGTCTAAGTGTCATGACATGACATACTATAAACAAAATTTGGAACTTAGGTGTCTAGGTGTCATCTCTACTTTAACAATGCATCAGCGGAAGGTACACGGGTCATTAGGAAAAAAATGGTCGACCAATTGATCAGTATTCCTCCAGTTTGAGTTTTGGTCGGCTTGTTATGGGTTTGTCCGCCATTGTTGAGAGTTCTAGCTACTAGGTTTTGATTCGTTTCTCAACTAAACATCAAATTAAGCACATAAAATGGTTCGGTAGGATAATCCTACCTTAAGTCTTGCAAATTTGGTGTTGATGATTCATTTTGTTGGAGCTGATTCTATGCCTATATTTTGTATTGAAAATGCTAGTTGCTCTTATTTTGGAGATGTATCTGTGTTTCGGTTGACCTCTTGTTAGCCTGTTATCTCCCTTTGGGTTTGAGTAGGCATTTGATTGTCGCTTGGAGGGGTGCCAACCTAGTTGGGATGCCTTCTTGTGTTATGATGCCGTTCGCTCGAATCCTTTTAATCTTTGTAATTTGTTTCCAAAGATTAATAAATTTTCTTTGCCGTTCAAAAAAAAAAGTCCTGCAAATTTGCTAAAATCGGAGTTGTTCAAGTGGAACACGATGGCGTCGAGCGTTGGTGGGTTTTTTCCTGGTCCAGAACCTCTTCTTCTTCTTTTTCTCTGCTCACACTCTCTTTTTCTACTTTTTCTTTCTATATTTGTTGGTGTGGTGTAAGAAACAAAAGGCAGGGGAAGAGGGTTGATATACTTGGTTTTTGGAGACAACAGAGTAATGAGGATGGGGTGGTGATTGTCCATGTAGCGTAGGGAGCTACAGGGATAGGGAAATGCAATTTTAGGGATAATGAATTAATAGTGTTCTGGGTATTGTAGGGCATAGCATTTATACATACATACATACATAGAGGTGTATACATATATTCAAGTAAATCTCATTTAATAAAAACGATAATAATTGAACTACAACATTTTACTTAAGAAAGAAAAAAGATATATGTAAATGAAATCTCGGAACGTTACAAAAGGGGACTGAAAATTAGTTGGGTAGGGTTGTAATATGAAGTGTATTATGTGTGAGAAGGTACAAGAGTGTGTAGAGTTATGGGGGTGGAAGGAAGAAGGAATTTTCAAGGTTTTTGAAATGTTTATGAAGTTTTTGGTGTAGTTGGTGTATGGGCAGTAGCTAGTATGACAGTGTATTAGCAATATGGAGAGTGAGAGAGATAGAGAGAGAGAGAGAGAGAGAGAGAGAGTAGAAGTCTAGTGCCAAAGGGAGGGAAGTGGGGTGGTATTTATAGGGAGAGCGAGTGGAAGAGGCCAAAATAGGGCAAGGGAGACAAAAGAAATAGACCTGGGGTGCAGAGGAACGTCTGGAACTGTTAGGAATCAAATAAGTCATCATAACATTCGTCTGCCAGATTCCTGAACAAAATTTGGCATTTTCCAGTCAACTAGTGCGCATCAGCTGAGACTGCAGAGCAGATCAAACTTTGTGGGGCTGCCTCAAGTGTTACCGAACTCCGTTTTACGTGTGGTTTAAAGTGTTGGAAAGCTTGTTGAGTCTACTTTCTAAACCAAGTGGTTTGAACACAAAATAATTTGTATATCTAAATATACGATCATTTTACCTTTAAGAGGTCAAGAAAATAAGTCATTTTGGTAAAATGTTTGCATCTCTATCATTTCAAAATGGATTAGAACATATTATATATCGAGAAAGAGGGTTTTGAATATACTAGAAAATGTGTAGGCTAAGGTTTGTTTTGAAAAGGTATTTTTTTGGATTTTGATTACAAAGTTCATTGTTCGAAGTTTTCGAGGCATGTTTTGATCCATGTCAACATTGGGGAGTCTATCGGCCACAACTTAGGGGTACTTGGAGGGTCCAAATTGGGGTGTCTACCCTGCATCAAATCTGCCAAATCCGTCCAGGCAAACGTGACTCCCATCCGGACGGGAATTCTAGAAACAATATTGAGCTAAATTTTCAATAAATCTCCACCTCAATGAGATATCCCAGTATCTATTCAAAACAAAGTCAACTAATCTCGTCATTGACTTGAATTCCATCGAACTCAACAATATAGGCAATGCCTTCACCAATCGTTGTTCCCCCAAAGGCCCCCCACAGGGCAATCACTAACGGCACAACCGAACAAGGCTCAAGCATTTCTGCTTGACCTTGTAACTCGACTCAGGAAACCCTTCCGCACATGCCTCCAAATTGAGCCTCCATGTTTAAAAGGGCACCTCGCACCCAACACACCCCTTAAGGATGCAAACGAAGATCCGCTCGAACTCCCCACGGAGTTAACCGACTCCACCACGAAGCTAACCAACTCCACCATGGAGCTAATTACCGAACTCCCCACGAAGTAATAACCAAACTCTTCCATGGAGTTAATGACCCACTCCTCCTAATAATCCGGTTCTTCTTCTCCAACTAAACCTTGAATAATCCTTATTGAACAAACTTCTCAACTTTGTAACGAGCCAATATATTGTAATCGAAAAACGATCACCGAAACAAATCACATAGCGAAAGACAAAAGACTTGGATTGAAAATCTAGTGCTCTGATACCAATTTGTTGTTTCAAACACAAAGTATGAAAATATAATACAAACCAACAAGGAAAATGAAGCACACTCCATAATGGTATCTAAAGGAACATAACCTGAATGGATAAGGAGCAAATGAAGAACCCTAATTTTCTACCAACAATCCCATGGGGGCTGACGCAGCGAAGTTCACAAGAGAATAGTTAGCGTACTATTTCAAACGATGATAGGTCTCGAATCCACAAGAAGAAAGAGATTTAACTCAGAGTTGTTTATTGAAAAAGAGGTAAATATGCCCATAGGCTACATCCTTATTTATAGGCTAAACCCTAACTCAACTAGGAAATAGAATAATCTTGCTAACCAAGAAAAACAATAAGGGAAACTAAGAAACATAAAATAAAAGACTAATACAAATTAAAGATTTTGCTTAACCTACTTATGAAAATTAAGTCTAATACCTAACAAAAACATGCCAAAACAAGTGGCAGAAAATTTAAAAATCCTAAATTAATTTTTACTAAAATAACGTTTCCATAAATTAAAACGTGTGGGAAAAAGTCAAGGATTTATTGCAGAAGGGTCATATACAGGAAAGCTTGAGTCCTTGTGGGGTTCCAGCCTTGTTGACGCCGAAAAATGATGGGAGTTGGCGTATGTGTGTGGACAGTCGTGCCATCAACATGATCACCGTCCAGTATAGGTTTCCAATACCTAGGCTGGATGATATGCTAGACATGTTGGATGGGTCCAAGTGGATTTTCAAAGATTGATCTGCGAAGTGGGTACCATTAGATTCGTATCCGGCCTGGAGATGAGTGGAAGACTGTGTTCAAAACCAAGGATGGCCTCTATGAATGGTTGGTTATGCCATTCGGCCTTTCTAACGCTCCAAGTACTTTCATGCGGGTGATGAACCAGGTGTTGAGACCTTTCACGGGAAAGTTTGTCGTTGTTTATTTCGACGACATACTTATCTACAGCAAATCAGAGGATGAGCACGTGGAGCACGTGCGCCAAGTGCTGATGGTGCTGCAAGAAAGTAAGATGTACATACAACTCAAGAAGTGCAGTTTCTTGACAAACAACTTATTGTTCTTGGGCTATATGGTGAGTGTTGCAGGTATTCATGTGGATGAAGAGAAGATCCGCGCCATTCGTGATTGGCCAATTCCCAAAACAGTTACAGAGGTGCGGAGTTTTCATGGGTTGGCCACTTTCTATAGGCGATTCATTCGAAATTTCAGCACCATTGTGGCGCCAATCACCGAGTGTTTGAAGAAAGGGAAGTTCTTTTAGGGAGAAGCAGCAAACAACAGTTTCACGGTGATTAAAGAGAAGCTGTGCACTACTCCAGTTTTAGCTGTACCTAGCTTTGAGAAGGTTTTTGAGGTTGAATGTGACGCTAGTGGGGTTGGTATTGGGGTTGTTCTTTCCTAAGAGAAGCGACCAGTGGCCTTTTTCAACGAGAAGTTAAGTGAAGCAAGGCAGAAGTGGAGCACTTATGACCAAGAGTTCTATGCGGTGGTTCGTGCTCTCAAACATCGGGAGCATTACTTAGTTCAAAGGGAGTTTGTGTTGTACACAGACCATCGGGCGTTGAAGTTCATCAACAGTTAAAAAAACTTGGATAGTATGCATGTGCGGTGGTCCACTTTTATTCAGAAATTTCCTTTTACCATTCGGCATAAGTCTGGGGTAACAAATCGAGTGGCTGATGCATTGAGTCGTCGTGCCACATTGTTGGTGACTTTAACCCAAGAGATTGTGGGTTTTGAGTTCTTGAAGGAGCTGTATCCAGAGGATGAGGATTTCAAAAAGATTTGGGAAGTGTGCAGTCAGAATCGACTTGTTAGTGACTTTCATGTTACTGATGGGTATTTATTTCGAGGCAATCGTCTTTGTATACGAAGGACTTCGTTGAGGGAGAGCTTAATCCAAGACCTTCATGGTGGAGGATTGAGTGGTCATTTAGGGAGAGACAAGACAGTTGCAAGTTTGGAGGAGAGGCATTTCTAGCCACAGTTGAAGAGAGATGCTGGAAATTTTGTGCGAAGGTGCTATACATGTCAGGTTTCTAAGCGTCAGTCTCAAAATACTGGTCTTTATACTCCTTTACATGTTCCTAATAATATTTGGGAAGATTTGTCTATGGATTTTGTGTTGGGGCTGCCTCGCACCTAGCGTGGTATGGATTTTGTTTTTGTGGTGGTAGACATGTTTTTCAAGATGGTGCATTTTATTGTGTGTCGAAAGACATCCGATGCATCGCATGTGACTCGTTTGTTCTTTAGAGAGGTGGTACGCTTACATGGGGTTCCACGGTCTATTACTTCTTACCGGGATGTGAAGTTCCTTAGCCATTTTTTGGTCAGTTTGTGGAAGATGTTTGGGACCTCCCTGAAGCGGAGCTCTACTGCACATCCACAAACTGATGGTCAAACGGGGGTGATTAACAAAAACTTGGGTAATCTGATTCGCAGTATATATGGGGACAAGCCAAGGCAATGGGATAATGCATTGCCACAAGCTGAGTTTGCTTTCAACAGTGTAGTTCACAGTGCCACAGGGAAATCACCTTTTTCCTTGGTTTATGTGTGACACCTCCAAAGCATGCAGTGGATTTAGTTCGTCTTCCGCGAGGTCCTGAAGTTGGCGTTGTTGCTGAGGCAATGGCTAAGTAGTCCCAAGAGGTGGTTGATTATGTGAGGCAAACGTTGGCTGAGACAAATGCGAAGAACAAGGCAGTTGTGGACAAGGGTAGGCGTGTTAAACTATTCAACGAAGGTGATGATTTTTCTAAGGACGAAGAGGTTTCCCGCCGGCACCTACAACAAGTTAAAGCCAAGGAAATATGGTCCGTACAAGGTTTTGCAGAAAATCGAGGACAATGCTTATGTGATTGATCTTCCCGAGTCCATGCAGATCTCCAATGTGTTCAACGTTGCGGATATTTTTTAGTATCATGAGGAGTAGCTGCTCTATCCAGATTTGAACTCGAGGTCGAGTTCTTTCGAAGAAGAAGGGATTGATGTAGAACAAGTAGCGGCCCAATTCTATGATCAATTGGACCGGTCAAAGCCTAAGAGGTCCAAACAACTTCTAATTGAAAATTGCCAATTTCGGCAATTTATCGACGAGCCCAGAATAGGCCCAAACTTGGTGGGCTGAAGCAGAATCGGAAAAGCGCGGTGGGATTTGCCCAACGCCAGCCCGATAATCAAATTGTAGTTGGGAGACGCCCAACTAAACATGTGGATAGCGAAGAACAATCAGGACTCGAAGTTGTAGAGGAACCAGAAGAAGAATGGGAGAGAATAAACTGTGTGGTGCAAAGGGTGCTATTTGCACCTTTGTCAGAGGATAACAACCAGCGGCATGACATCTTTCGATCAAGCTGTTCGATCAACAAGAAAGTGTGTGAACTGATTGTGGACAATGGAAGTTATGAGAATTTTGTGGCGAGGAGGCTGGTAGACCATCTGAAGTTGCCGACGGAACCCCATCTTCACCTTACAACATTGGTTGGATAAAGAAAGACCATATAACAAAGGTAACTGAAGTCTGTAAAATTCCTCTTTCAATTGAAATTTTTTATAAGTCTGAAGTTGCATGTGATGTTATTGAGATGGATGCTAGCCATGTATTGTTAGGTAGACATTGGCAGTTTGATGTTGATGTGGTATATAGGGGTCGTGACAACACCTACTCTTTCATTTGGGAGGGCCATAAGGTTGTTATGATTCCTTCCAGCCAACGAGTACCTGTCAAACCTAAAATAGAGCAGCCATCGTTTCTAACTAGTTCAAAAGCTGAGGCTGTGTTCAGAATGCTTTTGGAATGCTTTTCAAAAATGGGCCTTGAAACACTTTCCAAAACATGACTTTTCTTCCAATCCTATACGTACAAGTTTGACTGCAAAACCCAACCACTTTTCCTCCTCTCTCTGTGCAAAACCCAGCTGTGGGCCCCAGTCCAAAACCCAATTACCCAGCTGTCAGCGCCTATCTCTCTCTCTCTGCGCAAAACCCAGCTGTGGGCCCCAGTCCAAAACCCATTTACCCAAACCCTCTCTCTCTCTCTCTCTCTCTCTCTCTCTCTCTCTGTGCACAAAACCCAGCTGGAATGGGACCCACGTACTAGTGCTGCTATAGTTTGCATCCGATCACAAACTTCTTTTTTAGAACAAAAAATTATTTTTCAGTTCCAATCCGAACACAGCCTGAGTTTGTGACAGATTTTAAGGAGTCTGAACAAATAAACGAGACTATGATTTCAGTGTCTACCAAGATACAACCATTGTTGGAGGAGTTTGACAAGCTAGTTACTGATTATGTGTCTAACGAGCTCCCTCCAATGATGGATATTCAACATCAGATTTGGTGCCTGGGGTAATTCTGCCCCAATTTACCACAGTATTGTATGAGTCCAAAGGAGAATGAAACTCTGAGGGAGAAGCTGGAAATTGTTACTGTTGTTGGTAATCAAGTTGTTGAGGACCAACACAAATTTTCACAAGAGGTGATTGATGCTGCCACCTTATGTGATGGTTGTATGGTCAAGCCGACCTTTCTAAATGGGTAGGTCATTGATGTGTCAATCAATGCCAAGCAGGTACAAAATCAAGAGAACCCGCAAAGTCAAGTTGACGTTGATTTATTTCTTGGAGTGCAGCGATATGATTGGATTCCCAACATTCATCTACTGGATTTTATGAGACAATTGAAGCATGAAAAGAAGATACCATTGCAAGTAATTTTTGGTGTTGAACTATTTTGGAAGGGAATCAAGCGATTGAAGTATTCCAAGTATCTATTTGAAGAAAAGGAGAATGATGTGGGACAAGATATACACCCCTATCATTTATGGAAACATTATTTGGGTAACAATTTTTATTTACGTTTATTATTAGGAGATCTCATTTGTGATGTCTGTTTAGCACGATTCTAGCTTACTATTTTCTACTTTCCTAGAGTTTTATTTCCTTTTTTTTTATAGTCCTGGTTTCCAAGTAATGATTTGTTTGGTCTCCACTCTAAGTAATTTCCTTTTTATTAGTAGTCTTATTAGTATAAATAAGGGTGTAAGCCTATGACATAATTCATCTTCCAATTAATAAACAAACTTTGAGATTGTCGCTCTTTTTCTTGTGGATTCAAAAACATCTCGTGGATTCGAGAACTTTTCTCGTTTGGACTAGTACGCTAACTAGTCTCTCGTGAATTCCGCTGCGTCAGGGGCTCTCTCAAAGGGATTCACTTAAGAAGTCTAAGACCTAATTGAGAGAATTATAAGACTATATTTATAGCCACAGTATCCTTCCTAAAGATACTCCTTGCCCAAACAGATTTCCTTGCACCCCAAGTCTTAACTGAACAAGGAAACAAATCTTTAGGAAGTCCTAACTCGAATCAATAACTCACAGGCTGCGTCGAATATACCAAATTCGTTCGGACAGAATCTCATCCGGACGGGAATTCCATAAACAATATTGGGCCGAATTTCCAACACTTATTCTATCTCGTGTTTATTTTTTTATTTTTTTTAATTCCGCATTGTATTTAAGAAACCCAATTCAATCCCCTCTTGTATTGCTATTTGGGCCAATCAGCTTTTATTTTATAGTACTTGCTTTCTTCCGGTGGATATCCAAAAACTCTTGATATCTTTGTAATGTTTGTATCCTCTTCAAAAACTCGAACAGCACTGACGGGAATTCTAGAAACAATATTGAGCCGAATTTTCAACACTTATTCTATCTTGTGTTTAGTTTTTTTTTATTTTTAAATTCCGCATTGTATTTAAGAAATCCAATTCAATCCCCTCTTGTGTTGCTATTTGGGGGCCAATCTGCTTTTGTTTTATAGTACTTGCTTTCTTCCCATGGATATCCAGAAACTCCTGATATCTTTGTGATGTTTTGGTGTACTCTGTTTACATTAAATAGTAGTAAAGTTATCGAGATTATGATTATACAAAAAAAAAGGGTGTTTACAGGTTGTGAATCCAGAGCAAGCTCGTAAAGTGAACTTTGTTTATAGGTACGCACAAAAAACTTGAGCTTCGAACCGAATATGTAATAATGTAACGATTTTTGCTTCTAAAAATCCACGGAAAGTTCGGACTTAAATACGATACATGACTTGAGAACAAGTCAGCTCTTTATGCATGGATTTTTATCATGAGTAAGTTTGGAAATTAGATTCGAAGAGAGAGAAAAGACATGCAGAAAGGACCAGAAATTAAGGAATAGAAGTTAATGTATTTTTTGTCAGTTTTGGATAGATTAGGAAAATGAAAGAATTCGTTTATTTTATGCCCTTGTGGTTATTTGGAAAGGATTTAAGCATTTATACCAGACTTAATTTATTTTCTGGTAAAATGAAATAGTTATCAAGTCCATTCCTACAAATAAAGAATATTCTTTTATTTCCTTCCCAATCAATCACTTCAAGGCCCTTACGGTGACTCGTTGAGCTTTGCATAAGCTGATCCGAAGATTCGATTATCAAAACAATAAATTATATTTTGTATGATGACTCGCAGTTAAATGTATAGTTTGAGATAATTCAACTATATGCAATGTTCGCGCATACAAATCTCTATGTGTTAATGACAACATGTTACCAAACAATTTGTGTGCTACTTGTACTTCATCAAGTTCAGATTTCAAAAAGTGTATAGAATAGTGTAATAAAGGATGGAATCCAATAACAATTAAAGAAGACATTGTATAGAAATTCAACAGCTAAGTATGCTATTTCGAACCACATTTCCTCACCATAAACACAAGTAGATAGACGAATAGTCCTACTACTTCGTGTTTATTAGTGAGAAAACGGGTTCGATTAATCTTCCTTTATTCATTACTCTCGTACGTAAACTTTATTTTGATAACAAATGTTATCAACAACAGGAATCGAAAAATAGGTAAATTGTTGTGCTAGTAATTGTGTGTAACCAAAACTAGAAAACAAAATAAATTCTGCGGAGAGCACTGCATCTTCCCAAGCTCAGCTCCCATAGCATCATCACCAATGCCAACGGCGAAACAATGGCATGAAAGCAAATTTCATGAGTCCCTTGTCACAATGGAAGCCATTACTCTCGCCACAGGCAAAGTAGTATGGCTGCCACTTCTTCAACCGGAACTCGAATCCCACTCCCCCGCCTTGTGTTGTGTTCGCCAGTCGCCTAGCACGAGTCAGGTCACACTTCAAGAAGCTCCAGAAGTTGGTGAATAAGACAACGCTATGAGGGTGTGAGGAGTTGTCAACTGGAGGGTCATACTTGAACACTGCAACCACAACATTTATATGTATTACAGACGTAAAACTTATATAGGATTTTTCATCTTATTTTCTTTTTATTCATTAAAATTGCTTTCACCGCTATTTTTGCCACAAATATCCATGCACGATTGTAGTGTATAGCAAATAAGAAGGTGTATCAACTTACCTAGAGTATCATTGAGATAGAATGGGCCATTTTTAAGAGCCCAATCAGTGTAGTTGAACCCAAACTGCCATTTAGCGGACCCGCCAACGATGATCCTATTGGGCCCTGACCCAGTATTGTTGTTCCGGTGATTGGCAAACCAGTCTGTGTAGTTAAACCCAAAGTTCCAACGCTGGGTTGCAGAAATTTTCTTATCTGCCATTCCAACTGCTACCATAGAAGCAGCAGTTAGTAGCAGCATGAGCACTTGTGCTTGTTTCAAGCCCATCTCTGTAAGACTCCAATTTCAGCGCTTGAAAATTTGGAACTTGAGAGAACTGATGGTGAAAATGTAGGTGGTGGAAATGAAGGGTTGAGTTGATGGGTTTTTATAGGGAAAATTAGATTCAAGAGGTGAGAGGAAATGTGTTATGGGGAGCCGAATTTTTCCTGAGTTGGGTTTGGTAAGAGATGGAAAACGTGTTATGAAGGTTTTTTTTTCTTTTGTTGTACTTATTGGTTTTTTTTTTTAAGTCAGTCTACAAATTGAGACTTTCACTTTGGTTTACAACACAATGTTTACCATGTCAACTATCATCTTAAATTGATAATTACAGTGGACCATTTTTTAAGAGGGCGAAGGGCTTGTGGTTATATATCTATATGACCATATTTTGCTTATTAAATGAAAAAATGACCAAATTGTAGTTGGTCTGAGAAGCTTCAACTAGGAATTCCGGTCGCAACCCTACTTACGAACATTTTGCACTAACAATTGCACAAGCTAAAATGGGTTCATCAATTGAGGAGTGAGGACCCACATCAGTGCAGTGTGTATGGATCCCTCCACCCTTATGATTGTGTGCAAGTTTGTGTAGTTGTATGTCACTAGCATAATTAATTTCTTTAGACCGTGATATATTCTAATTCAAGAGGAGAGAATGATGGAGAAATTTAAACCGTCCAAAACATTTTTAGTGGGATGCACGCTCGGATATCACGTGTGCGGTACCCGCTCGGCAGCCAAAATCTTTTCCTCATGCAGACTTCGGGGCAGGGGCGACTCCACCTTGATGGTAGGGGTAGGGATGGCAATGGATCGGTTTGGTCCGGATTTTATGATTATCATACCCAAACCCAAAGTATTTATCTATACCCAAATCCAAACCGATATCCGACGGGTATAATTTTTAGTGCACCATAACCAAACCATATGGATTTGGATTTTATCCGAACCACACCAAACCAGCATTAATATTCATTTCATTAATGAACATATGAAGGAAAAATATTATATATTAAAACAAAAAAGTAATATCAATGCCTCCATTGTTTTAGGATGAAGTTGACTACGATGCGGAGTCACCAATCTATTACTAGTGCTAAATGCCGACTCAGAAGCAATAGAAGACATGAGGATAGCTAACATATCCTATAAGTAATATTATATGGATCAGTTTGGATTTGGTTTGGGTTTGGTTTTGGCCGAATACTTGCTAAGACCAAACCAAACCCAAATCCAAACCCGTTGGATATCATGTTTCGAAAACCAAACCCGCCCCATGGGTAGGAAAAAAAAAAAAAAACCTCCCCGATAGGTTCGTTTTGGTTCGGGTATCCACCGATTTTGGGTGAAATTGCCATCCCTAGGTAGGGGGGTCAGCCAGACCCCACGGAGGGACAAAATTTTACTACTATTTATTTAATTTTTTTAAATATTCATAAATGAACCCTTTGAATTTGTTGGTGACACCACTAGACAACTCCTAAAAGTTCATAAAAGTTGATTCTTTGTGTGGTTTGTTTGAATCCTTGTCACTCATTTTGTTCTTTTAACAATGAGAGGTTGATTTGTCTTGCTAGGTTGAGCTTAAAATGTGATTTTTGTTGGAGCAAAATTTTTAGTTGCTATTACTATGACGTTTTTCTTTAATTGATGGTTGATAAAATTATTTAATATTTATGAGTGACCCCACGCTTGCGAACTCCTCGAGTCGCCACGGCTTCGGGGTCAACCAAATGTCAAGCTCAATAGCTTAGTATATTAAATTCAAACTTGGTCCAGCCTGAACGGTGAAATAAATCAATAATCATTGCATTTGTTAGAAAATGAAGTCCAAATTTGTATTGCGGTTTGAACTGAAAATATGGTCGACAAAAATTGGGTAAGAAACAACTAGCTAGTAACAGTAATACTTACCAGATGATGAACTGATGACCGTTTTATAGCGTCAGTTTAGCTATAAACCTAATTATGGGTTCCCTCTTCTTTCATTCTGAAGTTCGTGGCCTGCTGTGCCAGCCATATGGGCTTCGTCCCTAGCTCAAAAACATAATCCAAACTGTTTACTTTGTAGAACTCGACGAGTAGAAGAGTTTGTAAAAAAATCAAGTTGTTCGGCTAGCATTATTATTTTGATAGACAAACCAAACTATTTTTTGGTTTTTTGATCCGGACAAACCAAAAAAATTTTGTCGTATTTTTTGTATCCTTTTTGTTGTTCATTAACTGGAAAAAAAAAAATAGTGATTCGCTTACTAAGTTATAGATATCCGATTAACTTTACTTATTTATGAGGTTTTTAAATGCATCGAGCTCTCTACAAAGTGAACAATTCAAGTCATGTTCTTAAGATCGGGACGCGACCCTATGACCAGCACAAAAGGATCCCCGCCTCAAAGTGAATACAAAATTTAATCTTGTTAATAAAACAGGTTTATATAATAGTACGACTCTACTCAACTCAATAAAATCTTGCCCTAACTTTCCATATTTTGAAGAAAATTTCTCACACTTGCGCTGTTTATTTGGCAACTTAATGCATGAAATTATTTTCCAAAAAAGTTTAGTGGTACATTTTCTTATAGAGTATCTGTTTTAGTTGATAGAAGTACTTTGAAATAATTGATCAAAAGAAAAAAAAGAGATATAGGATTTAATTTTACAAGAAATTTATTCATACAAACAAAATTAATTAGTATAAATTATGTCTCTACTTATTAAGTAATTTGTCTTTTATTTGATGAAATCACTTTAGCACTTTTTTACTTCAGTGAAATCATTACAACCAATCAAGCTCGAGTTCGAGCTTGAGCTGGAGCCCACTAAATTTTAAAAGAGCCAAGCTCGATCACCATCAAACTCGGCTCGACTCGATTCTCGTTTACACCCTCCCCATGAAAATGGGAGTAAGCTCCGAACATATTATTTGGGCCGTAGTATTCTCTTTCAGTTTGGGACTCCTTCCTTGGCCCATTAAGAAGCCCAGCCCTCCACATGCAAAAATTGAAAATAAAAAATTTTGAAAGAAAAGAAAAGAAAAAAAAAAAAATCTCAAACCCAATAGATCTCCCGCACTCTTCTCTTCTCTCTCTCTCTCTCTCTCTCTCTCTCTCTTACATTCATTCACTCTTCAGACTTCACACTCCCATCACTCTTCATTCCTCCGCATCACAGCCTGAGACGCCGCCGCCGCCGGCTGAGATGGGCCCACCAAAACCCTCCATTACAATTTCGCAGCAAGCTTTCGACGAAATGGTGAAGGAAAACATCGACGACCTCGGAATGGACCCCACCGAAGCCCTTCAAGACGCCATCGAAACCCTAACCCTCCAAGGCGTCGATCTCTCTGGTAATCAATAACCCCCGAAACCGTCTCAAATTATTTTTCCAACATTACCCTCTGTCGCTCCCACTAATCTCACTATCACCCCTGCTTTTTTCTCAGGTATCGTTACGTGCAAGGAAGACCCAGTGATCCAGTCGTTGGATAGGTTGAAACAGTTGAATTCTAATTGGACGGATCGTATTGGTAAAGATGGGGATGAAGAGATAGATTTGCTTGATAAGTTGACTGAGTTGTGTTCTGCGGAAGGGCCTGGGAATGCTGCGATTGGGACCAGAAATGGAGGGATTGAATTGGTTTGTTCAGTTTGTTCAAAGCTTCGTGAAGGGTCCGATCCGGGTTTGCTTTCGGGGTTGAAGACATTGGCATCGCTTCTTCATGGTATGTAATCAAACAACTACAGTACATTGTATACAAAAGAAGATCTACATTGTTGACATTGTAGAGAAACCAGTCAAACCGACAATCACACAACACGTGAAGAAACAGGTAACGATATAGAGATATTTACGTGGTCCTCTACCTGTATAGTGGAGTACATCCAGCTCTCACTGATTTCCACTATATATTGGATGAAGAACGGAGTCCAAGTGGGCTACATATAGCAAGTATTTATCAGTTACGCTTATATCATCAATTACCATTATACACCTGTCAGCAAAGTGCTAAGCATCTTCAACCCTTGCTCAAATTTTCACTCAAAAGTAAAATTTTGAGTAAAAGCTTCATTTGGTATGAAGCACTCCAATGCGGCAAACCAAATCTAGGCACAAATTTGAGTAAAAGACTCATTAATGGTATGATTGTAAATTTGAGAGGGATAAAATAGCTTTGCAAATTTGAGTAAAAATCAATTTGGTATGTGTTCGAATCAAGGAGTGGATTGAGGTTTTGAGGACTTCTACTCAAATTTTGAGTTCTGAGTATTAAAAAAAGAGTAAGGGATGGAAATGGTCTAATTAGAACGAATCAGACTTCACTAACCCAAAAATATCTTTCCCTTGGAATGATATCACGTGTAAGTATCATATGTGGAACTGACATTGTTGGGGATTGTGGTCTGGTGGAGTTTGTTTATGTGATTGTTGTAGTTGACTACTAGAATTGTTTTCATTCTGGTGTTTTTGTGGGTTTAGTTGAGGTCGTTAGGTTTTATTGGCCGAAAATTTGAAAGTTGGTTGATTTCTGCTTATCATCACTTGCTATCTATGTAATTTTAGGTTGCTATGTGACTTAAGTTGTTCTCACTTCCAAAAGACATCAAATTTGGAGGTGCAAAGAGAAGGATAAAAAATTGAAACAATAAGTGCAAACAGGATTTGTCTGAATAAATTTTTGTTATAATGTTAAATGTGGACCATACTGTCTATAAAAGAGTACACCTCTAATAAGATCAGAGACGGAGCCAAGTAAAGGCTAATAGGGGGCCTTGGCCCCCACGTTGTTTTGGGATTTTTTTTTTTCTTAATTTTCTTTTTTTGGTGAATACTTCAAATTTACATGACCAATTGGAAAGTTCAAACAACATTTTCAAGAATGCAGCTTAATCTTTGTGAGTATAATGTAGTTCGGTATCTGGAATTCGAACAATTAGGAAGTATTTTCGGGCTATGTCAATGGTTGATTGGGACTAAAAGATAAACAACCTACTTACTTGTCTACATAGTTGTGGTACTTGTGCTAACTTTTCATAATTCGGCCCCTCCGTTCACGAAATTCTAGTTCTGTCCCTGAATATGATGTGTTATAATGTTTAATGTGGACCTTACTGTCTACAAAAGAGTTTTCCTCTAATATGATGGGTTTGATACCTAGTGGATTTCGTGGAGGACTGAAAATAGGATGTTAGAGTGACACGGGGCTTGATTACTAATAGTTAATGTGATCAAAGCACTATGATTTTTTGCATGATATTTTGCGCGAAATTTGCTTATCTTCAATTCGAAGCCTTGTATAGTAATCTGAGTGAATGACTGATACATGTGAGGCCATTGTATATTGATATATGAAGATGCAAAATTTCTTTATTTGCTCTTTTGTGGTTATGGTCTTCCATCATTGCTTGGCATTAGGATATGGCCATTTACTGTAATGGGAATTGATATATGCAATTGTTTTTCCTCCGTAGACGTTCAAAGTGGTGATACATTTCAAAGGAGTGGTGGACCAAAGATGGTGATGGCTATCCTAAGTGACATCAGTCAAAGTTCGAATATCTTGAATGGTGGTTTTTCTGTTGTTGCTGCAGCTGCAACAGGCAATGAGATTGTCAAGGAATCATTCATGGAGTTGAAAATTGATGAGCTTATGCTCCAAATTTTGAGAACACATGGTGAAGGGAGCATCCATAGTTTATATGATGCAATGCGAATCTTGCTGACACCTGATGATAACCGTGTTGTGGCATCCCAGGCAAGTAACATCTAAGGTTCATGGAAATGTATGTTTTTTAGTTCTTACACAGTTGTATCGTTGATTTAGAGTGGAAAATTATTTTGTAAATTTGTCTAACAAAGTGTCAAAGTTGCATCTGAATGTAACTGAGTGGTGTCAACTATAGGTCTATGGTTATGCCCGACGATTTGCAAAGACTGGAATTGCTGAAGTTCTTGTGGAATCTCTTAAAGAAGGGCTTAGTTCTCCAAGTCTAGTATCAGCAACCGTCACTTTAAAAGCTGTTGCTGTCAATGTAAGTTTTCCTATGTAGTATTACGTTTAAGCGAGCACATTTATTGCTTCAGATCTCTAGTTCATGTTATTCGAAGTTTTTTTCGCTTTAGGTTTTTTGTTGAGGCTTTTTTCTAGAATATTAGTGCTGTCTTTCTACGCTCCATCTGCTTTAACAATCAATTTCTTCCTTGGCACAACTATTTGGAGAAGGCATGTTATAGGGTCAAAGATGTTTGTAAACAAAGGTAAGGGAAAATGCAGAAAACCTGCTGGTGTCTAAGGATTGTTTTGAATGGCTATACTTTATTGTCGCTGATTTTTATTCATTTTTTTTTCCCTTTTTGATCAGGTCTCGCTGATTTTCACTGACATCTGCTTTTCTGCGTGTTTTTTTTATGGGCTACTTGTGGTTGCAGGATGAAATATGTAGATCTATCGCTGAAAGTGGCGGTGTAGATGCAGTTCTTCGATGTATTGATGACAGTGGTGAACAGGGCAATCAAACCATAGCTAGAGTTTGTTGTTCTTTTCTGTCTAAGGTTTTAACCAAATCTCTCATTTGACCGTCTTTGAAAATGTGAACACTCACGTACACGTGCTTTCTTTCAACACCCGTTTTTATCAATTTTAGGCTTTACAATAGAATTACCAATACTTACATTGTACCAACTTTGCAGTATGTTTTGATGGCACAGCCAATCTGCCATACGTAATTTTTCCATTGTAGAAGAAACACCTGAGCACACTGATTGGTAGTCAGATGCTCTATTTGATATTGATAAGATGGAGGCAGAAAAGAGAAATATTGGAATCTCAAACATGTCAGTTTTAGAAGGCGCGGTGCATCCAAGTACATACTGTAATTCGCGAGCTATTGTTCTAGTATCTTCTGATGTCAATACTTCTCCAATTTTTTGTACCAATTAGCTACCTCCAACTATGTTAACTCTTAATACATCGGAAACTGGTAATTGGGTAAAACCTGCAGCCAACTTGAATTCAGCAGCTTTCTTATTCACTTCTTATCTTTATATCTGCTTGTACTAGAGATTCACTAAATATGTTTCACCCTTTTGTCCTTTTTTTTCTTTGGTGTTTCTTGATTGTTGTACTCAATTAGTTGGCAGGAAGTGATACAAATAAGAGTGCTATTGTACAAAAGGGAGGAATGGATAGACTAATCAAACTTGCGGCCAGATTTTCTGATGATCCTTCTGTTTTGCAAGAGGTAGGAAAGTGTTTTATACAAATGATCCTGCTTGTTTCAATTACTGGTTCCTATATCTATATTGTGATTGGAAATGCAGCTAGTATTTTGAATCTTAAATTATGCTTAATCAACATATGCCAAGAGATATAAGATTGGATACATATGACAACTAGCTATGTACCACCGACACGGACACGGGCACAACACCGACACTCCAACACCCAAATTTCAGAAATTGGACACAACACGTTGGGGATAGGTTTTAAAAAAGGCTCTAATTACAATTATGTAACAGTAACACCATATATACCTTAAATCTTAATTAACATTAAATCATTCACAAAAGTATTTTGTTAAAGCATCCAACTCAAAACCAATTGGCAATGCGTCCAGAGGCTGCCCAGGCTCATATACTAGTTTTCAAGGTGATATTTATCCGATGTGGGACAAATTCCAAAACTCCCCGGAGTGTGCGACCCCTGACTCGCACGTGGAGAGGTCAACGAAGGATCCAGAACATACAGATCACAACGGAACAAAGTGTAACTATGGCACAAACAAAGGGGAAAAGCCTCCGAAAACCTAGCTCTGATACCATGTTAACGCATCCAACTCAAAACCAATTGGCAATGAGTGGATAGGCCGCCCAGGCTCATATACTACTTTTCGAGGTGATAATTAACCGATGTGGGACAAATTCTAACACATTCCAATAAAAAGCGTTTCACCAACTATTTGTCCCCCATAATTAATAAACCATCACATGTCACACAAAAAAGAAAGACTTCTCCAAACTTTAACAAGTGTCTACTATACAGTTAAACTCCCCTGACATTTATTGCGAGTGTCCCGAGAGTGTCTGAAGTATTTTTTAGAGTGTCCGAACCAAAAACATTGGGGAAAAAGTGAACACTTTGGATTTCAGTGTCGGACACGTGTCCGGAGAGTGTCCAGAGGGTGTCGGTGTCCAACAAGTGTCCGACATAGGTAGGTGGCCTCCGTCGAAGTGTCCATGCTACACAGACAACTAGAAAGGGTATTACAAAAGAAGATGGGTGGTGTTCTTAGAGCATCCTCATCAGGGGAGGCAAATCCCCCTAATGGCTAAGTTGTTGAGTGAAAGGGGAAACCCCCAAAAAAATCAGACTCAACAAATTTTTTGTAAATCTGCAAAAGTTATAACTTTGCTACAGTAACTCGGTAAATCCTTTGAGGCAATATTCACAGGTTAAAGCAATTCTCTCTCCTGACTTCCTGAATAGAGAGTTTGATTTTGTGAGTTTTTGAAAAAGTGACTTGCTAATTTATAAAATGTGTTTTTGAGGTTAAATTTAATCCAATTTTTGTTGAGCCTGATGAGGATGCCCTTAGGTGGCAAGAAGTTCAACATTGCAGAAGTTAGTTAAACTTGTGTGTCTATCATGCATCCAAATGGATTCAGATAGATGTGCTTGTCTTTTCAAACAATGTGTGTGTGTGTGTGTGTGTGTGTGTGTGTGCGCGTGTGCGCGCGCGCGCTTCTTGGTAAAATAATGTTAGCAATCATTTGCTTATGAAGATTTGGGCTCCGTGATATTTCTGGCCAAATTTTTGCATACCTAGGGTCATCAATATGGTTATATTGATTGCATAAGTTATCTACTCCCTCCATCACTTAGTTGCACAAAGCGAGTGCAGGAGTGGGAGCGGGGGAATATAGAAGCTCCCAAGGTTGGGTGCGTGAAAGGAACCTATACATATATTATGAATATAATGTAGCTTTGAATATACACTTTAAAACTGCGATCATTCTAGGGAGTAAAAAATATGGGCAAGAAATGGGCTAGTCTTAGAATGTATGGTTTTTTTTTAAAGATATCATGACTTGGGCTATATATGTGAGCTAAATCGATGAACAATTTATAAAGCTAAGTGATAAATTACTGTTTTTCTATACCATTACCGTGCAAAAGCTCCCATCTTCGTATCCTTAGTTGGGAGCGCAGAATCGCTTCTAAGGTGGGAGCGGCACCACTTTAGGGGCTCCGTGCTACTAAGCTCCATCCCCTTGTGGTTTTTGGTTGTGCCCTTTTAATTGGTTCAGCAAAACGGAACAAATGAGTGGGGACAGAGACAGTTTATGTATTTAGCAAGAGGTAAATCCCATGGGTTAATTATCTTTGTTGTTGTACAGGTCATGTCTATCATATCAATACTATGCTTGAGATCCCCAGACAATGCAGCTCGTGCCATTGAAGCTGGAGCTGGAGATCTTGCTATCCAGGCAATGCAGAGCTTTCCTGGAGCTCATCAAATGCAGAGGAATGCCTGCTTGATGATCCGAAATCTCGTGGCTAGGAGCCCAGAAAATAGGCAAGCTGCTTTCTTTTTACATTTTGATCTTTTTCTCAGTTTTCTTTCTTGTGAAATCTCGACGATCCGAAATCTCGACGATCCGAAATCTCATGGAGGTTTAACAAATAGCGAATTTCTCTGATGACGCCTTGCATGTGAAACTTTGTTTCAGAACTCTATTGCTCAACAACGGTATTGAGAAAATCATAAGGAAAGCTAAGGAAAACCACGAGAGCTGCAGCAGTGCTGCTACAGATGCGCTCAGAGATTTGGGGCTTGATGACTACAACAAATAGGTTACACCTATTGCCCTTACCTACTTCTTTCTTTTGCAATGTCTACTTTTTGCTCAAAGAGGGGAGAGTGTGGCTCGCATACGGTTTTGGGGGGAGAGAGTGAATCCAAAACAATCTCACCCGTTTATACTTACCTAGTACAATCTGATGTTTCGGTTCCCAAATCTGGAGTCGTTAAAGACAGTTGTCAGGGATCCATTCCAATTGGTTCGAGTTTTGAACAAATGCAATGGATGGATGTTGGATTAATTTGAGGCTTCAATGCCAGAGAGGACAATATGAGTATAATCTAACTTTCATGAAAGCAAATACAAGTGAGCTATATTACACATGAACTAAACATCCAACAAAATTGGGGTCCACCGAGTTCATATTTTACTCTCTAATATCCTAATCCCGCGCTTGTTGCGCATTTAGCAGATTTTCTTGAACTTGCGGATTTTACAACCCATAGATGTGAAAACATTCTGGGTTTGCTTGGCCCGTGATAACTCCTGGTTGAACTATATTATTTCAATTCAGAATCTGAGGGCTCGTTGGTAAGTGGTAACATGGCATTCCGGAGATTCCAAAATCCCTAGTGCATCTACACAGCGACTTTGGCGACTGGAATTAGAGGAGAAGTACCTAGATTGTAAGCGCGCCATCCATACCTTTGTAGCTAGCAGGATATTCAATGCCCATTTCTCACCAACTTTGCTGCGCGCACAAACTGATCCCCTCATCAATCGAAGAGGGAGTCTCTCTAGAGTTAGTCGCTCTCTCTAGGAATCGGTGAACTGCGCCTCAGCACCTCTAGTTTCCATCATTGATTCTCTCTTAAATCTTCCCTGTGTTGTTCTGTGTGAGAAAAGTCTCTGAGATTGTAAGGGGTGTCTCTTATCTACAGGCGTCCTGGGTCAGTTCTATTAGATTAGTTAAATAGGTTTTTTTTTTTTTTCCTGCGGCCAATAAATATTGGGAAGTTGGTTCTGGGTAGAAATAAAAGCCATGCACTCGAAGAGTCTTATCTCTCAATTAAGAGGGTACGATGTCCTTTTCTAGGAAAAAATCAATTGATTGGTTAGACTTAGATCAAGAGCTATAAGAACAATCAAAAACGTGCCATCTAGAATCAGAAGGTGATGTGGTCCGAGGTAAGTGCTAGAGTGTGTTCTTTTGGTTTTGGTAAAGATTTCTATAAGATCCTTGAAGGAGTTATTACGTGAGTAATCATTTTGTTCATTGTTCGTTAAAGAATGTATTCATTTGCTTTGTTTTTTTCAGAATTTTCACCATGTTCAAGCAAAGCACTTTGTTCCAGGAGCTGCTGATTTGAGGTTTCAGGAGGTTCAAAAATCAGAAAGCTGAGGGTTTGGGATGGAAAGGCTTGGATCAACTCTCTTATTTGTTCCAACAAACCAATCTAGCTCACAACATCGAAAGAACTCCCGCTGCATGTAGATTTGTGCGTTCTTCATTAAAACATGCCTGGTCTTCTGATTTATCCATACGTATTCTTATATAGAATCCTTACTATTGTTCATAACTTTTGATTTTCTTTTTTCTTTTGCTGATAGAAAAGTTTTACGGGTCGTGTGATAAGTTGTAGAAATAGAGATGAGAGTTTTTCCGGGCGATATTTTTTTGTGATACAATCCTTAAGAGTAGTTTTGGATTTAATGTTTTTTTCTGTTTTGGTTCATCTTAACTATCATAAGTTTAGTTTGATGTTTATGTTGATGGTTTTTTTTTTTTTTTTGAACAGGATGTTGATGGTTAATTGGGATGTTTGTAATGATGGTTGGCCTCCTGCGCAAATTTGCAAGTATTTGTTGTTTGTGTTGTGACTGAGATTTCTTGGAAAGAGATTACTAATCTATTTTGATAATTATTCATAAACACTATTCTGATGAAAAATTTATTTTGCAAACATTTTTCAAGCACTTTACAGATTACTAATCTATTTTGACTATAGGCAATCAAATTAGTGACTAGGATTTGCTATTTGCATTTATGTACTATTATTCTATTAGTTCGTTTCGACGAGAGGAATCGAAAAATTATAAAGTTATGGTTGAAATTCTTTTTTTATTTTAAAAAAAAGATAAAAATAAGTCACGAAGACAGATTTTTGGCTTATTTATGTCTTTATTAAAGAAAAATAATTTCGGCTGATAGTTTTTTTATTTTTTCGGTGACTCTTATTGAAACAAACCAATAATATAAAAAGTTTGACTTGAGAATAATAATTGTGATTTTCTTTAGGAAATACAAAAACTTGCTCCATTAAGCAAAACATAAGTATTTTGTTAAGGAAAAGTATTTTGTTAAGGAAAATGCTAAAAAAATGCGCTTATCATGTTAAGGTTAAAAAAGCATGTTAAAATGTGTGAAGGTATATAAAAAAAGATGTCAGTGTATTGAAAAGTAGTGATAAAAAAAAGTGTATGGAAAAGTACTCCCTCCGTTTCTAAATAATAGTCTCATTTTCTCTCTCTTACTATTTTTCAAATCAAAAAATAAAGTACTTTCGAATACTTTAATTTAGTGCGAAAAAATTCAAAAAATGATACACGAAAGTACTTCATCTTTTGATTTAAAAAACGACACGACTTTTCGTAGTAGACTATTAATTTGGAACGGAGTGAGTATATAGAACACTGCTAGGGGTACACCCTTTTTTGCACCGAAAATGCACCCCACGCCTTCGGGGACCCGCTTTTGGGTCCCACACGAGTGATCCGAACCGTTCATTGTTCTTAAAACATTTTTCCGAGGGGGTCCACCAAAAATCAGCTCAATCGGACGGTTAGAAAATGCTTGAACCAAAGTCTCACCGTTTCAAATGAACGGTTCGGATCACTCGTGTGGGACTCAAAAACGGATCCCCAAAGATGTGGGGTGCATTTTCGGTGCAAAGGATGGGGTACCCCCAGGTTTTCCGGAGTATATAATATGCACTAGAATGCGTATTTTTTTTTGGGTCCCACACGAGTGATCCGAACCGTTCATTGTTCTTAAAACATTTTTCCGAGGGGGTCCACCAAAAATCAGCTCAATCGGACGGTTAGAAAATGCTTGAACCAAAGTCTCACCGTTTCAAATGAACGGTTCGGATCACTCGTGTGGGACTCAAAAACGGATCCCCAAAGATGTGGGGTGCATTTTCGGTGCAAAGGATGGGGTACCCCCAGGTTTTCCGGAGTATATAATATGCACTAGAATGCGTATTTTTTTTTTGGTGTTTTTCTATACTTATTGTACGCTCAAAGACCTTTGGTCCCATGTACACCAGAGTACACTCAACTACAGTACACAGCAGGTGGTAGACTTGGAATATGCTTCAAACTTTGACGTTAATAATAAATGCCAATTTATTCGGTGACGCTGTTCAGATTTTGTACATCGTCAGAACATCATTACGCAAATGCAGACGCGGAGGGAGAGGTAATAAGAATAATTTGCAATGAGGGCTGTTATGCGCCCCAAGGGGACAACCCCTGACACACCCCACCCCCATTGGCCCCACCCCCCAATTCCCCCAATACCCCTCCCCCTCCCCCTGACTTCGGCCCAAATTTGTGTTTTTTTTTTTTTTTTTTTTTTTTTCCTTTAACTTTATTTATTTAATTACTTATTTAATTTAGTTTATTCAAATTACATTTGCAAGTAGATTATTTTTTACATTGACATTTAAACTTGACTTTATATTTTAATTAGTTAATTAATTTGTCTTAACAATGAATAATAACAATAAAAACTTCTAAAAGTAAATAATATTACAATCACATTTATAAAGTAAATAAATATTACAATCATGTTTAAAAGTGAATAAATATTACAATTGACAACGTTCAGCCCTAATCAATATTGCCACCAAATTGTAGTCCCGGCACGACGCCCAGTATGTCGTTCCACAATTGAACACCTTCATTATAAGCAACAGCCCATCCTGCAGCTTCATTCGATGCATTCTTCCACCACCATATTGGGATGGGTGGTACAGGGTGATGAGGGCGCAAAAAAAGTTGCACGAAGTGATTGTTAATACGGGCAATAGCTATTTCTTGGCGCTGTTGGACTGAAACTGGATGAGATCTCAATGGCAAGTGAGTAAAACAACTTCCAGCATTCGCGTCAAATGTATATAGTACAATGTTGTACCGTGATGCAATGACTATCCCCAAACTCATACATTCCATCCAATATGGCCGTGGAGCCGTAGGCTTCCAATAGCTCAGTGCCCGTAGTACATCATCTGCCATATTTTTTACGGGATAAACCGCATTGTAGAGAGCTCTATTCTGATTAATTTCTTGGATAAGATCATGTCGTACTTGATCCCAGCGCTCCTCAGTGCCATAGATATGCGCGGCTATCGCTCTGAATCCACAATGACCATCACCTTCTACGTCTTTGGTGTGGGACATATACTGCTGAAATTGCCAAGGTAAATACTGAATGTAGTTAACCTCTTCCCTCTCCCTCTCTTCCCTCTCCCTCTCCACCCTCTCCCTCTCTTCCCTCTCCCTCTCCACCCTCTCCCTCCCTGCATTTTTTCCTTTCCCTTTCCCTCTCAATGTAGATGCTTCTGTACAGGAAGGTATGCGCCTTCCACTTTGCTCAGCTTTTCCCACCGGTCGACCTCTATGTTCAGTGTTGTATGATGGGGCTCGAACACTGCTGTGAGACGGATCTGCCATATCCTTAAACCTGTCTATCATATGTTTTCGCATACGTGGATCCATCCCCTGTAATATGTCAACCACATGAGATGTCTCGTCGGGTTATTCTCCCTCGTCATTAAACCCGGTCGCGTGCATAGAGAGCCTACTCCAATGAACGTGGATACTGGATAGCGGAATTGACATGCCGTGGGAACGATAAGCCCTCAAATCGTGCATACATGGCAATCCGTGTGTTGTTCTGATCGAACAGCAGCAACTGCCGCTTGGGAGGGGGTAGGCGTCTGCGGCGGATTGTAGTTGAAAATCGATCAACCCCAGTGCATATAATGAAACGCGACACCTGATTTCATCAAACATGGCGTCACGTAAATGGTTGTGGCGTGGAATGTTGACAGACTTCTCAAAAGACTTCTTAATTTCCCCAAACTGATTTGTCAACATATTATCTATGCGTTCAAAAGAAGTTTGGAGCGATGACATGGTTGTACCGCCCAAATAGCACTTTAGCTTCGAATGTGCAGACTCGACCCTGTAATAGAATAATGCACTTTCTTTAAATAGGAAAGTTTGAACAGTGTAGTAGAATATAATGCAGAAAATTTAACTCGTAAAATTATAAAGTGACTATACCTTTGACTTGAATTGCTTCCGAGGTGCATACATGTATCCGTCCATGCTGTAATAAATCGCTCTTTGTACGGCGTTAACCATGTATCCGCAAGATAAGTTATGACACGCGGATATTGGCTATACTCCTCGCACATGGCAGCCCACTTATGCTGGTAAGACGAAGTGCTAGATGAATGAATAAGGGACTGCCATGAATCGCAAAAGTCTGGAAAGAACTGACCAAGCACAGCGCTGCAGTTCTTCATTACGCACTGATTTATGTGCCAAATGCAAAGGATGTGACGTGCCATGGGGAAACATGCTTCAATAGCGTTCATAAGTGCCAAATCACGATCTGTAACAAACACCAATGGGTACGGTGCCCCCTTTCCAACCATCCACTTCTTTAAGGTATTCAAGGCCCATGTACATGTATCTTCCCTCTCATTATTAAGATATGCGAACATAAGCGAGAAAGTTAGATTTGTGGATGTGATACCCACAACCTCCAATAGTGGTTTCCGATACTCATTGGTTTTGTATGTGGCATCAATTACCAACACAGATGAAAAGTTGACAGACAGCTCTAGACTTGTAGGATGAACCCAAACAATATCTGTGATTTCGTTGGTGTCTTGATTTGTCCTAAAGTCGTGGAGGTACCCATTCTTAATTAATTGCTCTAACACATACTGAGTAGTAGTTAGACCACCCCGTTTGGCTTCCTTGTTTATGGAAATAGCGTTGTAAATGATTCTAATTCCTGTAGTGTTTGACGGGTCTTTTTTCTTCAAAATACTAAGAATTTCACGAGGGGCGGTGCTGTTGGCCATCTCGACCACAAACTTTTTCTCCATTGGTTTTAGCCTTGATGGGTACTCGTGGCCCTCAATATTTTCTGCCGCCTCATGGTTATGGAGACCACAGGAAACCCTTAAACCCCACTTGGCACCGTTTGGAGGTATTGGTATACCTCGCAACTCAAATGGACACTCACACTTTTTAGTCCCAGTATTCCTATGCAAGATTAGCCTTTCAACCCCACGGTGCGGTCTGTACTTTCCTCCTCTCTCACAACCAAGAATGCATCTCGGCAACTTGCCGCTTTTTAAATTATCAGATTTATTAATAACAACCACAATACCGTTTTCGAGACCAACTCTCTTCACCCAAGCTAACATATCTTCTCTACTTTCAAAAATCTATAACAAAAAAAAAAAAAACGAATATGTATAAGTAAAACATTATCCAGTCCTATCATATTTATCTACTTTCAAATGAATGACGAATATGCATAAGAACAACGGAAATAACTAACCTGATCAGTGCTAAATTCGGGTGTATAATCGCGACCGCTGAAATTGATGCTCTCATCACTGGGAACATCATTCTCAAATGAGCAACCATCTGGATAGTAGTAGCCATCCATAATGTTCTTCGTTGAAAAACGAAAAAAGAAAGAAATTCTGAATGAGGAAGAAGTGAAGTAGTAGTGGGAGAATTAGGAATATCACAAGGATAATGAGCAACCATCGTGACTGCTGAAATATACATAATGTTCTTCTAGGTCAAGTTGCAGGACAAGTTGCAGGATCACAAGTTGCAAGACAAGTTGCAGGACAAGTTGCAAGACAAGTTGCAAGACAAGTTGCAGGATCAAAAGTTACAGGACAAGTTGCAGGATCACATCACAAGTTGCAAGATCACAAGATCACAAGTTGCAGGATCACAAGTTGCAAGATCACAAGTTGCAGGATCACAAGTTGCAAGATCACAAGTGCGTGCAAAATATTATGAAAAAGATTAAATAATTAAGAAAAAATGTAAATACAAAATATTAAATAAATAAAAAACAAAACATATAAAGTAAATAAATAAATAAAAATATATAAATAAAGTAAATAAAGTAATTAAAGGAATTAAAATAATATAAATAAAGTAAATAACGTAATTAAAGGAATTACAGTAATATAAATAAAGTAATATAAATGAATTAATATAAATAATATAAATTTGGAATAGTATGTCAACAATGGCAGAAAAGAGATCTTTTAGGATTTGCAGTAGATTCACATGTTAGATTCACATGTCTCCTTTGACAAAGACATTCACATGCTTTGTAAAAACAAACAAAGGCAGCACAACTTTCAAATTTGGAATAGTATGTCTCAATAGGAAAGTCAACAATGGCAGAAAAGAGATCTTGCAGGATTTTCAAATCAATTCTAATTGAGCTGTACCAATATCAGAAAATAGATCTTCTATCAGAAAAGAGATCTTCATGCTTTGTAAAAGGAGACATGTGAAATATTAAAAAATAATTAATAAAATAAAATTAAAAAATTAAGAAAAAGACGTAAATAAAAAATATTAAATAAATAAAAAACAAAAAGATAAATAAATTAATTAAAATATATAAACGAGAAAAAAGATATTAGAGCATATTAAAAAGATAAAAGAGAAAAAAGATATTAATAAAACATATAAATAAAAATTGAATTAAATTAAAGAATTAAATTAAATAAATAATTAAATGAATTAAATAATTAATTTAATTTATATAAAGAAATGAAATAATATAAATAAAGTAAATAAGGTAATTAAAGGAAATAAAGTAATATAAATAAAGTAAATAAAGTAATTATAGGAATTAAAGTAATCTAAATAAAGTAATTAAAAGAATTAAAGTAATATAAATGAATTAATATAAATAATAAAGTAATTAAAGTAATATAAATAAAGTAAATAAAGTAATTAAAAGAATTAAAGTAATATAAATAAAGTAATATAAATGAATTAATATAAATAATATAAATAAAATATTATATGGTAATTAATGGAGATAAGGAGGGGCAAAACCGTCATTATGACGTGTCAGGGGGGTTGGGGCCCAGGCGGGGCGCGGCGTCAGGCTGCTGTCAGCGGTGCGCGTATCAATCTTCATTTGCAATAAAAGGCTAGAAAGAGAGAGAGAAGTTTTTTTAAAGGAAGAGAGAGAAGTATAGGGCTGCGAAACAAAGGTTTGATAGGGGGAATCAAATCTTCTCTTCCGAAAAATCATCTACTCCCTCCGTCCGGATTTGTTATTCAACAAACACACTTTTTCAAGTCCTAAAATGTATGTCCATTTTCAAAAGTGAAAGGATAAAGTATGGAAATTTTACTTTTTTGCCCATTTTCTAAAATTTAAAATAAGAACTCAAAAACTAATTTTTTTAAATAATGTGTTCACATTTTTGAATTTTTTTTTGCACCGTATTAAAGTTCTCAATGAGATCTATCAAACAAGATCCATATTGATAAAAAAATAGTTTTTGTAACTACATTATTTTTTAGTTTGAAAATTGTACGTAGTTTCGTAGTGGATTATCAAATTAGAAATGAGGGAGTATTAAAAGGAGAGATTGAGGTTAAAATATGAAATTAACAAACTCAAAAGGTAATGGAAAAAAATTTGAAATCCCCAAAACGGACCAACAAATTCGGACGGAGGGAGTATTATTTTGGTACGTTTTGAGTCATTGGATTACATAAAAATTTTAAAACAAAAAAAAATACAAGCAATCCAATGACCCAAAACAATTGGACACAGAGGAACACCAATTTTCGGAACAGGTGATCTCAAAACTTGATAGGGACCCCGGGTATGATAATACTATGGTACAACATTTGGTGTACGCCAAATTTACACCAAATTGTCTAGAATTCATCTTAGAATTTCACACAAATGATTGAAAATGCTCATTTTGTTTATTTTTTTTTTTTAAGGATCAATGTAAAAAAATCAGCTCAACTGGAGATCGGTAGAGGCTTGATTAGCTCTTTACTCAATTTTCTAATAGGAAATTTAGCTAAGAATCGATCAAACTCTTACGGATATCTGACTGAGTTGATTTTTTACCAGGATCCTTAAAAATATATTTTAAATAAGTTGAGCAGCTCCAATTATTTGTGTGGAATCCCGAAATGGATCCTACACAATGCAGTGTGCATTTGAATCCTTAACGAAATGATTTTGACACTTTGACTTTTTGATAACCACAATCTAATATTCGTCAGCTAGTGTTAAAAATACACACCCAGTGATACAAACTCGACTTTTGGCGGTACCAACTAAAGGGTACCCATAGTGTACCAACCTTGCCCAACACACCCATTGATACATCGGGCCTTGCTGTGGGTACACCGTTTAGTGCACACCAAATGCACACTGCGCTGTGTGGGACCCATTTCAAGTTTTATCAATGGGTGTATGTTCAACACTAACAGACAAATATTAATGTGTGGACATCAAAAAGTCAAGTGC
Organism: Vaccinium myrtillus; assembly: GCA_016920895.1. Classification (NCBI taxonomy): domain Eukaryota; kingdom Viridiplantae; phylum Streptophyta; class Magnoliopsida; order Ericales; family Ericaceae; genus Vaccinium; species Vaccinium myrtillus. The sequence goes on along the minus strand of CM029278.1, from coordinate 13,144,367 downwards.
CAAAATCATCAACTTTTATATATTTTTCACACATTTCAATATATTTTTTAAACCTTAACAGAAGCCCAGTAGCATTTTCCCTTAGATAAACAGTAATTGGTGAAACTTGGGTGCAAAATGGGTACCACGTTACGGTACCCGTCGTGCATCTCGGCCGTCTAAAAGTGTTTAGGATGGTCCAAATTTTACAAAGAGAGTTAGAGAGTGAGAAATCTGAACTGTCCAAAAAAATGTTTTCACGGCGGAGATGTGGGCTCGAGCACGACATGTACGATACCTTCTTTACACCCAAAATTTTCTCAAGCGGGGTTTGCAGAATGAATAATGATACATACACAAACTGCTTTTGTTTTAAACCACAACCCCTGTACTGTGTATAAGTCAAGGAGAGAGACTCCACATCCCATGTGATTGGGATTGTGGTTGGTGGTGGCACAGTTTGTGTCACAATCATTTTGTTGCAGGATCTAGTTTTATCTCATTGGGCATTTGGGTCATGGAGGACTCTTCCTCTTACTACCAACGGTGTCCATCCAGTTTAATCCCGCTCCAATTAGGGTACCCCCAATAACAAAACGACAATACAGTTTTTAAACCCAACTGTACTGGTATAAGTCAAGGAGAGAGAGAGAGAGACTCCAATGGGGTTGAACCGTTGAACTACAATGGTCACTGTTGTAGTCCGACAAAAGCTGCTTTTCTCACATGGTCAATCCAATCACACGAATCTCTTCTCTGTGGATCCAACACTGAACACACAACGAGTGCATTAATTTTACAGAAAGTCGAGGTAGCCAAAATGGGTATCCAGAAACTACCCAGAATTTAAATTTCAACGGTCCAGATTCACTCAACCAGTAAGAATAGTTGAAGTTCAAATTCTGGATATCTATTCTCGGGTAAAGCATGTCTTTCTTTATATCCTCTCCGTAACCACGTGACTTGGACGTCGCACCGCAAAGGGTATCCTTGTCAATGGGGGCGGGTTTGGAACGTTGGGCTGAGAGGGGTCGGAATAGGATTGATTTTTTTTATAGAAACCATAAGCGCCAAACTAAAACCTACGGGTTGAGAATATAGAGAACCAAACCAATTCACAAAATATAAAACCAAATCAATCTAAACCACTAAAATACGGATCGGTTTTAGTTTCGAATCACGGTTATCTTGAAATTGAGATATCTATCTTCATAAACTATTTAAATTAATTAAAATTGTAGAGAAAAAATAAACCAAAACTTATATTGTTAGAACCAATTCTATTAATAACATGTATATAATATAGCACTGAGCGAACTATCTAGATACAAAATAGTGGCTAACAAAGATCTGGGCTTATTCTTGGCTGAGGAAGATAGATTTGGGTTAGCTCTATATTAAATACAAATGTATTTTCCTATATCAAATGAAAAGAAATTTGTCTTGACAGAGAAGGAATAGAACAGTGGAATAGAGTATCACTGGATTAGAAAATTAATCAACTATGGCTTAGCCTATCTTTATTTGGTGTATCGAAATTATATATACATATAGACAAATAAATATAAACAATACACACGGTTCGGATCGGATTAGAATCAAGACCATTAATATAAATCCATAAACCAATCCATTGAACCCGGTTTATAACCGGAACCAAATCACATTACCAAAAAAACCAAACCAAACTATTCGGTTTGGATTGGTTTGAACTGGATTTGCGGTTTGACGGTTTTTTTGTTCACCCCTAGTAACTGTAAGTGCTTAATCCTGAATTTTGAATAAAAAAAATAATTGATTAGATCATACATTTATATATAGTTATTTAATTAAGGTAATGTTTCGCAAAATCACCCCAAAATATTTAAAACTTAATGAACTATTTGAATCATTTGTGAGGGACCCACAAGTGGGCCCTACTGTGCATGCATTGCGATAATCTGAATTGTTCATCTTATATAGAGCCCACAAAGTAATATATCCATGCAAAAAATTGGCTTAATCGGACATTAATAAGTATATTAATAATTAAATTTTGAATAGATGACCGTGGACAATTTAACTTCAAAAATTATTGACAGAATCAAGCTGTAAATTTTATAAACTAAAAGTCAATTTTTTTCTCCCTCCATTCCTATATGATAGTACACCAAGTTTTTACGTGGTATTTTCAAACCAAAATATTAGGCACTTTCGTCCATAATTTTTTAAATTTCTTGACACCAAATTAAAGGTCTCATTGAGATTTTTAATTTGGTGTCAGTGAAATTTTAAAAATTATACGTGAAAGTATCTTATATATATTTTGGTTATAAAATTGCACGTAAAAACATGGTAGATTATTATTTCGTAACGGAGGGAGTATATAGCTATCGATATTTAATCAAGCTGATTTTTTGCACGAATATAATACTATGAGGTACAAGAGGAACAGTTTAGATTATCGTAGTAAACGCAATTTGGGACCCAAAAAAGGTGGTGGCGGAAATCGGTTTCCGCCTCATCTGGACAAAACTTAATCCCTTATTAGAATCGTTTACTTTTTAGAACTTGTTAATTAAAGAATCGTGTTAAAAATCTAATCAAGGGAGTATATGAATTGGAAACATGTTTATGTTGAGGGAAAACAAACTAAGACTGGATCGAAACTCATTTATCCGGATTTATCAAAATCCATTGTGTTACGGATGAACCTCAAAATATATCCACTCAAACATGAATTTTAGCATGGTAAATATTCTCGAGTAGTTCTAAAAAGTGAACCATTTCGATCATCATATAACCAAGAAGAGGCCACAAAGGACCTAAACTGGACACTCCCATCCATTTTGGAGAACCGGAGAGAATTTGCATCGTTGGAGTAAAATTCTATTCAGTATTCACCCCCTAACTTTCTCATAACCAACACCATCTCAATTCCTTCTCTTTTATAGGTTGTTAATTTCCCAAAATAAAACTGTATACCCATAATATCCATTTAACCCTATGCAAGGGCGGATCCAAGAGCCTAATCTGACTTGGGCTACCAAGAGTTTTGAATATCGTGATTATTGTTTAATAAAATAAAAAATTCAATATCGCATTGAAATCCACAAAAAATTAATTGAATATGATGGCCGATATTGATGGCGTGCTCCTGACGCTATAGTGAGGAAAATTAACACAGTACCTGAATCGACGGGTCAGTATGCAGAAATAAATATATAGGTTTCACGCTTCAACCATGGATCTAATATTGCTAAGGCTTTGCCCAACACACAATAAGCGCGCACACATACACATACAAAAACGCACTACAGTGCACCTTTTGCATTTTACAATGTATTTACACCTAGTTGTATATATTTTTTCACACATTTCAATACACTTTTTCGTCTCTAGTCTCTCCTCTCTCCTTAATGGGTTGGGCTACAATAATAAATGAGGTGGGCTAAATTAATTTAGGATAAAATTTTACATTCTCGATAAGGCAAAAATTATGTAAAGCATATGAGAAAGTCACACAAATGGCAATAATTCAGAAAGGGGCCTTCTCTCAAACTCCAAAATATCGAATTAAAACGAAAATTCACATTAACAACTGGACTGAAATACTAACATTTTATCACTTAAAAAACCTAATTGAAGATTAGTTAAACAAAGCATGGTGTTAAAAACTAAATGACAAATTTTTGTTAAGAGTTGCTTCCTGAACATTGGATGCCTTTAATTAATAAATAAAAGTATTTTTAATGCCTGGATTTACATTAAAAGTCAGAGGCATATATGTAGATTTATGTGCCCAAAAGTAAAGGGTGGTATTTTGGATTCTTACTTGGTTAGAGCCATAGAAGTACTTGTATACTTGAGAAAGGATCGAATGTTAGCTTTAAAAAATAGAGTAGCAGTTCACAAGGAGGGGACCAAATCGAATTATGTGAAGCATAATGCAGTTGTAAAGAGACAAATTGAAAGATCCTCCTACCTACTCAAACCTATAAATATTACTTAGTAGAAACCAGTGATACAATTTGTTATATGCATCGTTTACAGTAAACCAATTAATTAAAAACTATCTTATTTTCAGATTTTTCATTCCATGGACCTTTTTTTTTGCCATGCATGTGAGGTTGCTCGGATTTGTGCCGCGCCGGAGGGCAATTGGCCGAGAACTAGTCGGGCACGAGAGCTAGGGTGGGTTGGGGAATGAAGATCCTGAAATCGGACTTGTAGAAGTGAAGAGCCGAGGAGTGTGTGGTGGTGTCGTCCAAACTGTCCTCTTGAGTTGACCCTTCTCCATCGTTATTTGGCTCATCTGACTCCTTAGGTAGCTCTACACAAGCTAGTGACACCCCGACGTTATTGCCAAACCGGCCGGAAGTTGGCCGGAGAAGGCACTTCGACAGTCTAGAAAGAGACTTAGAGGAGCAAAGCAGTAGTTTGGAGTAGAGAGTTGTATATATGTGTAGAATTGTGTACCTAGCTCTTAGGGTAGTTCCCATTACTTTTCTTATGACTTGGGCTCCAAGTTCAGGTGTGGATCGTACAAGCGGCTCGGCTGATGTCATTGTGTCACTTGCCATTACATCCACAACACTCGAAATATCCAAATTTGTGCTTTATTTATCTGTCTTTATTTATGTGAAATGACAAAACGTTCGAAAATTTATTAAGATGGTCTTGGGATAGTGGTGCATCAAAATTCTTCTTAATTCACCGCATATTTACGTGGAAATCAGGACCAAGTACATAAACTCAACATGAATTTATAGAAAAGAAGAGTGTTGGGGCATCATTTTGACAATGCCCAAGAGCACTTGAATGATTACTCCATTTCGTGCACTTTTTTCTACGCGCAAAAACTGTAGTCTTGTCAATTTATTTTCATAAAAATAAAAAAACGTGCGTATAGAAGCAGGAAAGTTCTAATTAAAAAAATTAATTTCCGAATAATCGAATCAAATCCATGGGAGGAAAATAAATCAGAATTATGTGTACATTTTGAGTCTCACATAATTCTGAAAAAACAAAACCAACAATCTCATGATATAAGCTCAAGATACACAAGCTATAATCTGATTTCTGATAATCCCAAAAGCTAAAATAATCCCCCCCAAAAAAATTTAACAGCCATAGTTTTGATATCAAGTTTTAATTCTAAAAAAAACCAATCTTCCCACAGTACACCCGTGAAAATGGAGAAATTATTCAGAAGCTTGGCCACTGTAACGAGAAAAATTCAGATGTAACGGTTATTTGTGACGCTTATCACACATTAGTGTGGATCAACACATACATGAAATCCATCTAGTGAGAAGGCGTTGCAAATAACCGTTGTACCTAATTTTTTTCCCACTAACTGATGGTGTAGAAGCACTGCATAATTTTTTCCTGAAACGGGACTTAAAACGCATTACCAACCCACCAATTTCAAGACGCAGCGCTAGTACCAGCCTCATTCGGGTCGGGTTGGGTTATTTCTTCCTCCCTGGCCTCCTGACATGACTCCGTCTGACCAGCCTCCGGTACGGCATCGCCGCCGCTGCTACGTCTCCCACTGTTGCTCCCACTTTCCGCCGGGGACCGCGGCTGCCGTGGCGGCGGTGGGGGTGGCGGAGGAGGACGAGGACGAGGAGGCGGGTCGACCCGTCCGTCAATGCAGGACCCGCATTTCGCCTCGACCCAGCCTTCGAAGTCGTACTGCCCGTGACCCATGATCCGTCGACCCGAACAGAGGCGGCCGATCATGACAGCGATCGCACCCAGTATTGTTATCACCGCCAGGACCCCGATTACGGGTCCGATTGACCCGTGACCCGATTGAGATGCGTTGTAAGATTGATGGGTCACTTCCATTGGCGGTGGAGGTGGAGGTGGTGGTTGCTGCTGTGGCTCTATCGATGTAGACATTTAGAATCTTTATCTATTTTATAGGGTCTTTGGCAGTTCTTGAATCTTTTTGGTCAGAGTGTAGGGTGGAAATTGAAAAATAGAGACTGCGTTGGGTCTAAAGTTGTGATTTTGATGAAGTTAAGGTCCTGAAAATGCTGTAACTCAGAAGGCTTTTGTGGGTTTTAGAGAGAGGGGGGACAAATGTAGAAAGAATGGATCTTCCTAGCTAGTAGTTGTTGAATCTTTTGATGATTAAGAGACTGGATGGAAAAGAAAAACAGAGTTGGGGTTTGGTCTAAAGTTGTGATTTTGATAAAGTTATGACCCTGAAAATGCATACAAGTTGAGGCTTTTGTGGATCTTACTAGCTAATTCTTGAATCTTTTGATTAGCTACAAGGGGGAAATGAGGGGGAAAAACCTGGGTTTGGTCTAAAGTTTTGATTTTCATAAAGTTAAGATCTTGAAAATAAGACAAAAGAAAAAAGAGGCTTTTGTGGTTTATACAAAAGGCGGGGAGCAGGGATAGGAGTTCATGGAGAGGAGGAAATGTGGAAAGAGTTGTTTGTATTTGGGATTCATAATGCTCGAGGGAAAATGGGGGAAAAGAGAAAGAAACCCAGAAAATGGAGGTGGTGGAATGGAAAAGAGGGAAAGCTAGAGAAGAAAAAAGGGGGGAAAAGTGGGGGGAAAATTATTGGGGAAGAGGAAAATTTTGCAGGGTATCAAAAGCCAAGAAGAAGAAAAAGCAGAGCACTTTTGTTTTTTATTCTTTGTAGTAGTATATTGTTTTGAGTAGTAGTCATGGGCTGAGCTTTCCATGGACATTTTCTGGTACTGAAATAGTGAAATGTACCCAAAAAAAAGGTTTGATTCGATGCAAAGATGGCAATGTTAAAGGGACTTGAGCTAGCGCGGGTCAGTTTCTCTTTCCTCCTCTGTTATGAAAATTAAGAGTGATGTTTTGGGTGGTCCCGAACCGAGCTGTACACAAGCAACTTGAAGCACGATGCTATACAGACATGTAAGAGGATCTTTCAATCCTTAATTACAATTCTTCTTTAGTTTTTTTACTTATTGAAGCTCCAACAATTTTTGGTTAGGTGTCGGTGAAATTAACATTGAAATCACATGGGGTTTATGCTTATTCGCATACGTCACATAATGCTTCAATACAATCTTGATCTCCTACTCTCAATTCTCACCCTCGATCCTTATCCTCGAAATTTGCAGTAGCTTGACATGTTTTCAAAAGACGATTTTCTGCTTCTACTCTTGCTGATGTAGAACAAGTAGCGGCTCAATTCTATGATTAGTTGGACCGGTCGAAGTCCCAAAGGTCCAAACAACTTTTAATTGAAAATTGCCAAATTTGGCAATTTATTGACTAGCCCGGAATCGGCCTTGGAGGACTGAAGCGGAATTGCGTTACAATCATGACTCTCCACCCTAAAGTTGTGACTAATGGTGGATTTTGACAAAATTCTTTCGTTTAGGCCTTCAATTTAGTACTTTTTTGTTATATTAGGAAACAATTAGATTGCGAATTACTTTTAGCGTATAATTTCGTTTAAGTTGATTCTAATGGGAAATATCTTGTTTACTTTGTACCCCCTCTCTCCCAAATTGTTGGTCTTGTTCGAATTTCGATGTTATTTTTAAACTATTCATATCATTCAATCTATAATATTTTTCGAGATTTTAAAAACTTTGTATAATAGAACGAACTGAGATCAATCAATTTAGATCTATATTGGACATAAATTACATTATAGATTGAAGATATGGACAGTTTAAAAATTGCATCGAAATCCGAAGAAGACCAACAATTTGGGACGGAGGGAGTAGTTTTTAATTTTAGTAGTGTTTGCTACGTTTTTCCTATAAAAGGGCATGTAATCACTATTATTCAGCAAGTTTTAATCAAATACAATCCAGAGTTAATTTCTTTCTCTTGTGGATTTAAGAACTCTCGAGAATTCAAGAACCTATCTCGTTTGAAATAGTACGCTAACTATTCTCTCGTTAATTCCGAAGCGTCACATGCTCCTGCTCATGCACGAGCATTATGTGACCAGGGGCAGACACAGGAGGGTGCATGGGGTGTATATGGGCCCCTGCACCACTCCAAATATTTTACAAATTGTACTTCTTTTGTGGGAAATTTGAAAAAAAAAATTATGGGATTAGCTTTTGCAATTCACATGGGTGAAAAAAATTCCGTAAAACTCTTATATACGTGCGGGGGAAAATTCTTAAAATTTGAAGTTATTTAACCATTTTTTAGTTGCGTGTATTAAAATACTACAGTATATACGGCAACTATGTAAGTAAACACAATCTAGTCTTTTTTTTTTTTTTTTTTTTTGACATAGCAAGTAACAATATATACTTATAAAATAGGAGTATTTTTGTTATCAATGTAGACATATATGTGGTTAGGACGCTTACTCCGCTATTGTATGTGACTTTATGTAGTATATTCCATGCACTGGCACTGTATATACATATAAACGGAGTACTCCCTCCGTTCCAAATTAGTAGTCCACTACGAAAAGTCATGTCATTTTTCAAATCAAAAGTTGAAGTACTTCCGTGTATCATTTTTTGAATTTTTTCGCACCAAATTATGCAAAAAATTTGAAAAATGATATACGTTATTGCTTTATTTTTTGATTTGAAAAATGGTAAGAGAGAGACAGTGGGTCTCTTATTTAGGAACGGAGGGAGTACTATTTAAGCATATGGAGTATTTATTTATTTTTCCAAATAAGTTTCCTTTAGTGAGGGTCAAAAAGTGAGGCATTATTTTCAAACTTTAAGCAAGCTCATCAATATTCACTTATCTTGTCCTACTTTATAGTTACTCCGTATTTTTGTTCTTTTTTTCCCCTCAATAATGCACCCCGAAAGTGAGGTTCGGCTGCATAATTTATTAGCCGTGATGAGATTGTGGCAATTCCTTTGGAAAGTATGATAAGCAAATAAAATAGTACGAGTTTTGTTTAAACCCATGTTTGGTATTTTTGACAAAAATAAAATAAAATTGAGTAACACAAGTGGGCCCAATTCATAGTCAATAAATAGTCAAAATCCAAAGGGCCTGCATTGTTGGTCAATGGAAAAGTCAAAGTTGATCAACTCAAAGTGCAAAAAGATGAATAGTGGAGAGACCAATTACAACATGACAAAGGAACAACGGATCTACGCTACCCTATCATTCAGCAACAAACTCCTATATTTTAGGATAGTTGAGATATTTCACGTATAGTGGTATGGGTCCTTCTACAACCACACATATTCGGTCACATACCGACCACACTCACTCGTATGGGACCTATTTCGAGGTCCCACACTGTTGAGTGTGGCTTCAAAATGGTGCTCGCAGCATCTCTGGTCCGGACCAAGGTAATGGTGGTCCGGACCAGCACTCATGGTACGATTCTGGAGGTCCCAGCAGTGTTCGTCCGCAGTTGGTCTGATCTTGGTCCGGACCTGGTCCGGACGAGAGTTTCCTTGGTCCGGACGAGGGGTCCTGCGGCGCTCCGATTGATCTCAACAACCTTGGTCCGGACAAGCCGGGTCTTGGTCCGGACGAAGGCGACGTACAACAGCTTATTAAAGTGCGTTTTTATCAGTTTTAGGGTTAAGTCTAAACTTGTTTGGAGAGAGAAACCCAGAGAGACTGAGAGAAACATCGAGAGGAGATTGGAGATTGTAATCCTCATTGATTATAGTGGATTGATTCGTCCCTTCCCCCCGTGGATTAGCTACACAGCCTGTGTAGTGAACCACGTAAATCTCTTGTGTTCTTGTGTGCTTGGTTTTCTTGCTTTCCTAGCGTTCTTCATCTTTATTGTTCTTGTTTCTAGATTGATTGTGCTTGCTAGAATCGTTGTGACTTCCGCAGTATCGCACAACAAAGTGGTATCAGAGCTCTTGGTTAGGGTTTCTAGCAGAGTACCCAGTTAGGGTTTCAATCTAGGGTTTCACTAAAGATGTCGAATACCAAGTATGAGGTGGAAAAGTTCACCGGTAAGAATAACTTCTCTTTGTGGCAGCGGCGGATGAAGGATATTATGATCCAACAGGGTGTCTCAAAGGCTTTAGACGGGAAGACGAAGAAGCCTGCGGAGATGACAGACAGTGTTTGGGATGATCTTGACGCTAAGGCAGCCAGTTCTATTCGTCTAAACCTAGGCGATGAAGTTATTCACAACGTGTTAGACTCAAAGACGGCAGAGGCAATCTGGAAAAAGCTCGAGGGTTTGTACATGAGGAAGAATCTGACCAACAAGCTGTATGTCAAGAAACAGCTGTATGGATTGCAGATGAAGGAAGGTACGAATCTATTAGAACATTTAAATTCCTATAATATGCTGAACTCGCAACTGGTGGGTTTTGGAGTAACGCTTGATGAGGAGGATAAGGCTATCCTGTTGTTAGCATCACTGCCTCCTTCATATGATCATCTGGTGACTACAGTTATGTATGGGAATGAAACCTTGTCACTCGATGAGGTTACTAGTACCCTTTTGTCTCATGAGAAGATGAGGAGGGATGATAATGTTGATGCAGATCAAGGTCTTTTTGTCTCTAAGCCACAGTCAAGCTGAGGTAGAAGTAAGTCAAAAGGGAAGGGAGGTTCAAATCGGGAAAGGTCGCAGTCGAGAGGGAAGTGGAACACGAAAAAGGATGTGGAGTGTCACTTTTGTCACAAGATGGGGCACTACAAAAATCAATGCGAGGATTTGAAAAATCTTCTTGCAGAGGCGAAAAATGGGAAGAAGAAGGTGGAATCCGTTAGTATTGCGGAGGACAAATCAGACAATGAGATCGACGCAGATTTACTCTCCGTTTCTTCAGGTAGCAATTTTCTTTCAGAGTCATGGATTTTTCTTTCAGATTCATGGATTTTAGATTCTGGTTGCTCTTATCATATGTGCCCTAATAAGCAGTGGTTTGACAATTATAAGCCTTGCAATGGTGGTATGGTTCTAATGGGTAATGATGCAGTCTGTAAAGCCATTGGAATCGGTACCGTGAAAATTAAGATGTTTGATGGAGTTGTGAGGGTTTTGGGGAATGTCAGACACGTGCCTGAACTTAGGAAGAATTTAATCTCTTTGGGAGCATTAGATTCAGCTGGGTGTATGTACACAGCACAAGGTGGAGCAATGAAAATTAGCAGAGGAGCTTTGGTGCTAATGAAGGGACAAAAGGTGGGTAATTTGTACAAATTGATTGGGGACACAGTTGTAGGTGGAGTTGCTATCTCCACACCTGCAGAATCTAGCACTGATGACACGAGACTTTGGCATATGCGGCTTGGCCATATGGGCGAGCGTGGTATGTTGGAGCTTCATAAACGTGACTTGTTGAAGGGGGTCAAAGCGTGCAAGATGGATTTCTGCAAGTATTGCGTGTATGGGAAGCAGCACAGAGTCAGTTTCAAGACAGGTGTTCATACAAACAAGGAAGTCCTCAATTATGTTCATTCAGATGTCTGGGGTCCAGTTACCGTATCTTCTCACAGTGGTGCTCATTACTTTGTCAGCTTCATTGATGACTATTCCAGAAAGGTATGGGTTTATTTTTTAAAGCATAAGTCTGATGTGTTTGCTACGTTTAAAACTTGGAAAGCACAAGTTGAAACTCAGACAGGGAAAAAGATAAAGTATTTCAGAACTGATAATGGGACAGAGTACAAGGAAAAGGAGTTTTTGGCCTTCTGCAATTCAGAGGGGATTACTCGACACTACACAGTAAAAAAGACTCCACAACAAAATGGAGTAGCAGAAAGGATGAACAAAACCTTGACAGAGAGGGCCAGATGTATGCGGTTGAATGCAGGGTTGCCGAAGGTATTTTGGGCAGAGGCAGTCAACATGGCATGTTTTCTCATTAACAAGTCTCCTTCTTTAGCCATTAATTTCAAGATCCCACAAGAGGTTTGGTCAGGTAAACCAGTTAAGTTGTCGGATTTGAGAATCTTTGGCTGTCCGGCTTATGTGCATGTGCTGGATAAGGAGAGGTCGAAGCTTGATCCCAAGTCCAGAAAGTGTATCTTTCTTGGGTATGAAAAAGGGTGTCAAAGGATACAGGCTCTGGGATCCTGAGGCACGGAAAAGGGTGATCAGCAGGGACGTTGTGTTTGATGAGGCATTTATGTTGAATTGGAATGATGAGACAGAATCTGGGGGTCCGAGGGAGAAACCCGTAGTCAAGGTGGAGCTTGAGGAGCCTGGTTCATTCAGGATACAGGTCATGTTGATCACGACCCACAGCAGAGCAAGAAAAGGAGCCTTACACAGTCGCGAAAGGAAGGGAAAAACGGGTTCACAAACCTCTAGTTCGGTATGGTTTTGAGGACATGGTTAGTTTCCTTTGGTGGCTGGCAGTGGAGATCCATTGTCTTACAAGGATGCAACAAGCAGTACTGACAACGACAAATGGCTTGTAGCAATGTCAGAAGAGATGGAGTCGCTCTACAAGAATAAAACTTGGGAATTGGTGAAATTGCCTAGGGGAAGAAGGCCGTTGGATGCAAATAGGTGTATCGAAAAAAGGAAGCGTTGTCAGAGAAAGAGGGTGAAAAGTACAAGGCTCGGTTAGTTGCTAAAGGTTATTCACAGAAGGAAGGAGTGGACTATAATGAGATTTTTTCACCTGTTGTGAAGCACATTTCTATCCGTGTAATTTTGGCAATGGTCGCGATGCATGACATGGAGTTAGAGCAGCTTGATGTTAAAACTGCTTTCCTCCATGGAGACTTAGACGAGCAGATTTACATGCAACAACCCGAAGGCTTCAAGGAACCTGGTAAGGAGGAGTATGTGTGTTTGTTGAAGAAGTCATTGTATGGCTTGAAGCAGTCTCCCAGGCAGTGGTACAAGCGCTTTGATTTGTTCATGGTGTCGCATGGGTACACGCGCTGTGAGTATGACTGTTGCATATACTATCGTGTCCTTTCAGATGGTTCTTATATTATACTTGCTTTATATGTTGATGACATGCTGGTAGCAGCAAAAAGCAAACAGGAAATTGGGAAGTTGAAGTCGATGTTGAACAGTGAATTTGACATGAAAGATCTTGGAGCTGCTAAGAAGATTATTGGGATTGAAATTCACCGTGACAGAAGGGCTGGTCAATTGAGGTTGTCTCAGAGTGGTTATTTGCAGAAAGTGTTGCAGAGGTTCAACTTACAAGATGCAAAGTCCGTAAGTACCCCACTTGCGGCGCACTTCAAACTTTCAGCCAATATGAGTCCTAGTTCAGAGGATGAGGTAAAGCGCATGGAGGAGGTGCCTTATGCGAATGCAGTTGGGTGTCTCATGTATCTGATGGTGTGTACAAGACCAGACATATCGCATGCAGTTAGTGTGGTCAGCAGGTATATGGCAAACCCGGGAAAGGAGCATTGGAATGTAGTTAAATGGGTTTTCAGATATCTCGCGGGTACTCGTGATCTGGGGATAGTGTTTGATCAGAAAGAGGCTTTAGAAGACGTGGTGGGCTATGTGGATTCAGATTATGCTGGGAATCTCGACTCTCGTAGGTCGATGACAATGTATGCATTTATGTTTTCCGGAGGTCCCGTCTGTTGGAAGTCTACTCTTCAGGATACAGTGGCTTTATCGACTACAGAGGCAGAGTACATGGCAGTGACTGAGGCAGCGAAAGAAGCAGTTTGGCTTAAGGGGTTGGTTGGCGAACTTGGTTTCATGCAGGACAGTGTGTTGCTGCATTGTGACAGTCAGAGTGCAATTCACTTGGCGAAGAATCAAGTATACAGCGCAAGGACAAAACATATTGATGTGCGGTATCACAGGATTCGGGAGTGGTTAGCATCAGATGACCTAACTTTGTCAAAGGTTCACACTGATGAGAATGCGTCTGATATGTTGATGAAGCCGATTCCGAGGGAGAAGTTTGAGCGTTGCTTGAACTTGCTCCATGTTCTCTGTTATTGATTGAGGACTTGAGGGTGGAGCACTCATACCCGTAAAAGGAGTGCAGTTGGGGGTTACATCAAGTTTTTCTTCAGGATGGTTCAGTTTGAAGCCAAATTGGAGATTTGTTGAGTGTGGCTTCAAAATGGTGCTCGCAGCATCTCTGGTCCGGACCAAGGTAATGGTGGTCCGGACAAGCACTTGTGGTACGATTCTGGAGGTCCCAGCAGTGTTCGTCCGCAGTTGGTCCGGTCTTGGTCCGAACCTGGTCCGGACGAGAGTTTCCTTGGTCCAGACGAGGGGTCCTCCGGCGCTCCGATTGATCTCAGCAACCTTGGTCCGGACAAGCCGGGTCTTGGTCCGGACAAAGGCGACGTACAACAGCTTATTAAAGTGCGTTTTTATCAGTTTTAGGGGGGTTAAGTCTAAACTTGTTTGGAGAGAGAAACCCAGAGAGACTGAGAGAAACATCGAGAGGAGATTGGAGATTGTAATCCTTATTGATTATAGTGGATTGATTCGTCCCTTCCCCCCGTGGATTAGCTACACAGCCTGTGTAGTGAACCACGTAAATCTCTTGTGTTCTTGTGTGCTTGGTTTTCTTGCTTTCTTAGCGTTCTTCATCTTTATTGTTCTTGTTTCTATATTGATTATGCTTGCTAGAATCGTTGTGACTTCCGCAGTATCGCACGACACACACGAATAATCGGGAGCCGCTTAATTTGTTTAAAATATGTTTTTAAGGGTTTCTGGAAAAAAATTAGCTCAATCAGATATCGGGAAAGGCTTGATAAGTTTGTTATTTGGTCCGTTCGATTCAGAAATTGAAACTTTAATGAATCAATCGAGCTTTTACGGGTATCCGACTGAACTGGTTTTTTTCAGGGACTCTTAGAAAAACATTTTAAACAAATTGAGCGGCTTCGATCACTCGTGTGGCACCTCGAAGTAGGCCCCACATGAGTGGATGTGGCTGGTATGTAGTTGAGAGTATGTGCCCCTAGACTTTCTGTAGTGGTATTCCCTGACAGATCCTCAAGGTATATCTAGAAAATATTCTTCATATTTCCTTGGATTTTACGCATTACAAGGGTAAATGCACGAGGATTTGGTCTTGAAAATCACGTGGTACTTAATAAAGCAAGTTACAGTTGAATATGGTCAAAAAATGGGCAAAATCAGGGCATAGGCCCTAAAAAGTAGGAAGCACTCAAGTTTTTAACCAAATCAAAGGGCCACGTGCCAACCATCAGGGGACTTCAGCTTACAATCAAAATCTACAATCAATATGGGTTCCTAGAAATAAAAGGAAGTGGTTTAGAGACGTGGACACGTGTCGCATTCTCACGGCCTAATTCCAGGGACATCTGGCAGCTTTTCCAGGTATTTTGGAGGAAATTTCCTATATTAATTGATATTTACAACGGCTACAATGGTGGTTTTCCTACATGGAGGCATGAATATAGCCAAAATGGTTGGTGCATACCATAAAGTACGAATAGGCCCTGAAAAATAGGAGTTATTCCATTTTTTTACCTTAAAAAGGGGACATCTGGCAGCAATCAGGGTCTTTGTTGTGAATATCAACAGTTGGGCATATTTCAAATTTTTTTGAATAAGTCGGAGCCGTTTTTAAGAGTTGGAATGTATCCCACTTGGCACACTTTCAGGGTCGTACTGTTCTGTTTTTCAGAGACTTCACTGCTATAAAATGGGAAAACAGGACAGACTAATGGCTCCATGCCTCAAAACTCAATTACTTTGTTCGGATTGGAACTGAAAAATAATTTTTTGTTCTCAAACAGAAGTTTGTGATCGGATGCAAAGTGTAGCAGCAGTAGTACGTGGGTCCCATTCCAGCTGGGTTTTGCAGAGAGAGAGAGAGAGAGAGAGAGAGAGAGAGAGGCGTTATTGGCTTTTGGACCGCCCACTGCCCAGTTTTGCACAGAGAGAGCAATGTCACAATGGGTAATTGGGTTTTGGTTGGTTTTTGCAGTCAAACTTGTACGTATAGGATAGGAGGAAAAGTCATGTTTTGGAAAAGCATTCAAAAAGTCAAAATGGAGCCCACTGTTGGCAGGAAAAGTGGGAAAAATTGACTAATGAATGGGAGGCGTGCAACGCCCATCTGGAGACTTTTATTTGGGAAAAGTGGATTTCAAAAATTGTTGGTTGAAAAACAGGAAACGAACACAGCGAATGTCTTTTCATTTCTTACAACTTCTTAGCTTTATCTACGTTCCAAGCTTCTAATTACGACATTAGCAAGCTTTTATCCTTTTATTCTGACAATTTTGTCAATCACTTTTAAATTTAAAAAAATTACCAAACAGATTTTTTACAATTGGGATCCGAACAAAGCGTATACTATCCTAACTCGATTATTGATGAACAAGGATGTCAGCTTTCTAGGAGTGTGGAGGGGCTAGTTTGTTGGTTTGCTCTTGATTCGTTGTAATACTTCTTGCTTAAGTTCCTTTCAATCTTTGTAACTTATTTCCAAATATCAATTTTTCTGTTAAAAAAAAAAAACTCTCTCTCCATAAGATGTCAACCCATAACCTTTTTTGTTGGAGAATGTCCAACTGCGAGGTAAGATCCCCACATGCAACCCTCATGTGATGCAAATGTGACCCCCTTAGGTCTCATTCAATGATTCGAGTTGTTTATTTTGTAAGTATTAATGTGCTCATCATCTACAAAAAAAAATTAGTGGATTGGACATTGATAAAGACCTGTTCGGATTACATGTACATTTGGCATCATGGAATTAAAATAGATTGTGACAAAAGAGATATGCCACAGTGCACATTCTCTAAAAATTACTCAATATGAGATTTTGTGACTCAAAATATGAGATTTGTGGCTCTAAATATGAGATTTTGTGGCTAGAGATATGAAAGGCGTACGGTATGCACACTCATATGGATAATCACAAAATCTCATATATGTCCACAAAATCTCATATTTGGAGCCACACAATCTCATATTGGATCCATGCGGACTTGGTGCGGACCGTGCGGACTTGTGCGGACCTCATATTTGGAGCCACAAAATCTCATATTTAGAGCCACAAAATCTCATATTTTGAGTCACAAAATCTCATATTTAGAGCCACAAAATCTCATATCGGTCATCACAACAATAAATATTGGAGTCCATAAAATCTCATATCGATATACATACTATCTCATATAGTCAATGGTCAAAGGTGGCATAAATTCCCACACGTCATACGTGGCGCAATCTCGGCCGTCCATCCGTATGGGGTGCATACCATATGCCATCTCATATTTGGAGCCACAAAATCTCATATTTGGTGCCACAAAAACTCATATTATCTCATATTTGGTACCACAAAATCTCATATTTAGAGCCACAAAATCTCATATGGGGGTGTTTACCGTAGCATTTCTAGTGACAAAATATTGGCAGTTGGTAGTTGTTCTGAGGCAACGGGTATCCCAGCTACATTATTTTGAGGAGTTGTCAATACAATCTTTTAAAACGGATATGCTCACGCCCTTGGTAGATAGTGTTTGATGGCACTGAAAATCCAAAAAGTGATTCATGAAACTTCATATCAACTACTACTCCCTCCGTCCCTTTTTAAATGTGTTGCTTCGTAAATCCAACTTATTAAAGAAACGTCACCATTACACCTTTCACATCAAATTTTTCCTCCACTTTACACTATTCACATCAACTTTTACCTCTACTTTCCAAAATTATCCTCCTCTTTTACCCATTAACTCTTTACCCACTAACTTTTCAAAAGGGCAAAATGATAATTGTACAAACTTTTACCCATTAACTTTTCAAACCACACACTTATTTAGGGACAGCCCAAAATGGAAAGTTAAACACTTAAAAAGGGACGGATGGAGTAAATGATAACTGCACCAAAAATAGAAAATATTATGATAGTCTCTCCTCCTACAATTACAATTGCGCCAACACTTACCGTAACATCCAAACTCGGCCCTGACTTTTTAGGGCCTGAAATAAATATTAAAGATAGGGCTTTTTTTGTTGGACTAATGTAAAGGGTAGAGCAGGAAGACTCTTTAAAATTTGTAATTTTTCTGAGGCGGAAACAGCTGCACCTTAAACTTTAGCTTATGGCCGTTCTCTGGCCACATCCTTGATTGAAGATTGTCTGTTTTTTTCTTGAGACTTGCCTACAAAACAAATATTAACTCGTTAGTGCTTATTTGTAGAAAATTGGCAGATAGTGTGGACCAAATTGATCAGTTCGGGGTTGTTCAGTTTTTTTCGGGTTGGGCTTCAAAAGATAGTCTCTTGGAAATTGTGAATGGAGCCTTCATGAGAGAGAGAGAGAGAGGGAGAGAGGGGAGAGAGGGAAAGAGGGAGTGTTTCTGATCCATAGAAATCGCCGGTGAGATATGTTGGTGCAAATATCGTATAATCGATGGAAGTGGATAAAACTGGATAGAACAAATTGTTGCTTCAAGGAGCATTGCATTGCCGCTGTCCTTAAGATGATATTTGCCCCCACCAATTCGAGTAAATTTGGTGTGCACCGGGTTGATGGCGAATTCGACTCATGATACAATGAAGCCCAGTCTCGATTGACTGTTTGTTTTACAGTGTCATGCATAGACGAAGAAGAACGAAAAATGCCTTTGGATTTTGCGAGCCACCAATAACGAATACAATGGGAGAGAGTTCCCGTGAGAGAGACCAATTGATTGCATTCTCATCATATATTTTCAGTGAAAATCCCTAGCCTTTGTACAAGCATAGATATGTGGCCGTTGGCCAATGGTTCACATATATTCATGTGACCCCAAAAGTCACACCTTATGATTTATTAATGTCTATTCATTAAAACAAATAGGTACACCTCTTGGTTTAAAGCCCTTCACCAAATACAATATTTAATATTCACTAATTAGTTGTCTAGGACAACTAAGTAAGCAAAAACAGTAAAAACTAACCATTCTACACATTTGTCGACTCTCCAACATGCCTAGGAGACAGGGCCGGCCCAGGCCCAAAAGGCCTGGGCCTAGAGCACTCCAAAAAGGGCTGATTTTTGGGACACTCCAACATTTTTTACAAATGGGCTAGACTAGGACTCTTTTTTTACTCAAATAAAAAAAAAAAAACTCATTATTAGTTACAAAATAGCCCAAACCATTATGACCCCATCTAAAAAAAAAAGGGCCCAGAGAAAAGTTAAAAAAAAAAGGCCCAACATGGATTTTGTTTGTAAAATCCATCTTGAATGTATCCCGAAATCAAAATCTGTATTGTATCCTGGCAAAGGTTTTTTTTTTTAAATTGAAAAATGATTAGTTAATTGAAGGATGATTATGTGATTGATTAATTAAAGGAAAATTAGAATGCTTCAATTTCTCTCAAAATCCGGAAAGAGGAAAAAAATTCATCTTCATAGTTGTGGGTTTACTGTTTCTTACTAATTTGACTTATGGTTTGTCATATGTCGAAGAGTTTTATACTCTTTGAACTTGCCTCAATGGATTCCATTTTTTTAGTGTAATAGCTTCATTTTTTGATGCCATAATAATAGAATTTTCTTTGCCGATGAATTCATTTTTCGATGCCATGATAAAATGACTTGGTAGAAGAGGTGGATTATACAAGTGTAATTGATACTTATACTTCTAGCTAAAAATGCAACACGAGTAATATTTATATGATAATCATGCGTTATATATGTATTTGAAGACTTTGTGTTTTGACTTTTTTGTTACTATATAATGATCAGTAGAACTTTATATTGTCTCAGCTTTGTCGTATTGTGATTGTTACTGGATTTTTTTTTTTAAGTGTTATACTCTTAAGGCACATTTTTTAGGCCAGGCTTAGGGCACTCCAAACCCTTGGGCCGGCCCTGCTAGGAGACCGTTTTTAAATGAGAGCTTAAGCTAATAATATTTCCTCCAATGAAACTATATTTCATTTATTTCACACTACTTGATTTAGTCTCCAATAGTTACACAATTTAGATTAAATCCAAGAGCCACACCTTTTGGGTTGCACTTACTGGTTAAACCCTTAACCTCCACATGTATAATTCGACATGTATATACAAAGGTGTCTTATGTTAATGGTGTCTTTTCACTTAAAACATTCTCATTCATTCAAGGAATTCCCAAACCCACCATTAATCCATTATGTTCACCTTATGCAAAGAATTTATATACAAAACTTACAAACACATGATGTAATGAGTGCGAAAATGGCTTCCAAATCAAGAATATTTAAAAACTACATATTTAGCATTTGTATAAAGCAAAACATATGACTTTCCTTCTCTCTCTAGAAACAGACGCTCTCTCTCTCTCCCTTAGAACCCAACCGACTCTCCTTCTTCCCCCCCTAGGTTTTCGGCCTACGTGGTGTTGGGAGGGAAACCCTCTCTCTCTCTCTCTCTCTCTCTCTCTCTCTCTCTCTCTCTCTCTCTCTCTCTCTCTCTCTCTCTCTCTCTCTCTCTCTCTTCTTTTCGGTGTGGTGTTGTTTGGCGATCGATCGACTGTTTGGCAGCTTGGTTTGGTTGGTGAGAAGCTGCGGTCTTCTCTCCCGGCGGGCTTGCGCTACGGCGTTCAGCCGCTTCACGGCTGCGTGGGTCGTTTGATTCTGTCCGTTGGCGGCTGTTCGGATCTGCCTCCTCTTGTTTGGCTTTGCTCTCTCCCTGGGTTCTGGCTGCTGCCGGCTTCTCGCTTTGTACTCCCGTTGATCTCACTCTTGGGTATTTTTGGTTTTGCCTAACAGCGTTATGGTGTTCAAGCGGTCGGTGGTGGTGTTTCTCCTGACGGGTTCATCTACGGGATCAATCCGGTATGCTTAACAGCGATGTGGAGGTGTGTTCTCTGGGGAGGGGGCGGTGGCTGCGAGAGGCTGCTGGATGCATTTAGGGTTGGGCTTGGCCCATTTGTGCTTTATGTTGTATCTGGGTTTTGACCCTTGGGTTTTGTTTTGCGCTTAATGTTGTATCTGAGTTTTGACCCACGGGTGTTGGGCCTTTGGCCTTTGGGTTTGGGTTTTGAATTGGTAACTGTGTTTGTTACATTTTCTTGCCCCTTTTAGTCTTGTTCTCTTTCTAGATTAATAAAGTTTTTCATCTTTTAAAAAAATAAAATAAAGCAAAACATCTGATATAATTTAAATAGCCACCTATTCGGTTAACTACCGACCATGTGTTCCACAATACTATAATTTTATACATATCTCGACACGATTATCTGATTGGTGGTCAAGACCGTCAAACATCGCTCATTAAGAACCATATAACACATTACCGCATCATATAAACATCATCATGATACAATTATCATGTCAGGTGTCACCAACGGTAGACCATATAATCCATGGCTATGAAATTGTATCCCAAACCATCCACGGTAATATGAAAAATATTTTTTTATCAATAAAATCATGTCTCCATGCTAAAAAAAGAAACGTTTTATAGACCACTTGTGAAAAAAATGGAATAGAATGTCCGGACAGTCACCGGAGAGGAGGCCAACCTCTTGAAAAAAAAAACAGGTAAAGGTACAGAATCTCAGTGTAAGATGAGAATATATGCCTAATGCCTTTTCGGCATTGGGGTTGGTGATAATGAATCATGATAGTTCATGGTTTCTAATAATTTTGGCAGATCCAAATAACCAAAAGTGAAAAAGGAGAGATGCTTTGTACAGAGACAGAACAGGGACCCATGTTGGATTGTACAAAGGTTGGGT
Organism: Vaccinium myrtillus; assembly: GCA_016920895.1. NCBI lineage: Eukaryota > Viridiplantae > Streptophyta > Magnoliopsida > Ericales > Ericaceae > Vaccinium > Vaccinium myrtillus. The sequence continues at coordinate 13,122,833 of CM029278.1, read as the reverse complement.
CAAACTCTGAAGGGCACCTCCACAAGTCCAGCCTTTTTCCTTTTTGATTCTTCAATCCAAGCTTACCCCTTGTCGGCTAATCCATGTATGACTTACATATTCTTCTAATTGAAAAATAGAAATAAAAACAAAAGTTGTTTCGGTGTGTGGAACGACAAAAAATTTCTGAATCCGTCAATGTATTCCGGTGTTATAACCCAATATGTATCGGATTATAATACCATAACCAAGAGGTAAAGAGGTACGTGATGACCTTCAATGTTCAAGTTTTACACATATGCGCATTACCATGATGGGGGCGTTGTATATGTTCGTTGTACGAGCTCAAAGTCAATGATTGTCCGAAGAACGTATGTTGTGTGGCGTTACCTATTTGATACAAAAATGTTTGGTTATGTTGCATTGCTTATGTGACGAGTACCCTTCATTGAAGAGTGGGTACAAAAAAGCATCTTTTGTTTTTCAAATGAATAAGAAATGGAAATACTGGCAAAATGACATGATTCATTTCAAGCTGCATTGTTTTACTGGTAATTAGAGATCTCCGAGGGTTAGAGGGCCCTTTATTAGCAAAGGTTTGGGATCAAAAGCATTAGAACCTCGTACTGTATTTTACAAGACTAAATGCTTGAATTGTCTTATGATGATGTATAGTGATATAAGATGAAAGTCATGTGATTAATTGCAAATTAAGATATCAATTACAGAATTAACTGTCACCTAAATAATGACTAATGAATCCAAAGGGATCTGGCGGTCTTGGCCTCGGACTAAGGGCTTTGTTCCCTCCAAAAGTCTTAGGTTCGATTTTACTAGCTAAAATTCTTGGGACGACATTACCGTCTCGTGTAAGCGTGTGAAAAGGTTCAAACAAAAAATGTAATCAACACATGGGAGATAATTGGCTAAGTACCATAGCATTTTGGATTGAGAGTCCGACTATGGGTACCGACCCATAGTATACAGATTACGTATAGATGCCGTGTTGGGCCCACTAAAGGATCCCACACAGATGATACAAGCCGTCCAATAATTTTAAAATATTTTTTCAAATAGTCCCATTAAAAATAAGCTCAATAGGATATAGTATTATATATGTAAGTGGTTAATCCAAACTTTTAATTTCCTTTCAGAATTTAAGATCCTAACTTCTTAATCAAAAAATGAAAGATTGGATGAAGTACTTACAGATATTCAATTGAATTGATTTTTTACGGGGTCACTCAAAAAAATATTTTAAAATTATTAAGTGGCTCGGATCATTTGTATACGACCCTTTAGTGGGCCCCGCACGCAGTTTTTGTAATCTTCTGTACATTGTAAATTGGGTCAGTACCCAAAGCATTTTGGATTGATAATTAAAAACCTACTTGGTGTAAATACAGAAAGTTGTTTGCACAGACAAATGAATACAGATCACACACAGGCAGTTTTACGGGACCCGAGATGGGTCCCGCATCGAATCTTTCATTTTATTTAAATTATTTTTTATATAGAATCCTCTAAACAATCGACTCCATTGAATATCAGTAAATGATATTTCAGAATTAGTAGGGCGAAACAAACTGAGTGGTTCGCCGTAAGAATTTAAAAAAAGTCATTACCGATATTCAATTGAGCTAATTTTTTTTTACAGAATTCCATAAATAAATGTTTTAAGAAAAAGGAGCAGTTCGGAACATCTTTGCAGGTGAGCCCCACAAAATTGTAAGTGCATGATCTGTGTCTACTCATATGTGCGAATACATGATCTGTGTCTACTCATCTGTGCAAATAGCACGGTTGGTCTAAAAATCCTAAGAAATGAAGCAAGCCATTGGGGTGTTATTAAGCTGGGTTGCTGCTTTTTATAGTAACTTGCACTTTTTGCCATGCCAACCCGTTCATTGTGTTGGACGTCAGCTCACCTCCATACCAGTATACCACTGTCCATCATACCTTGAGGTCTCCAAAAGTACCTTTCATGGAGTCTCTCTCTCCATATGAGTATATGTTTGTACACATGTGTCTATGTTTGTTTGTTGACGTTTTGGGTTTTTGTTTATTGTTTATAAACTTTTTAAATGTCTCTATGTATATGTTTGTACACAACTTTTCTATTTTTGTTTGTTGACGTTTTCCAAAATTTTTGTTTATTGTTTTCATGAATTTTTTCCAACTTTGCAAAATGATTTTTGTACAAACTTTACCCATTATCAAACTTTTTTTCTACACTTCTTGAGTGAAAAAAGGATGATGGAGTAAATTTTTTTCCAACTTTGACGTATTCTAAAAATCTCGTCAAGACAAAAAATATGATGTACAAAATTGTCCGGAATTTCTCAAAGATTAGGAGAAAACAACAAAAAGAAAGTACATGAGAGATCTTCTTGCGTGAATAAAAAAGACTGTCAAAAAGCCCCTAAAAAATTTGTCCAAACTCACCCTTATTGTCCTATATATATGCACACCATTATCAATATTATGTGCCTGTACATTGATCCACTTAATGATTACATAACAAAATGATGATTCATACAAGCACCAAAGTTCAAGTTCATTTTACATTTCATCATAGATTTTACATCCATAGATTTCTATACAAAAGTCCCCAGAAATCAAAACACAATAATTTCAGTCCTATTTTTATTTTCCATTTTTTTAATAAGACACACACAACTTTAGTTTACAAAGCCACATTTCTTCCTAATTTCCCCAGCTTGCCCTGTCAGAACCCCAATATTTCCAAGCTTTATCATTGACTCTCCAAAATCCTTATTGAAAAGATACGGGTACTTGCTATAAGAATTCACCATTGCAGCAGACCTCTGATCCCCCATCAAAGCTTGATCCGATTCGAGAAGCCCCGAGTTGCTCAACAAGTTCTTATAATAGTCATTGTCGAACGTAGAAGAATTAGCCGAGTCCAGAGGTGCTAGTTTGGTGTTTGAACTGTCTACGTTAGGACAAGTGGTTCTTAAGCTTGAGAGAAGCGAAGAATCGAGGGTTGGATCAGGGTTGCCGGAGCCTTTGAAGTTGAATAACCGTCTCTTGAATGTGAAACATTGAGCAAACCCAATAGTATGTGCTCCTATTGCAAAAGGAATTAACATCAGGGCATACTCAGAAACCGATCAATAGAATGAAAAAAAAGAGCCCTTCTCTTGTGCCTTATGCGTCATGTAATAAGTATGTGCATCTCTATATAGGCACAGGATTCTCCATCCTGAAAACCTGGGTCTTGTATAAGGCTTAATCAGTTGCATCACATGTGTTTCCCACCACGTCGTGTGGTTGAGTGTGACCGAGGACCAAGGGAAAAATCCTACTATTATATTGAAAACAGTACATATATCATCAAATTATATAGCCCCGCCCTCCTACACAAATATAACCCGCCCCCACGCAAAAATCATGGCTCTGTCCTTGCTGAGGACAAGAGACACTATCATTTTCCCGACGGAGAATCCTGAAGAAGCTACCTTCTTCCTAGGTTGAAAAAAAGCTTTTAGGGTACCAAAGAGAAGTTCACACAAGAAGCACCTGAGAGAACTACTACATCCTTAAAATCCAGACCCTTTGCAGCAAATTTGGCAGTGATGTTTCCTAAAGGCTCAAAAGGTGACGGTAACTGCTCGTTGGCAGCTTTCTCGCTAGCGGTTAATCCATCTCTCCGGCCTAACAGAACCGGCCATTGATACCCTCCTGACTGCAAAATCGAAAAGAAAAGCAGGTAAATACAGAAGCAGACTATGAGGTTGCCACAAATATATTTTTGCTTAAACATCTATGGCTGGAAGTGCCTAGTGTTGTGCTAAGTACCTGAACAACCGCTTCTTTTGCTGCTAGGGTCAATATATCAACACATGAAACAGTTGAAGGACAAGCTCTTTCGACATCCGCCTTTATTTTGTCAATGACGTCATACCCTCTGACCGAATTTCGGTTGGGCCCAGCATTCTTCTCTCCCTTGAAATCTTTTGTGTCATCAAGAAGCAAAGAACCGTCACAGCCCTGTACCAAGAAATAAAGAACAATAAAACAAGATTTCAATGGTTATCTACTTATCTGTACAGACTCCATTTTAACTGGAACTCTAAAAGAACAATACAATTCGCTGCTGCTTAAAATTTCTCAATCCGGGAACAACATCGTGAAAGAAAATAGTTGAGGTAGATCATCTTGCTGTATATGAATGGTTAGAGAAAATGGTAATGAGAACAACCAGAGATAGCAAGCACTCCTCTTTCCATAATAGATGGAGTTTTACGCTTTGCACAAAACACAATTGAGCAGTAAGCTGCAGGGGGTTATCGTAGTTTTGCAAAATCGCAACTCTAAAATTGTATTCAAAAGCACAAATTGTTGCAACATCTCCAACTACAGCATATAGTCCTACCACAACTGTGGTCTCTCTTATGTAGTTATAAAGTAGATATGTAACTCCAGAATTAAACTGTGGGATTAAACTGTGGGCTTGTGAAGGTCATACCAACTTTGCATATAGCTTATGACACGAAACATTGGTGTCATACCAACTTTGCATATAGCATATAACAAGAAACATAGGTGTTGTCTTCAGGGTGGAGAGTTGAACAACACAATATTATTCTATCTTAAATACGTTTGTATTGCAATACTTTGACAAAAAGGCTATAAATTCAGTCAACATGGTAAATAGAAAAAGTAAGGAAAGTTTGAACAGTGAGAAACACAAAGAAAACAGTCAGACAGTATAGCAAGGACTCGGGAAACAGCAAATTGAGGACTTTAGTTTCAGAGAAGCACAATTACATTTACGAAACAATCATGGAAGTGTAACCGAAGGAGGGATGCAGCCATCCTTGTGTCATCCTTCAAAGCTGTCCAAACGCCATACCTAACGATCATTGGTAACATAGGGCATGACCTATCATAAAAATTGTAATCAAGTTGGCCATAGGAGGTGTAAGGGAATGGATACATTTGGGCATATGTGAATGAAGCCACAAATGTTATTAGAGGGATAATGGAGAGAGTGAGGTGGTGATACAGTTTGAAACTCATTTTCTAGTGCCAGTTCTAATGCCTAGAGTTTGGGGCTTTGCGATGATTTATATGCAGGAAAAAGTGGTGCCGGGGTGAGCTTATTGGCTACTCATAAAAAGTGGCAAGGACACCAGAGTTGTTACTGCCTAATGGCCATGTCTGCATGTATAACAATAGTTTCCACAAAGATGAAGGAGATAAGCACTGCATGTCATTATCCATTTGTGGTTTACGTCAGCATGTAGAAATTCCTCAGATGCGAATCTTGCAATTGGTAACTAGATTATTATGCATAAGATGTCCTTTTGACCTAATACCCGCCTCTGAAATTAAATTCGAAAAGTAGGTTTGCCAATGTCCTGTTCAAAAAACTAATTGAGCATGCAAATTCAATCCATCGGCTACAACATCAGTCATGTACTCATGTATGATTTCAGGTATACTACTCAAATATTAATACTTATAGCAAGAAAAGAACTTTGAAGTTCCATAAATTAAAATTCTATCACATAGCTTATACAAGCATTTCATGCTAGAGCGTTTATGGAGGGGGTCTCTCGCGACACTGGGTACTTCTGTGACGAAGAACTCTTTAGCATCCAAGTTTATCATCAATTTAGTGAACAGCCTAATTAATTCCACTAAGCTATGACACCACTAATCTAAAATTCATATTTGACAAGTTGACAAGAAAACAATTATCTATCTTAGCTCTGCCTTTTCAACGTCTGCCGGGCATAATTAAAACAGTAAAACATTTAAGCACGTGGCCAATTGTTTACAAAAAGACAGAAATCTGTGGTATTTTTCATGAGCACGCGTGTGAACTTTTGTAAGCAAGTCAACTTCCAATAGTGAAGGCAGATTAGATGATTAACTGATCATCAACAAGTGCAAATACAGGTGTTTGTCAGAAGCAACACTATGAAATGATATTTAAACAAGCACTTTGCATATTCTAGGGATCATAGTACATTATTGATTAGTTTATAACCTAAAAGGATAACAAGAGGGGATGAACGAATTTTGGATGGCTGCTTAAACCATAACCTTTTTCTGGGTATGTGTTGTTTATTGTCTGTGGTGGGGGAATGAAGCCAGAAACTAAGCATGTAATCAACTGCTGTTATTGCGCATGATGATGTTACTAGAATGCAAAAACCTAATGAAGAAAGGAAAACAATTCAATTAAAGCAATCTAAACCTTGCAGCCTCTTTTCCACTACTTTGCTGATATCAAATTCATTTGCTTCAATCTCCGCAAAAGCCTAACATTTTTTCGAACATGGGTAACTCCTAAATCACTAAAATGTTCAATGCAACCAAACTTAATAGGCCATACGATTGTCAAAAAAGGGAGAGAAAAGAAAGGGTTGTGATGAAAAGTGATGAGGTTTGCTGAGAAACAAAATGGGCCAATAAGATTCTTTTTATTTTATTTTAGGTATCCAAATGATAAAAGGATTCTCCTTTCATTCCTTTTCTCACCATTTGTTGCCATCCAAAGGGGCTGTCTTACATTCCTATAGTTATAACTTAAAACTTTTGGCTCGAATCCAACGTTGGGAAGATCCGCATTTGAATTTGTTGGCAACTTGGCACATGTTTTAGTTCTAGTCATTTGGCTTGGACTCAATTGGCTAAGCTTAGTAATGTTGCAATAGATTTTAGCTACCGAACAGTTGGGCTCCAGCTCAATTACAGTTGAGCTCAACCCAGTTGGGCCCGTTAAAGCATCCAACTCAAAACCAATTGGCAATGAGTGGAGAGGCTGCCCAAGATCATATACTAGTTTTGGAGGTTATAATTAAACAATGTGGGACAAGTTCTAACACTCCTCTACATGTGCGACCCCTGACCCACACGTGGAGAGATAAACAAGATTTAACACATACAACACCTATCAACCATCAACGACAAACTAAGGGGAACCAACCATCAATAATATATAGTCTTGTCCAAAAGCCTCAAAAAGCCTAACTCTGATACCATGTTAAAACATCCAATTGTTGTGCTAAATTCAATACATAAAACTGCCGGAGGGAATACAGAATTGAATTTCTGCCATAAACCTCATATCATGGGAAGTTATCCTACAATACCCTTGGTAGGTGGCGAATATATTTTAAGGAGACTGTGGTTTCATAGGAATCAGTTCCCATATTCCGTTTATGTATTTGATAGTAATGTGTTAATGTAATTGTTCTCCGGAATTCTCGATGCTCGTATCATATTTTTCCCAACAGGAAGAACCTTGGGTTTTTTCTTGTAGATCTTTGTTGTTCTTTGGTTGGCTTAGTACGCCTCTGTATTTTGGAAGATCTTTACTTTCAAGGTGGCTTGTAGGGATGCAAACGAGCCAAGCCAAGCTGAGCTTTTTTCTTTTCGAGCTCGACTAGTTAGCGGTACGAACCTAAAACTCAAGCTCAAGCTTGGCTTGTTTGTAAATGACCCGAACCCGGTTCATTTATTAAACGAGCATTTATAGACAAGCCGAGCCTGTACAAACGAACTAAACTTTTTTCGTGCTGAGACAAGCTATTAAAGTCTTGAGCTCGGCTCGTTTACTAAACAAGCCTAAAACTCAAGGTCGGCATGATTACTAAACGAGTTGAGCCAAGCCGATTGAACTATCAGTAAACGATTCAAGCAGCCCTAGACTGGTCACTTGATGGAACTTCGTTTTTTTGACAATCTTATTGAGATTTTGTTTCTGTTCCTATCAGTACTATCAACGTCGTTGATTACGGTTGGCTTTTCACACAACCATAACCTCATAAGAGAAATCATAGTATTGCAATTTACGATTGTCACAGTAACAGAGATGGTTGGTATTATGTATCAAGGTCAACCTGTCTTTTTTTTTTTTTTTTTTTTTTTATCAAGGTCTTATGTATCAAGGTCAACCTAGACTTTTTCCTCAAGAATCGAGTGGTAAATTATGTCAAGAACAAACTCATCAACCAACCGGACTAACCCTTAGGGCCTAGGTCAATCAATCATTACTCGCTAGCATAATTTACACTACAACAAACAACAATCCTGGATGCAAATGCACATGCATAACATAAATACATACATATATACATTTGATTTTACCAGTGAATCCCATTGACATGATTTCTCTTACCCGTCTATTTCTTCAACAGTTTGGAGAATCTGCCAAGAAAATACTACTGGGAGATGAAAATTGTTCTTTGTACAATCGAAACTCTGAAACCTTGATCTGTGACACCAAAGTATTCTGAAACTTCATCGTCACAAAAATGTTGTATCTTTTACTGACGGATCCTCCCACAATGTTTGGGTACACATTTTTCTGTTGAATTTTGTTTGAAAAATGATTTCGCTCATGGGGACCCACTTTTGGGTCCCACACGTGATCCGAATTTCATTATTTTTAAAACATTTTTCCGAAACATAAAAAAATTTTTGGAGAATCTTTGCCTAAAACAAAAAAATGAAAAGTGTTCTTAACTGGGAGATGAAAAGTCTATTTCTTGATTTTACCAGGAATTGTCTATTTCTTCAACAGTTTGGAGAATCTGCCAAGAAAATATTACTGGGAGATGAAAATTGTTCTTTGTACAATCGAAACTCTAAAACCTTGATCTGTGACACCAAAGTATTCTGAAACTTCATCGTCACAAAAAATGTTGTGCTATCTTTTACTGATTACCGTGCCCAAACGCCTCAAACTCTTTCGAGGTGACGAGGATAAAACAAAGGGGAAGGGACAAAAAAAAAGATAATGAAAGATGTTGGCCCATGCAGGTCTCGAACCTGCGACCTTCGCGTTATTAGCACGACGCTCTAACCAACTGAGCTAATAGGCCTTCTTGCTAAGGTTTTACATTGTTACAATTTAAATTGACATTATTGGCTTCATCCTGGCAGTTTTGGACCGGGTAGCCTAACTGGAACACATTCAAAGTTCTCATTTTTTAAACCTTTGTTTGGTTGATAAGTTCTCATTTAACTGATGTGACAAACCTTTAGCCAATTAGCATTATGGCATTTCGTAATATAACTAAAATAAATAAACCAAACACCACAAAGTATCGCTCATGCTACGCGTTTTCTTTAACTAATTATGGGGTTGTTCTAGTCTATGAGTGAAAATATATTACTTCGGTTAATTTATTGTCAATATTTATTTATTTATTTTTGAATTTGATGTTAAAAGATAAAAATAAAAATAAAATAAATTAGAGAAAATTTTAAAAAAATTAAAATATTTATGGTATGTTAAAGATTTTGTAACTTTAGACTTGAGTAAAATCTATGACCCATAGATTACATGGTGTAAGAGTTTTGTTTTACACTAGAGTCAATAAAAAAAATAAGGGAAAATAACACTCGGCCAAAAGGGCCTAGCTCCAACATACATGCACAAACCACTTGAGCTAGCTCTCATCCTGAGCTAAATTACATAAGTAATATGTATAACATATATCCAAGTTCTTCGGAAAATGGGCTGCTAATTCTTGCTTAATTTTTTGGATGTAAAGCAACCGCATCTCCCACTTTAGATTAGGGCCAGCCCTGCTTTCCTCACAACCAAGTGGTAAAGCGTAAGTTATTTTCGTAGATGCTATCAACTCCTGGGGCCAGTCCATACAGAGCTTTTGCTCTGACTTTAAATGAGCCCCCACTAGTGAACAATGGGATTGGTCTTCTAGAATTAGTCGACGCGCATGAAAGCCAACCCGAACACCTATTTATCAAAAAGCATAAGTTATTTTCATCTAGCTTGGAAATCGGGTTGATCCATTGTCACGATTGATTACTTAACCCGAAATCCCTGCCTTGCTCGTTTACAGAACGAAAGTGCCAAGCAAAGAAAGCACTCGGCTAAAAGCATGACAGCAATCCCTGCCCGCCTTCTATTAGCTTGATAGCTGCAAAAGCAACATCATTGTTCGCTAGATTTTCTCTTTTTCATTTTTCAGGCCATTGTTGATATACGTGCCGGGGATAGCCCTTCCCCAGAATCTAAATGCCAAGGAAATCTACTGGCATAATTTCCAAACAAACTGAAGAATTCACACAAATTTTCAAATCCTATTTCCATTCATTGATCAGCATAGTTTATACAACACAATACCTGACCTTTTTCAATCTACTGACTACATCGACAGCTTGAAACTAAAAATTAACATCACTGTTCTCGTCCCTTGACGAAATGAGCAGTTAGAAGCTTTGAAACTAGGAAGCCAGTGAAGGAATCAACCTCAAAGAGTTCTTTAAGTTTCCCGTCGCAAATAATTGTCTTTTTATCGGACGGGTCCTGTAAGAGACAAACAGAAAGATAATTGATGTGGCAAAATATTAGTCAGCACCGGTGTAAATTTGAATAACTGCAATAAACTAGCACAATTTATCGGATGGGTCCATTAAATTAGCTGCTTGTTAAACCTTGGATCAAAGGCCAATCTAACTAGTGCTTGTTAACATCAAGCTTGTGTTTCAGCGAAACCAGACCTTTACTTGAGTCATTTGTCTGGCCTCATAAACCAATATACCACTCAGGAATTCTCGTCGCCTGTAACATTTTCTTTGGAAATGAAAACGCTGACAACCTCAATGCTTCAAAGAGCCCATTCAAAGCCTGAATGTCATGTTGCACAACTCTCTCAACGACTGACCCAAAGGTCAAGCTAGAGCTTGGCTTGTAACTGGTATGGACTGGGGTCGTGGTGAATTAAGAGATTATTCCAAGTTATTTGCGAGTGCTTGTTTACTCATCATGGTTATGATTTCGGGAAAGTTCAGGTCTCATCAGTTCCTAAAATTAGCAACCTGTTGGATGATTCTTCAAACTCAAATAAAAGGTGTGGAAAATAAGTACCTGCAGACCCTTTTGCTTTATATATTCCCACATTCTCTTCACAACATCAGACCGAGATAACTGATTTTCACCTGTACCGATGAATTTCACAAGAGCGTCCGAAAGTGGAAGTGGAGCAAGAAAACCAGAAGTTTTGCCCTCTTGCTTTTTTACTTGCTGCTCATTTGAAACTGAACAAATAAGATACACATAAGTAGCAGTAACTATAAAAATGTGATTAAACTCCAGAATTTTAGCTCAATTTCTCGAGGCAAGCTACACAATACTACATGCTATCCCCTAAGTAGTTACGAAATACAAATCTTAAAAGTTAAAAGTACTGTTCTCACCTTCTCTACCGTGTTTGCGCTGCTTTTTCTTTTGCGAAGATTTGCCAGAAACTGCAACATCATGGAGAAATACTTGCATAAAAAAATCATTTAAAAATCCTTGTTAATGGTGATGGATGAAAAGAAGCAAAGGCTTGTAAGGTTGGGTTTTTTTTTTTTTTTTTAATTGGAGAAATACGTCCTGTCTTTTACCTCACTTTTTCATGGTAACTGAACAAGAGAAACAAATTTTACATGTATAATTCTACCAAATTCTCATCATATCCACAAAACAAAAGAGCTGAAAGTTTTATGAATTCTTAACCAAACGAATTGCCAAAGTTGACAAATGAAACTTTAACACATGTTAATCAAAATGTCAAAAAGCTAAAGAGATGGCTTGCAATGAATATACCATCTTCATCATTTAGCAGCCCTATGTGCTTGCTCAAAGCTTTATTCATTTCAAACATATCAATAGATTTGACGCGAAAAATGGCAAACAACGCTTTATCGCATATTATTTTCCGCTTGTTTTTGGGATCTTGCAAATTCTTCTCCCGAATGTAGGCCCACATTCTCTTCACAACCTAGAAGACACAGAAAATCATTAAATTGTAAAGTTTCCATTCCAAAATTTTTGTTGCATTCAATAAATAATAATAAATAAATAAAAAAACCGTAAGGAGAACTGAATTACTGAGACATAGAAGGCATCAACAGGTTTGTACTGCGATATACCTCAGGTCTGGCTAATTCAGACGCTCCAACAATGGTTTGAAGTTGTGGAGAAAGACCACATGGTATCATAAAGCCAGCCGGTTTTTTCTTTACAGCATTAGCCACCTTCTCAGACCTAAATGATGAGATAAATGTCTGTGTTTAGAAATATCAACTTACAATAACCTGTTAAATATCTTATTTATTCCAAGTAATACATGTTCGATAGTCATACTGTTTCTATTCTCCCACATATAGTGACCGCAATACCATCATAAAAATGAAGTACATGTAGATTAATAAAAAAAATTCCGATCAAAATAAAAAACATGTAATGGTCATTAGTCATAGACATAATAGAGGGCAATTCAAAACAACCAATTCTATAATTCCTTGGAATGACTTGACCGCAAATAGAAAGAAGATATTTTTTGAGTCCAATCCTAATTGTGTGCTACTCACTGCTCAATAAAGACAACTGAAAAGTTCAACTCTGCTGTTTGAAGAAACACTGTGGAACTTATCTGTGTAAAACATCAAAATTATATATGTAGTCGTCTCATTCTAAGAAAGTCAGCACATCAGTAAGCACCTTTCTGTGCATACAAGCGCATATGTGAGAAAGGAGGAAAATGTTGTGGGTTTTGTAATCCCTTATTCTATGCCTATTACTTCCACTCAAAAGTACTGCTGATTTACTTTGTATTTTATGGCATATTAGGGCAACAATTTGTAACAGCTCCAAAGTCACAATAGACGAATATTCTTCAAGGAAATTTGCAGCATCATTGTTTTAGTTACGTTTCTTGTTAGGTATTAGGTGTCTTAACCTTTTCCACTGCTGGCACACGGAGACAGATGCATGTAAATTAAGAACTACGGTATCCTAAGAGCACTGGCTCCAATATAAAAAAAAGTATATTAACTTCGAATGGGACACTTTCTAACCACTTAACAAAAAACATAAACAAAAATAAAAATAAAAAAAGGGTCTAAGAAGCGTCTACACCCTCAATGTGGTTAAATGTAATGTAAGGGTTAGTAGGTAAGGGTTATCTATTTGGTGATTTATCACTCATGGTGCTGTTATGGCCCTGGCATTTTACGCCAGGTATTGAAGGAGAAGGAGGAGTGTACTACCAGACGGAGGAGTTCCCTACTGAGCAAATAACAGCAGAAGAGTGGAATCTAAACCTGAACCTCTAGAGATCCATCACCTCCTTTATTTTGTGAGACAAAGTAATTTAATTTTCCCAAGAAAAGTACTATGTTTATTTGTACTCAAATTAAGACAATTATGTTATTTCCGCTGCTTTATTAATGAGATATTTTTTATTTATATTAATCTTTTATTAAAGGATTTAAATTAATGCTTCCGAAAATCAGGGTGTTAGCCGCGTTACAATTAGGAAACTACAATTCATTGAAGGGAGCTGATTTTGGGGCTCCCTTTTTTGATGCAGGCACTCCAAAATTCAATGAAGTTACAAAATTATCCTTTTCAAAATATAAATATTACTAGAGGCACTCCGCCCCAAAATTATCTCCTCATTTGCTTGAGGCACTCCTAACGGAAAAATTAACCGCCGTTACCTATATTTCACATTCAATAAAAAAGAGATGCTTCTTTCGTAAAAATTGTCACGAAGCATTTCTACTTCTTGAATTCTGAAGTACAAACCCATAAAGAAATGTTTTGCTCTGATAACTGTTGGGGGCATCGTTAATTATTAAAATAAAGAATGAAGAATAGCTACTAGGCATTGTTGAAAACTATAGTTTTTGCAAAGATGGTATTGAAACACAAAATATTGATTGAACTTTGAAGCAACACTAAAAGTAATTAAGCACCAATAATATTGTCATCAGTTCATCAATTTTAAGAACCAAAGTGATCATCACAAAAAATGGCGCATACCTAAGATATAATAAGAACTAAATCCATGAAAGTTTACCAAAGTGTAGGATCTCACATAATAACAAAAAAGAAAAAACAAGTCTTTGCTTCCAAATTCTAATATAAGCAAGGCATCATAACATAAGACAATTCATCCAAAAAAACATGCCAAATGTCTTGAATTAGTAATGCTCCAAAAAATTATCTGCTCATTTCCGTGTTACTTGCAAAACGCCCACGAACCTGAGGCATTAGAAAAGTAAGACAAAACTTTAAATTTTCTTAATAATTTTATACATTTTAGATTCCTCTCGTCGAGAAGAGCCAAGAAACCACAAAAAATTGACGTAAAACTAACAAATTCAAAAAAAAATTTGAATAAGGACAAACGAAAAAACCAAAATGGTTTTTTTACATTCAAATGCAACGCTTCAATTTGGACAAACAAATGGGACTGAAACTACTAGTAATATTTTTTCCCATCTTTCACAAAGCAAGAATTTGAGTAGTTTGGCCTAAAATACAACCAAACAGATTCAATCTCTCTCTCCAATAATCCAAATCTCCCTTCAACACAAGCAATTTTAAAACAAGAAACTACTAGCATGACTTGGAAATAAAGAACATAAGGAATAACAAGTTAACAACGCTGATAGGTACTAGAATGAATAACCTTAGAGGTAGGATGAATTAGTGTCGACTTTCTCCTTCTTGAATCGAGAGTATGATATGCTTCGTTGCCGTCTTCTCTTTTTTTCATCGTTCTTCTTTTTTTTCTTCTTTCCGTTAACCTAATCACTTTCCATCCTTTTTTGGAGTGCCTAAAGTAAATCTGAAATTTGCAAAAGGGTAGTTTCGGGAAAACACTGTAGCTTGGAGTGCTTGCATAAAAAAAGGGAGTGCGAATATCAATTTCCTTCATTGAAATCCTCAATCCTAATTCCTAATCAAATCTCCCTTAATTAGAAAATTATATCTACATATATTAGCAGGTAATAATAAAACAAGGGTACAAAAGGTATTTCACCCTAAAAAAAGATACAAACATAACTATTCAAATTGTGCAAGATGAAAACTTACATGATGTTCAAAAAAAGATAATTATTTAATTAACTCAAAATAATCTCACTTTATACGTAAACAAAAAAAAAAATTCAATGCATTTTCCAAAGCCCCTCGTTGGGTTCAAGGTAGAGCCGCCCCCTTTCAATCCCTTATCCATATTTTAACCATTTGGTAACGGTGCTCGTGTAATGCCAAAGATATAGTTTTAAATTTCTGTCCCCAATTTTTTTTTTTTTTGTCCCTTTTGGCGCTTTGCTGGTCCAAAAATATTGTTGTTAAAAGTACTACTAGTATTTTATTTTCACGGTTATCCATGCACTCTTCACTCATTATCCACAGTGGTTTGGCATTGTCCTCATAATATTTTTTATATAATCGGACAACCGAGTCAATTTGCGCACACATTAACGTACGAAATCACCATGCACCGTACGAAATCACCATGCACCGTACGAAATCACCATGCACCTTGTTTGGTTTGGGTTTTGAGACCCAAATTTAAATTTTTTAGTCCTTATTTTCCTTCAATCATTATCTCTATTTCAAAACATTACCTCGTATTTTTCTCTATCTCTCTTCAATCGTTACCCATATTTCCAAACATTACCCCTATTTCTCTCTCTACGCTCAAAACCCAAAATCCAAACCAAAACCAAAACCAAAAGGGCCGAAACCCAAAACCCAAAACCGAACAAGGCCGACTCTACGCCCTTAAACGGACCGCAGGACAACCGTCCATTCTCTTTTCTTTTCTTTTCTCAGAACCAAACAGAAGGAAAATAGTAGTAACAGAGAACAAAAAGGAAAATGCAATAAACCCTAACCTTTCTTCCCTCCTCCGCCTCTTTCCACCCCTTTCTTCTTCCACTTCTTCTCCCTCGCTGCTGTCCTCTTCGCAACCGATTTTATCATCGTCGTCAGTCACCACACTCTCCACCCCTTCCCCTTCTATCACTTCTTCAGCAATGTTATTATCTACGCCGTCGTTCTCAGTAGTCATCTCATCGTCACGGCCTTCGAGGAACAACTCGATTCGTCGTCTGATGAAGCCTTTGCGTTCGGACAAATCGACGCCGTACTCCTCCTCGAGGGTACGGCGGAGGACGGTGGCCGTAGTGGTACTGAGGTCGGAGGTCCGGAGAAGTTGCCGGAGCCGATCGACTAGGTCTGAGTCCGACACCATTGCGCTGTTCTGTTTTCCGAGAGCAACACGTTGGTTACAAAAGAATGTACTTGTGGAATACGGAAAGTTGGAAGACCTGGGGGATTGGAGTACTTTATTACGCTTTTGAATAAAGCTAGGTCAAAACCCATTAACGCATCCTTATCTGCCTCAGCATATTTTAGAGCAAATTTAACCTTAAAACATCTTTTTTATTATGTTCCCTCTGTCCCAATTTTATAGTCTCTTTTGTGGATTTCAACTAAATAAGGGAACATAATTATTGTACTTTTGAAAATATGTTTTTCCTTATTTATCCTTCAATCATTATACTTTCTTATTTTTTTTATTACTTTTAATTTCAAATATAAGGGTAAAAGAGAAAATTTGTTAACAATTTTTCATTTGATTTTGAAGTGAGACAATATTTTTTAGACGACAAAAAGTGTCAACTAAGACTATAAAATTGGGACGGAGGCTTAATCATCGTGCGCCTCCTCCGGGCTTTGCCTCTCATGGGTCCGAACTGGTAATCTGTATTTAATGGTAGTTTGCCCCGTTTTCGGATTTCCGTTTACCATCATCAACAGCAATTTTGGGTAATCTGCAATTTCTGTTTCTGTTTCTGTTTCTGTTTGTGGGTTCCATCATCTATTGTTTGGACCACTTTATTTGGTGCTATTTGGGTTTGTTTTCGCCGAACTGTGATGTGTTTGCCTTCTCGTCAAGATCTAATACTCCTTGTTTGATGCTCTCTGGAGTTAGCTACTGAACGGATCGAGTTGTTTCATCTTTCTGTTGCATCTATTTGTGTGTGATCATGTGTGTTCATGCGTGGTTGCATGTGTTTGTTGTGTTCGGCTTGTTCATGCATGTAGTTGTTCGGCCTCCTTTTCTCCTTTTCTGTCGAACAGCTTTCCCCGATTAAACTGGCCCCATGTCCATTCCAATCGCTTCACGATTGTGGTTGAGGTTGTGCTGAATCATGCATTCCCGTATGCCCTTTCGTAGTACTTTAATTCTATAGTTTTGAAGAGTCTTTTTTTTTTTTAAAATTGATTTTTAGAAGCTTTTCTTCATCTTGCATGCATACTTGGGTCTTTTATTTTTAAGCAGTGTTTTAACCAGTTCATGCATGCTGTTGTTCGACCTCCCTTTCCCCTCCCCCGTCGAGCAGCTTTCCCCGATTGGTTTGGGGGGCCTGTTTTGATCGTTTCACGTCTGCGGCTGAGGTTATGCTTGTTTGTGCATTTCCGTATGTCCTTTCGTAGTACTTTAACGATTTTTTGTCTTGCATGCATGTCACGGGTCTTTTCAAAAAAGAAATTTTCGTAGTGTTTTCGTTTGCATGCTCGCTGCGCACACATTTTTCTCACACATGCGCACTTGTTTAGCTTTGTTTTGTGTTGGTCCGTTCAGTGGCTTTAAGGGTTAACTTTTGGCTCATCTTTGGCTCTCCTCGATGTTATACTATGGTGACGGTGGAGCCTTTGGTTATCAACTGGAACCAGAGGTGGTGATGGTTTTTGTTATCTAGAAAAGTGAGGGGTGCTTCGTGAAATGCTTGTTTTTTTTTTTATCGGCAACAAAAATTTATTGAAGAATCTCGACAAAGGGAACATCGAGAAGGAGAAAAAAGATCCAACCAAAAGTTGGAACAACCAAGGGCAAAGCCCGTACACCCAAAGGCCAGAAAGCCCAAATAAACAATGAAAATACACCTGAAGGCCTAAGAGCCCAAATACAACATTAAAGCACAAAGATGCCCAACCCAAACAAATGGACTAAGCCCAACCCCAAGAAAACTCTAAACCTGACCCTAGATCACAGTGCAAAACATCACCGCCACCACCGCCAAAGCTCCTGACAGCAACCACCGCAAACATCGACATTCACCACGACCACAAAACCACCACACCACCATAGGTAACTCGAAGAAGTGGTGGAGCCAACAAAGAACAAATCCTGCTATCTCGGATGCACCCTGAGCCGTTAAGCAAAGAACCACGGTACCTATCGGCACCCATGGCGGGAGACCACGACGGAAAACACCCTCCACCGCACAACGCCTTGCCGTTAAGCAAAAGCCCGAAAACCCAACAGAGATCAGGCCGGAGAAGCACTTGGAGGGAGAAACCGAGCAGCCTTGGCGGAGGGAGACGAAGACCCACGACGATAAAGGATCAGGGGGTCGAAAACAAATAGACGGGAGGAGGAAAGAAACTAGGAGAAGAAACCTCACCACGGGCCGCCCACGTCGCCGACCGAGAACCCACGAAGAACACACTTATCAAATGGCAAAGCGATCCCAAGGAACTCAATCGTCGAGGACCAAGACGCATGATTCAGTCCATCGCACGAGCCGCCGTCCAACCTCAAGCTTGCTGCCGATCGATTTTGAGTAGAAGAAAAGAGAAGATCAGACCCAAAGATGGAGCGGAAGGGATAGGGATGGTAAGAGAGAAGGATAGAGGAGAGAAGGGATCGGTTTGGGGGGGAGGGAGGGAGGAGGCGCGGCGGCGCCTCCCCGGCCCAGAGAAAAAACCAGTCGGTTGTCTAAG
The DNA here is from genome assembly GCA_016920895.1 of Vaccinium myrtillus. Classification (NCBI taxonomy): domain Eukaryota; kingdom Viridiplantae; phylum Streptophyta; class Magnoliopsida; order Ericales; family Ericaceae; genus Vaccinium; species Vaccinium myrtillus. Next base: position 13,104,262 of record CM029278.1, on the reverse strand, counting down.
GGTAGAGAGAAGTCAGAGCGATTTTTAGAGAGAGAGAGAGTTTTTTCATAGGATATTGTTTTTTGCGTTGGTTGTTTGGGCTTTCGTGAAATGCTTGTTGTAGCGGAGCATTTGGAGTTCTGGTACTTAACTTATTGGTGTTGCATTGTTGGTCTGGTGGGTTTAGTGGCTTGACTACTTGGACGACGGTGGTGGTTGGGGGTGGATGGGTTTATTTCCCCGCAATTAGGTGCTAATAAGCTCAGGGAGATCACCACAGATGAATAGGGATTCTCCGCAGCAATCTTTTCTCTTTCCACGGTTGGGTTTCTTTCCAACAGTTTCTCTACTGATTTTAGAGTTCTGTAGTTGGCCTCGGCCATCTAGTTGCACGACGCCTAACCGTGCCGCGGAGCTCTCGACTATAGGTGCGACAGTCACTTGGTTTGTATCAGACAATTTCTGCATGGAAGCTTCATCATTCGTGAAGCTACCGGGGCAACAACGTTTCGACAGCGTACATTGATCATGGACATCTGACGGTCGAAACAAGCGCTGCTGGATATATATCATTCATTTGTTTTGGTTATTTTTATGTTCTTCTCGTCTGTATGTTATTATTATTCTGTTGTCTTTATGTCCGGTAGTTTGTATTGACATTGCTCTTGGAATGAAACTCTCTTTGGCTAAAAATAAAATAAAATAACCCCTACAACTTTCAAAAATGCTAACTTTTCTGAGACATTGGTATTGTCATGCAATTTTTATAGCTGTCCCAAATATATACCTTTTTTTTATTTCACAGCACTATAAATTGAAATAATAATTAATTTTCCACACGCTACCAAAAAAAAAAAACAACCTAAGAGGAATAAAATCAAAATTTAAGCTTATAATAATTTTATTTTTTATGTTTAATATACTTTTTCAAACTTTTGTTACTTTTTAATTCAATTACCATTTCATTCTTGTCAAGACAAACTAAAAAACATTGAACTTGGTGACCAATAACTATAACAAGTTAATTCGGTTAGGATAATATAATATATAAATTCACTGCCTATATCTTTAGTATATTTGTTCTTGAATTTGGAACAATTATTTTCCTCTCATTTTTTAAAGAATTTTTTAACCTATTTTTTTGGCCAATTTATAATTTTACTTTCTTAATTTATCATTTAATACTACCCACAATAAGACTTAGTTCTTGACTATATTGAATTCTCACTAGTAAATCAAAATTGAGAAAACTTCTTTTTACTTAAAATTTTAGATTTGTATGAGAAGAAAATAAGATCATAAACTAAATTCGACGTGTCTTGTCTTTAGGTGCTCTTTTTTATCTTTAGATATAATTTATTGTTTTTGAGATTTGTATAGATGAGAAGAAGAATAACAAAAAATAAATTTTTGGACCACTACAACAAACAAATTAACAATAAAGAAAAACCTCAAAAAAGTTTGTATTTATTATTTTTTCTATTGATTATTTAATTTAGCATTTAAAAAATAAAACAGTCTTTTATAGTTAATAACAATAGGTTATACTAGTATAAAGCGAGGGAAACCATTGTAAATCAAACTATTAAACTAAGGGTATACGGTCTTTGACTCATCAATGTCAACACCTTTAGGCAAAATTTGAAGGCAATGGAGCTATCTGCATATTAGTTTGTTAAAGTAAGGAAGGTGAGAGTAATTTTTAAACCAATTCTTATCCTTCTCTAACCCCAAGAGGTCAGTCTGGCGGTCAGGGCCTAAGAGTCTGGGACTTAGGGTCAAAAAAAGAAAATAGGTCCCCCATTAATGCTACAAACTTCAACTATGATTTCAAAACAGAGAAAGAACGTGGAATATTTCCATCATGTAGATAGTTTCAGGCCGAGGGCAAATAAACAGCTACAAACTACGTACTAGGAGATTTCGATTCACCTTCTGGTATTGTTTACAAATAAAGATGCAAAGGAGGATCGCCATCCCAAAATCAATATCCAAAATATTCAGTGGTGTGTTCCGAGCATCTGACCGGTTACATTGTACTGAGGGTATAAGTTGCAGGTGCACTTCCATAATTACCTGAATGATCGTACGGTTCGTACCTAGTTGGCGGCTGTGTTGGAGCTGGTTGAGCATAGACAGTTTGCCCAATCAGCAGCTGTGTTGGAGCACTAGCATAAGCAGCAGCTGGAACCACAGAACCTTGGTAGCCGACATACCCTGCTGCTGCCGCAGTGTTTTGAGCTGTTGGTTGTTCAGTGTAACCAGTAAGGGTATGAACCATAACCTCCAGTTGGTCCCTCTTGAGCATAACCTGAAAGAGCCCGCTGCTGCTGCTGCTGCTGCTGCCCATAACCTGAAATTGGGCCTTGCTGGGGATAAACTGGAGCAGCAGATAATGTGGCCACCGGCTGCAGCTGCTGCTGATTAATGTTGTATCCATCAGAAGCATATGGCTGTGGATAAGTTTGTGGGTATGTCTGTTGAGATTGTGGTGGTGGTGGTGCAGCATTCTGAGGATACTGCTGTGGATAAGTTTGTGGGTATGTCTGTTGAGATTGTGGTGGTGGTGGTGGTGCAGTGTTCTGAGAATACTGCTGTGGATAAGTTTGTGGATATGTCTGTTGAGATTGTGGTGGTGGTGCAGCATTTTGAGGATACTGCTGCTGGATTGCTTGCACTGAGATGGTGCTCATATGATAGGAAATATTATCACCTGGTTGAGTCCCCTGAGGCAGGCCGCCATTGTGTTGTTGAGGGTAAGATACTGGTGCTTTACCATACAGCCGATCCTGCGGAGCATAGCCCGGATGAGGGTAGCCAGGCCCCAGTGGCCCTGGCTGTGAACCACCACCTCCATAGGAAGGATGATAAAGAGCCTGGTTCTCATATTTTGCTTTATTGTGTCCATGGCTCTGTGGAGCTTGGGAGGAATATGGAGGAGCTGCTGGCTGTGGTTGTCCGTAATTATTGCAATTTCCTGGTGAATGGGGCGGAGGACCCATGGGAGTAGGGGAAGGGCCTTGACCATGACTTGATGCCAGGACATCACCCATATGACCACAACCACCCGGTCCCTGCTGCAGCATTATTGATGGAGGATGCCTTTGCTCCATTTGTCGTGGTGGATGACTAATACCACCATACGCTTGAGGGGGCAGAGCGTACTGTGAATTCTGAGAGGGAGGAGGATATGATCCTCGTTGCTGATAATTGTAACACCCTGACTGTGAAGGATGAGGGCCACCTTGGTGGTTACCCCATTGGGGCTGTGCAGGTCCACATGGACGAAACTCCTGCTGCTGCTGATTATAACCGCCAGATAGAGAGGATGACCATACTGTCTAATAAAAGCAAGGAGAAGGGGAGGCAACAAAAGGGCAAAAAAGCAGCAGAAATTAGCACCGATTGCTTTACTTCAAAAAATTAATGTCATTATGTTGCAGCTAGGAGTCAGCTTCGTGATTATAGGTACTAGAGACATCAGTATGTAACAAACAAAGCCATGGAAGTAGCCAACAAAATTGGAAATATATGAGAAGAACGTAAATCAACAAGACAAACAACATAAACTGGTTAAATAAGATAAAGAGATTTACAGAACCCAAAGGTTCTTTAGCACAAACAGAAAGACAATATGGGATATATGCTCCCAATTTACCCTTTATCACTCGATTCAAATACGCTCCCAAATTACCCTTTATCACCCAATTCAAATATGCCCACACAATAAAGAGATATACAGAACCTTAAGGTTCTTTAGCACTAACATAGTTGCACGAAGCGGGAAAGGGAGCGGGAGAGTATAGAAGTTCCCAAGGTTGGGAGCGTGAAATGAACGTGTACATATATCACGAAAGTAATATAGCATAGGAAATACACTTTAAAACTACAATCATTTTAGGGACTAAAACATATGGGCCAAGTCTACCTTAAATGTAAGAAATGTGTGTTGGATTGTATGGCGTTCTTTTCAAGATATCATGATTTGGACTATACATATGAGCTAAATTGAAGACCAATTTATAAGTTGGGAGTGCAGAATTGCGCTCCTATGGTGGAGCGGCACCACTTTAGGAGCTCACTGCAACAAAGACACTAACAGTAGACCATATAGGAAGTTAATATATGCTCCTAATTTACACTTGATCACTCAATTCAAAAACTCCCACACAAGAAAGCACAAATCACATTAATAAATGACAAGTGAAACAAAAGAAAAATCTCCCAGCAGGCACTAGTAGCTGGTTCTTGTGGAATAAAGTGAAGTTAGAGACCCTGTGCTTGTCAACGACCAAGTTCTCGTACGCAACACGAGAACGAACGGCAGAATATATACTGCCCAAAACACATTCCTTTCATGAACTGCAACTGCACAGGTGGACACTATATTTGTCATGTCACCACATAGTGACGTTTGCTCCATGCAAATCATGTCGGAATACCTATGTCAAACAACCATGTTCCTCAATAGCTTCAAAAGCTGCAAAACTTATTTTGACTACACGAGTTCCAATGTAAGGGCACACATAGCCCAGGATATTGCTATCCGCATGGAAAATGCACAAGTCCTTGCGTGGTTTCATAATTCGATTGAACCTAGCATTGGAATGAATTTTTTAAAGTACGAGACGGCCAAGGATGTTTGGGATTATTTGAGGGGTATGTATCTTCAGTCCAATTTTGCAAAAGAGTATGAACTTGAACGTTCTATTCGCTATTCGGGATGCTAAGCAGCAAGATAAATCAATTCAGGACTTTTACAGTGAGATGACACAGTATTGGGATTAGTTGACTTTAATGGAACCCGCAGACTTGCAGTCCCTTGATTTCTATATAGAGTACTGTGAGAGACGCCGCCTTGTACAATTTCTTATGGCTCTTTGGGACCAATTTGAGCCTCTTCGTGGGGCTATGCTTCATCGTTCTACCCGACCTACAGTTGATGGTGCAGTTCATGAACTTATCGCCGAGGAAACTAGGTTCAAGATGGCCTCTGTGGCATCTCCCTCTTGCTTGCTCCATATCTGGCACCTTTCTTGTCTACACCAGCTTCTCACTTGGTTCAGGTTACAGGCAAACCTAGGCCTCGGGTTGCTTTGGATGAGTGCAATTTTTGTCGCCGGAAGGCACACTGGAAGAATGCATGTCCCAAATTATTACAGATGACGGGCAACAGTTCTCAGCAGTTTCCTCGACCCCCACAGCAGTTTCCCCCGCAATCTCCGCAGTCTTGGCAGTTTCCTTCGCAGTCTCCTCAGCAGTATCAGCAAGTTCCTCGTCCTCCACAAGCTTTTGCTACCCCTCTGGCAAGCTACTTGGCCTCCAATGGGGTCCCTCCTTCTCCCTTGTTTGACTAGTATCAGACATCTCTGACTACCCAACCGAATCATTCACGAGCTTCTGTTATGACCACTATCTAGTCAGTTTGCATGGTTCTTCTACCACAAGATTGGATGCCCAAGAAGCAGATTGGGGCCTATCGTAGTTGGTGATCTCTACTGCTACATCTGTCGCCTTCTAGTTTCAATTAGTTAGCATCTCTCTCCTTTCTTCTGGTATTGTTTGCATCGGCAATTTGGCATCTGCTTGCAGTTGTTCAGCATTAGTTCTTCCTCTTCTTTGCATCTGTTCGGCATCGGTTCTTCTTCCTTTTCGCATGTTCTAATTTTGCACAATTTAGAATCTTCGCAGTAGTAGATTCGCATCAGTGAATTCATAGTCTGATTTGCAACCATTGATATGCAGTAGTTTATTGGCAGTGGATTGGCATTGGCATTGGTATTGGCATTGGCATTGGCATTGGCATTGGCATTGGTCTAGGCAATGGTTCGGCACCTACTGCACCGACTATCTTGGCAAACTCACGATGCTCTCCGGCTTCGCATCATGAGTTTGAGGGGGGGAAGTATAATTTAGGGTTTCCGATTGTTAGGGTTTCAGTTAATTTGTTATTTATCTTTTATGTTAAGGGTAACTTAGTCCTTTTATGTTATTAGGGTCTTTCTAGGGTTTTTAGGGTTAGCCTATATAACCCCTTCATTAGTTGTAATCATTTAAGTTCTGCAATGCAATAATATGATAGTACGTTTGCTTTGGTAGAAGATAGTTTTTCTCTTTTCTTTGAAAGCTCACAACAACCATAGCCATCTTCTTTGGTAGGAATATTGTCATATCATACCAAGCATAAAAAATGTCTCCGTCCGTTTGTTTTTTCTGTTTTTGACAACCGTTCCGTCCGTTTGGTCATTCTGTCATGATGTAGAGATGAAATGTTGGGATTTGGAAGGTGTATATACTTCGATTTAGGGCAAAATAACCAAAGAGGAAGACATTTATAGAGAGTGAGAGTTGTGAAAGGGGTAGAGTTGAGACTCTTAACTCATACCATTTCACAACTCACCCCCCTCTCTTTGTGAATGTCTTTCTCTTTTCCTTTTTGCTCTAAATCGAAGAACATACACCTTTCAAATCCCAGTATTTCATCTCTGCAACTTGACGGAACGGTGGTAAAAAAAATAAAAACAAACAGAAGTACATATTCCGACCAAAAAGAAGATGGCTATGGCTACATTTTTTTATACCTGCTTTGATATGGCAATATTCCGACTAAAAAGAAGATGGCTATGGCTATATTCTGATCAATACAAGTTGTGGCTATATGCGTAGACAACTTTTTAGGATATTTTAAAAATAGTGGGAGGAGAACAAGGAAAGACAAGAAAACACGTCGCTGTAAACTTTGAGTAGATGGGCGATGAGAAGGGACCTAGGTTACTTGATAAAGAGATAAGCTGCTGAGGGTTGGGATATTGCCACATGTATGGCTCTCACCTAACCAAAAAAAAAAAAAAACAAGTAAAAATCATGTGTTTTATTCTATAGAGATTCTTGCTGGTTATTTTTTAACTTTTTTTTAGTATTATTAACCATCAACCAAACAAGTTTATTACTTTCTTGTACCGTTGCATGCTGGTGCAACAGATCCACAGCGATTGAAGGGCGTTTCCATGCACGTTTAGGGTTATCTGTTAAAAAGATCAGCAATTGACAGTTGGGATATTGCCACGTGTATGGCTCTCGCCTAACCAAAAAACAAAAAGATAATTAAAAATCACTTGTTCAATTCTATGACTCTTGCTGGTTACTTTTCAACTTTTCTTTTTGTTGTTAAAAGGTAACCAAACAAGTTCATTATCTTCTATTCTAGGCGAAGCTTTCACTTCGATAAATTATTATGCAACAATTCTTCCTTTGGCAGATGAAAGAGCTCCACTCAACAGTACAATACAAAGAAACTATCATACATACAGCATCTATCCACCAAAATAATACATCCAACGCACAATGAATGGATGTATTGCTTCAGCATATAGAAAGCGAAAAATATATCTCCCGACAATGAATCGGTATATTGCTTTGGCATATAGAGAGCTACTACATTTAAAAAGAAATCCATATAACCAAGGAAACCCGAAATATCCAGAGTTCAAATAACTGTTCCAGTCTTGGTTATCCACCTAAAATGTCTCTAAACAACCACAACAATCTAAGGCCCTCACAACACCAGTAGTAACAAGAGTACTTTCATGTAAGATAACAAGTGATTATCACGTCCATCTCTCTCTCTCTCTCTCTCTCTCTCTCTCTCTCTCTCTCTCTCTCTCTCTCTCTCTCTCTCTCTCTCACACACACACACACACACACACACACACACACTCTTCCGCATGATATTCTATCATCACAAAAGAATTCTAACCTAGTTTGAAAAGAGGGAACCAAAGCACAAGTGTTCTCCAAAGAAATGCTTAGATAAGAAAGAAAGCCCTAGATAAGGTAACATGAGTTAATTTGATATAAGAGTTTGACACAGTTGTAGCCATAGATGAAAAAAATGTATAGGAAAAGCACTATATTTGAGAAAACATATAGAGTATCAATCACAAGTATGCTTCTCGTTGCCGTAGTTGTGTGCTTCTCAGGGTTTTAGTGGGCCTAGCCCATTTCTGACCATTGTAGGTCTTTGGGTGTTTTCTAGCGCTTATTGCAAATCTAGGTTTTGACCATCGGGGGTTCCATCGATTGGTTTCTTACCAATCTTTGGTTTGGGTTTCGGATTAGATAATTTTATGCTCTTCGAGCACCTGGTTGTTTTTTCCTTGCTCCAATTAGTGTTGTAACAATTTCAAGATTAATGAAATTTTTTTGCCTTTCAAAAAAAAAAAAAGTAGGCCTATGCACACCGACACCTCTAGAAGGCGCTGTATCACCGTATGGGACACGGCGGGGACGCCCCCAAATACGCATGTGGCGTGTCCTAATTTTTTATATTTATTTTTTTTGCAGGGGACACAAGGGAGAGGGTAGGGGACACGGCGGGGGTCAAATTCAAATTTTTTAAATTTTCTGGGGTAAAGTTATAATTACTCAAAAGTTTGGGAAAAAAATGTAATTTACCCTATATATACATCTACTTCTACTTCAGTTGACAAAATCGATCACTGTTGGAATCCTACATCAGATCAAATGCTGGAATGCTGAAAGCTCGATAGCAGATCGACTCTCTCTCTCATTCTCTCGTATCTCTCTCTCTCTCTCATTCTCTCGTATCTCTCTCTCTCTCTGCGCTACATATACCCTGTGGCTACGTGACTGTATATATAAGTGTATACATTTGTGATTTCACATATGTGACTATATATGTGTATATCCTGTGTAGCTCTGTTTTACTGTTTATATTCTAATGCACATTTTTTTTTTCATTTGAACCATGTTCTTGCATGTATATCTAAGCATGAAAATATATACATATACACATATACATATACATATAGGAAAATGATCCATTGAGGGATCCCTCACGGAAATCCCGTGCAGACCTCATGGATCGGGGTCGAACATCGACGCTCAATGTGTTAAAAACGTGTTTTTAAGGGCCTACGCGAGGAATCGCCAAAATAACAATACCCGGAAGGGCTTCATCTGAGCAGTTATCTATAAACTGTATATGTGCAGTTATTATGAAAAAAATGCTCGGATGAAGCCCTTCCGGGTAATTTTTTTTTTTTTTTTGCGACTCCTCGCGGAGGAACTTAAAAACACGTTTTAAACACGTTGAGCGGTTCGGATCGTCAAAATTTGGTCCGGAAAGTTATAAATGGGTGATATCATATTGCCATGTCCCCTGTTGTGTTCGTGTCCATTTTTTCAGAATTGTTGTGTCCACATCCGTAACCGTGTCCGTGCTACTTATCATACAACTTAAATCAGTGTGGTTATTAGGATCAAGATGGTCCTATCATCATCTCCAGCGACATGTATAAAAAAGGTATTCCATAAGTGTGGATGACATATAAGTGAATGTTTAACGATTCAGTTTCTAGGCCTTAGAGAACTTGGAAAAAGCAACACTATAAAATGGAGGAACAATATCCACATCTACTTGCTGAGAGGAAAGCGAGAAAGTTGGAACAAACCTGATTCATAACTTCTTTTATCATTTCTCTTGCCATCTCAGTCTGCTTCTTATCGCCAAAAACACGCACTGTCCTTTCTTTAGAATGGTCACCTTCAGGAATATGTTGAGGTGTCAACTATACAAAATGGCATTGTAAGTATTTATTTCATTGATCTCTCTTGTGGAGCATGGTTATTTCATCTGTTAAGACGCCAACAAACTTATTGTCCCATACATCTCAGAGCACAACTACCTGAATGCGTGCCCCTGATCTTGTCTGTAGGTTTTTAATAGTCTCCTCATCTTTGCCTATGATTAAACCAACCTGGAATAAAAGAAAGTGAAGATATGGCAGGTGACGAAGAGAATGGCAACCAACAAATATGGAGACCAAAGTCACCTTCTCATTTGGAACTTGACTAAGAATTTGTTCTGCAGCTCCTGCAGCATGTATCTTACTAAAGCCCCTGGCTACAAGCGAAGGGAAACCCCCTGCATCAGCCTATAGAAGCAAAACCCTGGCTTATCAAATGCAAATCATAGCACTACTATCTACGAGAAAACATGAAGTATAGGAGGTTTAAACATGACCGAGTAAGAGAAATTAATAACACTAAAAAGAAAATGTGGTTTGGAACCTCAGGTATATGATTCTTTATCAGTCTCTCAGCCTTGTTTATACTTTCTAAAGTTCCTATAAGTTCCACAGGCCTGGTGGTAGAATGAGGATCAGCATTTTCTTTTTTTATGATCCTAATCTTGGCACCTGATTTAATTTCCAAAAACCGTATGGTGTCCCCCTGCTTGCCAATAAGAACTCCAACCTGCACAAAACCTAACAATATCTTTAGGAACGACCTTAATCAAAGAAGAGCTTGCAAAAGCAGCAGTCACATCATGTGAGAAATATGAGTGTTAAGTATTTTGTCTCCTGATCTGAAGCTATTTCAGCACCAAAACCATAGCTATGGCCTATGCCTAATATCTTACTTCTTTTAATGATTTTTCCCTTTTTTCTTTTCAAAACAAATGGTATGTCCAATTGTTTTCCAAAAGTAAAGCTATGTATATTGGGCCACACATCTCCAGTCAAATTAGGAACTCCCAAGTGGAAGATACAAGCCAAATAATGATAATGCTAAACAGTCTATAACGCACTCTTGGGCTACAGAATTTTTTCTTCTCCAACTTGCATAGGCTGTGAAGATTCTATTAAAGAAAAAACAGAACGTGCTAAAAAGAGATTCGAACCAGAAAAGCTAAGGCCTCAAAAAGAGAGACAAGTACTCAAAATGGCTCAGCCTAAAATCCACGACCAAATCAACTTCTAGATCCCCTCTGTTAAGCCACAGACATAGTAAATGCTTTGAAAATTATTCATCTCAAGGGCCAGTTCCCCTACTTTTCAAACTACTTCAAATAGACCTTAACATTGCATGGATTTGACCTCAATAGTGCATAAATAAAATCTAGAGTGGAATATGCAGGTACTTGTGATTGATATGGAACAAGAATATGCATGTGATTGAATGGAACAAGATCCATGCTAGATCCACAGAGAAACAGGATTTTGCTCTACCTTTATAGGGTGACATATAAACCATGATGCTCTGAACAGAGCTCACTAGAGAAAGCGAATTCATGTAGCCTGCCCCAATTGATTGGGACTTAAGGCTCGGTACGGTTTGATTAGGTTATACACCGCGATGCTAAGAAGGACGGAGACTTTTAAAGGGTTGCATAAGCTGTCTGACACTCAACACCTTCCTGGAACTCTTGAAGATCATGTCGGAAGCTCGACCAAGAATGTCTCATCGGTTGGACACTTAGGAATACAATTCCATCCACCACTTGGTCATCCAATTTCATGAATGATCTTTTAAATTTCCTTAGTTTTATGTAGCATTTATATCCGTGTACAAAATATTGATGTACAGTACATATACAAACATCCAAAATACTTATTTCGAGCATGCCCTCAACGTGTTGGGCCCTCCTTGTTTAAAAAAAAAAATTCAGAGCCAGCATGTCCCTGTCTATGCTACTTGGCTGCAATGTGTCTTTCCATTCCTCCGCTCAAAAGAGAGTTTTACAATCCCCTAGTTTTTCTCAAAGAGACTCAAAGAGAGTTTACAATCATTGTCATAACTCATAAGAACATTTCGAAGTGTAGTGTTTGTCTAATTCCCATGCTAAGGACATGGGAGGACAAGAAAACTCAATACAACTTATACATTAATTGTATTTTATATTCTTGGACAAACGGTATTCGGAAGGTGTCATAAAGCATTTCTGCATACGGTGATAGTTTCACACATGGTACTAAGACGTACTCAATATAGAAAATACTAGTATGCTTTCTCAATGTCCCCGACTAGTATGCTTTAAAATATCCGTAACCTAACCCACCTAACATCAGAAGAGTCAGTGTATCATAGACCAAAACTGCGATTTACTTCCATTTTCACTACTTTTTTAGGCTTGGCGCGAGGTGAAAGGAGTTGAGATCACTTGAAAAATCCGCTCTTAGTCAGCATAGAAACAAGAAATAGCCACTAAACCTAATAAATACTGTCCTATACAATGTTAAGTAACCAACTCTGCCAAAAGCTTAGCTGTTAGGAAATGGGCCCAACAATATATATCAAGCTATCTAACACCTTCCCTCACATGCAACTCCGTCTTGCACGTGGAGATGCAAATTTTCAGAGAGAGAGAGAGAGAGCAGAGCAAAACAGATTACGAAAGGAAGAAACATAATGCAAATGGAGAACAAATGCAAACAGAGACTTGAACTCAACACCTTTATTAACCAGAGCTCTGATACAATGCTAAGCAACCAACTCTCCCAAAAGCTTACGCTGTTAGGAAATGGGCCCAACAATGTATATCAAGCTATCTAACATACAACACCAAAAGAACCCAAGTTGGTCAATTTGTAATATATTATTCACCTTAGTATTTGGAACCTTAATTTTTCGTGACGCAGTTTGAGTCTCAAACGCAGGTTGATGTTCCTCGGAATAAACATCCACCGGCTGAGGATCTCCTGCCAAGGGTTCCTGGTGCTCCCTGGCACCAGATGGTTGTTGCTGAGGACTTTCTGGCAGGTTATTCTCCACCAAAGATGACTGGATTTCTTCCTCCAGCAGATCATCAGAAGAAGGTTGTTTGTTATTCTCAATGTCTGCAGCTTCCTCAGCCAGTTGTTCTTGAGCATCCTCTGACTTGGTATTATTTTCTGCAGATGGCAATTCAGCATTCTCCACCTTATCCTCTTGGAATCCGTTGTCCTTATCCTCTTGGAATCCGTTGTCAGTTACAACTAACACACGAAAACCAAAAGATTACTAGCTACAACACAACTTCAATAACTTATCAAAAAAATAATAATAATACTTCAAATTCAAGCAAGAAAATTAGTGCTAAGAATCCAGAGAAAATACAGTTTTACATATATAAACCCATCAACGACTACCACCATATGGACACAAGACTGTGCACCAGGCACGCAAGCTAAGCCAGCCTTTCCCTTTCGAGTGGTGAGATCTGTGGTTTACGTATCTAATCGCAATACTTTGACCTGGGGAAATCTCTTCAGAGACAATTACATGTGCATGAGCATTTATACAAGAAAAACACATAAAAATATGCTTTTAAAGATAGGCGTACAGAAGAAAAGGCTGGTCCAAGCAATTTCCAGCCAAGAAACAGAGAAACTCCTAGAAATAATTAAGCTCCCCGTTACACATTGGGGCCTGAAAGCTTATAAACAATTAATTGGGTACATAACATAAAATTAAATGAGAGCTAAGGTAATATCCATGGTTTTGATATCACAACTAAAACCTTATGGGGGAAAACCTAACGAGTAAAATGTAAGAAAATGTTTGTCCACAGCAATTTCATGCCAAGAACATCCTTGGGAAAAACCCACCAAAGAGAAATGAAAGAAGTACCTGAGCCATTAGAATTCTCCTCGAGACGAGGTCGTTTTGCTTCAGACTCCTCCGAATCACCACCGGCAGCTGCCCTGTTCCCCTCCTCTTTCCCATCTCTTTTTACCAAATCCATTTCATTTGCGCTCGTCGGTGGTGGCTCGGGGGCATCCAGCTCCAAATCTTCATGCTTCTGCTTGTGATCCAATGGCGTAGGGCTCGCTGCGGCCGCAACCTCTTCCTCCGCCATAACGATGGGTGTGTATTGTAATATATTCTGTCCCAAACCTGATTTTCGGAGACATAATATTTTCTGTCCCCAAACCCTATCAATGGGTATCAACGGGTGGGTACTATAATATACCTCAGGTCTGGCTAATTCAGATACTCCAACAAATGATTCAAGCTGTGGAGAAAGACCACATGGTTTCATAAAGCCCCCGTCTTTTTTCTTTACAGCATTAGCCACCTTGTCAGACCTAAATGATGAGATTTATATCTGTGTTTAGAAGTAGAAATATATTCTCCCAATATAGTAACTGCAATATGATCATAAACATCAAGTACATGTAAGGCTCAATAGTCATAGATGTAATTCAGGGCAATTTAAAACAACTGCTCTGTAATCTTTTGAAAGACTTGATTGTAAATAGAAAGAGAGATTTTCAGAGCCCAAAGCTAAATGGCTAAATCTATGCTATTCAATAAAGACACCTGGGGAGTTTGACTCTGCTGCTTTAAACAACTCACCGGAAATCATCTATGTAAAAACTATAACAAAATCTTGCCATTCAGATGTAGTCATCTCGTTCAATGAAAGTCACACATGAGTGTGCACATATGAGAGAGAGAGAGAGAGAGAGAGAGAGAGAGAGAGAGAGAGAGAGAGAGAGAGAGAACTAGATGGAAGTTGAGAGTTTTGTAATGATTATCCCTATTGTTTTAAATTAAAGTACAGTAGATTTACCATGTGTTTTGGGGAATAATGGGAAATTTTGCAGCATCATTCATAGATCATCTTGTGCAATAGGTGTCATACCATTTTACACTTCTGGTACACGGAGATTCTGATCCACGGAAATTATGAATTAAGGTATCCTAAGAGCACCAGCACCAACGAAGACAGTATGGTATCATTGAATGGAACACTTTTATTCCATTCAAACATAAAAACAACCCCCACGCACACACACACACACACACACACACAAAAGCAACAAGGTCAAAGCACAGATGCATATATCGGCTTCACGTATCTATGTCCGACCCGTGTTTGATGCAGACATGTTTGAAGAAGCTCTAAGTACGTGTCAGACACGGTCAAATATGTGTTTGCTATTGATGTTCCTAGAAGACATAGATGAGAAGAATATTTCCAAATGCACAAATTCGGCGAGTATGTTGATAAACCTCAACCTTACTCTTCACAGTTGTAACGGATCCAATAGAGTTTTATCCACACATGGAACATGTTTTCAATTTTTCCTTCTAACTTTTCCCGTTGCATTTTTGGTATCCCTTCTTTATTCATAAAGTCACTACACTTTGCTCTTTTTAATTTTTATTTAGCCCAAGAAATCCCAAACAAGTTATCTTTGTCTACTCTCATTACCTTCCAAACTAGTTCTGTCCTTACTTTTGTTGATGCACATTACAAGTATCTTAGCTCTACTGACGTATGCTTAAATTCATGTCAATTTGTGCTATCAACTCTATCATGTGTATTAAGGGGCTGTACAACTATATCAACTAATTTGAGTAAAACTTTGTTTCGAGCTAGATTTTTCCCTTCTAAATTGATTTTTACTGTCTTACACCTAAAGCAAAACCTACTATTTCTCTGCAACCAACAGTTTTGCTAATCGCCACCAACTATCAGTATAATGCTGGAAAAATTAAAAGATTTTAGTGGAGAACCTTTGCACAAATATGGCTACAATTTTTTCACTAATATCCTTACACTCTCTATCCATTATCCGCCTTTTTTTTTTTGGGTGATGAAGGAACAGCCACACAGCCAGTCCACCAATGGATCCAAGTGCGTGGCCCAAACCTCTGGGGGATGAAAGCTCCCCACTTACATTAAGGATACTCACCCTGTGGGGAATCGAACCCAGAGCTTGAGGACTACCCCAAGCCTGGCACTCGCCCTAATATCCCCGGGGGGCAATCCCTCCATTATCCACCTTGATTTAGCTATTTCCATTATATAGTACCGATTTCTTTGCTCTTCTTAAACGGGCAATGAAAGGGGTAATTTAGCAAACTAAAGAGTGAGCCAGCCTCATGACTGAGATTAGTACTAGATAATAGACTGGCTACTTTTCTTTTCTTTTCTTTTTCTCGGCAGGCAACCAAACGGACGGAAAAGAACAGAGAAACAAAAGGAAAATACCAGAAAACCTAACCTTCTTTTCCTTCTTCTCTTTCCACCCCATTCTCCCACTTGTTCTCTCACGCCGCCGTCCTCTTCGCCACCAATTTTGTCATTTGTCACATTCTCCGCCCCTTCCTCTGCAACCACTGGTTCAGCGACGTCATATACGCCGTCGTTTTCAGCAGCCCTCTCGTCGATGAACAATTCGATTTGGCGTCTGATGAAGGCTTTACGGCCCGACAAATCGACGCCGTACTCCTCCTCGAGGATACGGCGGACGGCGGTGGCTGTGGTGGTCCTGAGGTCGGAGGTCCGGAGAAGTTGCCGGAGCCGATCCGCTAGGTCCGAGTCCGACACCATTCCCCTGTTCTGGTGTTTTGCGAGAGGCGCAGAACTTGCAGGTTTTGAACGGAGTAAGTGACGGGTCCCACGTATCCATGGTAGAGATTTTCACGAAGCTCAAATTTTACTTGCGCTTGGTTCTTGAATGGATTTTTGTGTGATAAAATCTGAGATCTCCATCTTTTACCAATGGATAAAATGTAGGAATGATTTTCACCTTCTTCACTTAACATTTTCAAAAAAAAATTCAAAAAAATTATTTCCCCATCTCTCATCTCTCCAATAATTAATCACATTTCTCTCTCTATTCATACCTCTCTTTCCAATCATTATTCTCATTTTTTCTATCTCTCTTCAATTATTACACCACTCTTTAATTATTACTTTTTCCAAAAATTCATCAAAACTCTATCTCAAAAATATTTCTCAAATTATTCTTCTCAAAACTCTAAACCAAATAAAAATTACCCAAAAAAAAACTCTAAACCAAATAAAAATTACCCAAAAAAAAACTCTAAACCAAATAAAGCGTTTATCTCCTTTTTTTGGAACCCATTGTGGTCCCCGTGTGGCCCACCTAAAAATGACATGTCAAATTACCATTTTAACATTTATCCTTTTAGATCTATGAAACAAAAAGGAGGGTAAATTGGTAAAAATGGCATTAGTAGAGATTTTATCACAACTAGATTTTATCTATTGGAAAACAACGTGATTTTATCACCTCTTCATAAAATCCATTGAAGAACACCAACTTAAATGAGATTTTCCATTTTATCTCATAAAATTCATTGGAAAACCAAGCCTTAGTTTAGAGACTGGATGTGATATATAAATGGGAGATTTTATAATTGGATTCCTCTTTTATTAGATTTTTTTGTACATTTTGGAGGGACCCATTGTTCTTTTAGAGATTTGGGGACCAAAATGAAAGTGTGGGTCTCTATATATAGATATCCAAAAACAAATTTAGAGACCAAATCTCTAAAAAGTACAATAGTCCCTCCATAAAGTACAAAAAAGTTAAAGAAAATAGGAGGTAAATTACAAAATCTTTCCTCGATATGTCACATCCGATCTCTAAACTAGAGTTTTAAAGCTTGATGAAGATGCTCTTATAGTGTCTTTAGCAAGCCTTTTTTTTTTATAAGAAATGTTATGGGTATACTACTCATGCATATTAAATGCACACCAAGCTAATGTGGAAGATGAGGAGGAACTCACTGTGAGGTCCACCAAAAAAAATGGGTGATTCTTCATCTGCGACATCAGCTTAGTGTACATTTGGTGTGCATGAGTGATGTATCCATAGTTTTTTCTATTTTTTATTAGAAAATTTTGGAACTTTTTAAACTGTTTTGTGTGTCCACCAAAAAAAATGGAATTTTCACACCCCTAGATTCTTAATTGCACACTTTAGGGGGGTGCGAAAATCAATTTAGAGTCATTTTCGCATTCCTTAAACTGTTAATTTTGGGGGTATAATTAATTATTTGGGAGGTGCAAAAATCAATATGGAGTTGATTTTTTCACTCTTCTAATGAGTGTTGTTAACAATTTAGGTTGAGTTTTTTGTTTGATTTTAGCAACCCATTTGTTAAAATCAACCATGATTTTAGCAAATGAGTTCACTAAGTGCTAAAATCATGATTGATTTTAGGGGTGCAAAAATTGTTTCCCGGAAAAAATCGACAAGAGGAACCCAGTATAAAATCGAGCCAAGAGTCTCTTTAGTATAGGGCTCGTTTGGATGAGGGTTAAGACCCAGACTAAATCATCCTCCTCTTTCAGTGCCCTCCTTATCCCTTGTTTGGGAGTTTTTTTGTCAGCTAATGGGCACGTCGGCTAATTAGTGACCTCCTCCCGACTAAATAAAAAAACAGGGGAGGGTGCTTATAAATAGTAACGTTTTACGTCAATACCCCCACCCCACCCCACATCTCCATACTCTTCCAACCGATTTCTTATAAAAAGTTAAATCGGTGAACCAAAAATTACCAAAAAAAGGAGAGACTATAATTTACAGTTTTGTCAATGGGAACCCAAAATCAGATCTGAACAATACAAATGATCAGAAAAAAAAATACATATCTATTGCTTCAAATCATCATCGCAACCAATCGTTGTCAGTTCGTTGGATCATCATCGTCGGCAAGAGAGAAAGAGAGGCAATCGATCGGCATTTCTGTCGCGGCTTAAGTGACTTGGTGCAAATTTGAGAGAGAGGGTAATATATATATATATATATATATAGAGAGAGAGAGAGAGAGAGAGATGAGAGACAGTATTCTGGGTGGGTTTGGAAATGGATGTTTTGGTTTTTTATCCGATAGTTTTTATTATTGATAGCCATATGGGGCAATGGGTAAGAAAAAGATGAAGGACAGCTGTAAAATTTTAAGTGTGGGTTTTTATTTTAAGAGAGAGAGATGAAGGGCTACTGGACTGCTGTGGGTTTTTATTTAAATGTTTAAACTATTTATTATTCTTAATTTATATACAAAAATAATTAAAATAAAGTATTATAACTTAATTGTCGACACATATAACAAAATAATTAATTTTGTATTTATATAATTATTTTTTGAATTTATAGAATTATTTAAATGTATAATTTAATATGGGCATTCACAAGGACAAAATAGTCATTTGTCTGATTTTTACATCATTCTCCCTCCTTATCCCTCCTTTTTTATCCCTCATCCAAACCATAGACTATTTAATATAAATCACATCACATCTACTATTTTATCACCCCTTACTATTTAATCCCTCTCAAACTAATACGTCATCCAAACGACCCGTTATGAGTGTTATATCTTCATGTCAGCTATGGGCACTGACTGTGAACTATGGGTATTGACAGTATGAAGACGAGGTGCGTATACGGCTGTGTGGAACTGATTCTGAAATTTATGTGAATAATTCAAGTTGTTTATTACTCCCTCCTTCCCTGATCGCATGTTCATTTACGGATACGCGTGTCATTTTTCAATTACTTATATCTTTCAATATATAATGTTTTTAAAATTTGAAAACTTTGTTTAATAGTAATCATCGAGAACTATCAAACGGGATCCATACTGAATATGTAAAACATCATACATTAGAAAATATAACCAAATTTTTTAGGTGTTGTGACTAGTAAAAGTAGATAACAAATATGGGACGGAGAGAGTATTTTTTAAATGATTTTTTGAGTTGGGTCTCAGAAAATCAAATATTTGCAAGTACTTCATTCTTTAAATTTGTGATTCATAATAATTCATTTCTAGTCATAAGAAAAATCATGTACTATTTGGTTTGGTTTTGGCTTAATTGCAAGGGCACCTCCTCAACTATCACGTTTCGGCAACATGACCCCCCTCAACTAAAAAACGAGCCAACATGACCCCCTCAACTATCAAAATCAAGCAACTTCATCCCCTCCCCTCAAAACTTTTAAAAATTTAAAACGCAACGAGCGAAAAGACGAAATTACACCTCAGTTAAAATTTGGGTTTTCCTTCGTTCATATTCTTAACCCTAGAATCCCATAAACCCTAAAAATCCTTCTTCTTCCCACAATGAAAAAACCCATCTAGACTCGCACTAACACTTCTCACAAATTAGACTTGAGAACAAATAAATTAATCCTATATTGACTAATTAAACTTGGAACAGACTTCATCAAATTATGGATGTTGGTCAAATCAAATGTGTAAAACAAAGGACCATGCTACCCGTATCGACCATATTGCACCGAAAATGTACAGAGGGCACACAGGGACCCATTTTTGGGTCCCACACGAGTGATCCGAACCGTTCATTATTCTTAAAAACATTTTCCGAGGGTCCCCACAAAATTTCAGCTCAATCGGACGGTTGGAAGTGCTCAAACCAAAGTCCCACCGTTTCAATCAAAAAACAATTTGATTGAAACGGTGGGACTTTGGTTTGAGCACTTCCAACCGTCCGATTGAGCTGAAATTTTGTGGGGGCCCTCGTAAAATTGTTCTAAGAATAATGAACGGTTCGGATCACTCGTTTGGAACCCAAAAGTGAGTCCCCGTGTGCCCTCTGTACATTTTCGGTGCATTATGGTCGGGACCCTTATCTTTATCCTAAAACAAAGCCAAAGTTCCACACTTTAAATCCAATAATGTGCTTTGATGACTGGACCTCTTCTTCTTCAACCTTCTGACCGTGTACCAGGAAAACCCCATCTGACTCGTGCTAACACTTCTCACGCGCCAACTTCGAACCGCACATTTACTATCTCCGACTACAAAAAACGATCGCGAGCACGCCGTTGCAATCATCTCGGCGAGGCGCACGTAACCCACTGGGAAAATTGAATTTTTGAACTGCGTTCTTCGACAGAAACCACCAGTGAACGAAAATGGCGGTGCTTTTGTCGGACGGCGACAACAGAATTTTTCCGTGGTCGTCTCTGTACGACCAACAAAACCCAGTATTCAAAATCAGTTTTCGAACAACTTCAGTTCAACCACTGAACGAAAATGGCGTTGCTGATGTTGGACGGCGATGGCAAGAATTATTCTAGGGTCGTGTCTCTACGACCAACAAAATCCTGTACTCAAAATCAATTTTCGAACAACTATAGTTCTCGACCGAATTGACCAGTGTAGGAAATGGATGATGTGTCAGTTCTCGAGGACTCCGTCGAGTATGGTTTCGAATTTCAATCGGGGGTCTGATCTGTTCGAGTATGGTGTAGGGATGGTTTGGGTGGGGAGAGAGAGAGAGAAGGTAAATAAAGGGCTGGGGCAATTTGAAGGGCAATTTTGGATTAAAATTTAATTTTCCATCCAATTTTTTCATTTTCCATCCACAATCTCCAAAACTTTTAACGGATTTGGACAAAAGGGGTTAAGTTGCTAAAACGTGATAGTTTAGGGGGTCATGTTGCCAAAACGTGATAGTTGAAGGAGTGTCCTTGCAATTAAGCCTTTGGTTTTTTTGAAGTGGCCATAAGAAAAATCAACTCAATTGAACAATTATAAGTATCAACTCAATCGAACAATTATAAGTATTTGGTTTGGCCTTTCAATTTTTCATTCATAATTCAGGACCGGTTTTGAATTCTGAAATGAATTTTGAAAATAATTAACAATTAGATGAACCATTTATAGTTATCGGTTGAGCTGATTTTTGTGGGGTAACTCAAAATTCTTTTTTAAAATTAATGAACAGCTCGGATTATTCGTGTAAAATTTTGAAATGAGCCTCACACGTCCATCCATGCGTAAACCATCGGTACCAATAGTTGGATTCCTTAGCATTAGACCACTGAATCCCAAATCTTTGGCCAATTAACCGTTCAGGGCCTTTTTCAAAAATTATTTTATAAAATAAAGCGCGTCTTTTCTAATTTTATTTTCAAATTACGTTAAAGCATTTAGATCTTGCATTACTCTGATGACACTGGTTGGCAATGGGGACGGGGCGGGGCCGGAGACTACTATCCCCGCCCCCGATCCCCGAACCCCTCCCCCATCCCCGTCCCCGCCCCGATCCCCAATGGGGATTATTTTTCCCCCTCCATCCCCGCCCCAAACGGGGAATGGGGATCCAAACCAGGATTCGGGGTTTAGGGTTCACTGAAACAGAGATTGAGAAGAAGAGATTAGGGAGAGATCAAGACACGAGAGGGAGATGAGAGTGAGAGAGAGAGAGAGCCTGGTGACTGTCGACTGGTGAGTCGGTGAAGGTGAATCTGTGGAGTGTGGTGACCGGTGTGGTGCGAACTGTGGTGGCTGTGAGAAGAGAGAGAGAGAGAGAGAGAGAGAGAGAGAGAGAGAGAGAGAGAGAGCAACACTGCATAAAAAAGAGAGACAGAGATAGATAGATTGGGTTTTGTACGAGAGAGAGAGAGAGAGAGAGAGAGAGAGAGAGAGAAAGAGAAAGATAGAGAGAGAGTGTACGTGTATAAGATGGAACCCCAGAAGATCGATAGGAGTAGTCACCGGAGAAGACAGTCACCGGAGAAGATGGATCTTCAAAACCCCAGAGGATTTTCTGTATTCTGAAAATGATCGATATGTATTCTGAGAAGATGGAGGGAAGAAATACACTTAGGTACACGTGTATAACAAGTGATAAATACACTTAGGTCCCTTTAGTTTTGTAAGGAAAGTTCAAAATTATGTTTACACCCCTGTAATTATGTTTATATATAATAAAATATAAAATCGGGGATTCGGGGACGGATCGGATCGGATTCGGATTCGGAGCGGGGATACACTTCTTCCCGCCTCCGATCCGATCCCCGAAATTTAAAAAAAAAATCCCCAAATCCGACCCAGTCTCCAAACAGATCTCCAAAACGCCGATCCATTCGGATCGGGGAGCGGATTGGATTCGAACGGGTCGGTGGAAATTGCCATCCCTAGGACTCATGACAGGTACACGCTCGAAGGAGGGGGTTGATGCACGTGAAGACCACCGCTCCCTCCCTCGATTGGACTATTGTCTTAGAGCATCTCCAATGACATACTCAAAAAGAAAAATATTCAAATTTTGGTATTTGGATACTAAAAAAAGACTCACAATGGTATTTGGATAAAATACTCAAAGTTAGCAAATTTTTTATAAATACTCAAATTTTGGCATTTGGATAGTCAAAACTACCAATATTTTCCCAATAATTCAACTTGGATACTAAAAAAAAATACCAACATTTTCCCTTTTTTTGACTATGGATAAAAATGAACCGTTGTAGAGCTTCACATTGCTAACTTTAGAAACCCATTAAATGAATACTCAAAAGGTGATGCAACAACATTTGAGTATTCACATTTGAGTATGCCATTGATGATGCTCTTAGATGTTACAACAATCGTGGTAAACAACATTTCCTTTCTCTGATAAAGCAAGACGATGTGACCCAGGATGTTATTTTTAAATTGGATTGGAACCAATCACCTTTTGCGAAAGATGTAGTAGATTTAACTTGTTTGAAGAACGTAACAGGCTAGAAGTTAAGTGTCTGGAATGCCTGCAGAAGGTGCCTAAAGCACGCTCAGCCAGATGATATTCGATAATTGACAATTTTGTCTCCACAACGATGTTTGCGAAAGGCTCCAGGTGGAGATTCGAACAATGACCAAATGGCTTACGCGTCAAGAAATAATAGCAAATGTCATGAGGGAGTGTAAAAGGGATGGCTTGGATCTTTGGGGGTTAATTATAGTTGTTCAGAATGATCAACAATATGCAATCGATTCCGAAGTGTCTGATTATTCCAATGATGAATAAGAGATTTGTCAATTTTATTTTGTTGCTTATTTTTGTACTAGATGTTTGATTTCAATAAAGCATTAGATGTTTTGACTTCAATTTTTATGTTCAAAGGGACGGCTTCAACCCCATGAAGTATTGTTGTTCGGTTTATATTATGTTGTTATCTTGTTGGTTAAAGTTTTTAATGCAGTTTTGTTGTTTGATTTTTAATGAAGTAGTGTTGTTAAGTTCTAAGTTCAATTGCAACATTTTCGTAACAGAAAAAAGGAATAAAATATGTTAGGGATGTCATAACAAGAATAAAAAATTAATTAAAAAATCATTAACCCAGTCACAAATAAAATTTTGCCAAACATGTTTATAAAAAATTCATACTATTATAGAGTGTAAATTTGTTCACGTTTACCTAACGAGGTTAAAAACAAAACCTTCACTCTGATTAGTGGAAAAGGTGTGGGGTTCCACCAGAAAGTGATGTCATGCTTACCAACAAAGTGATAGAGTCCACCACAAAATGATGTCATCCTTGCCAAAAATTCATGTGATTCCTTGGACCTCACACCTTTTCCATCAATCAAAGTGAAGGTTTTTTGTTCACCCTCATTAGGTGAGGGTGAACAAATTTGCACTCTACTACTATAACATATATAGTATATAACTGGTTTTTTGGATCGAGATATGAACAAATCCCCCAACCTCCTCCATCAAAAGTCATTTTCAAATCCATCTTAGTAGTAGTCAAGTTGGAGGTAGTTGTTTCCGGGAAAACATAGAGGTTTTGATGTCCAAGGAATTTCACCTAGCTTTAGCTTCTACCGATTGATAACCGGAACTGAGTTAGTTTACTTATATCCTAATCCTAAGTATATTTTCACATTGTTATAATGCTCGTAGATTACTTCGATCCTATTTCCTAAATATAGATTTATTTTATGTAGTCGTTATAATGCTCGGTTTACTACGTATAATTTTCTAGTCGTTAAAAGTTGATTGGTGTAGACACCCCAACTTTGATTATCCGTGAATTCTAAGTAAGAGTCCGAATGTGTCCCTAATGGTGAAAAATTATTGACGACATTGTGAATCTTATTTTATTTTATTAAAGCTTCGATGAACTTGGATTTAACAATTTGAAATTCAATAAACCAAAACTCCAATCAAAATCCAAATAAACCTTTACAAACCCAATAAACATTTTCAAAATCCATATTTCCAAGCCCAAAAGAAGGCCCAATTCCTAGCCCATAAAACCCAACAGACAAGCCCAAAAATCTGACCCGGGAAATACCTTGCAGCTGCAACATAAGAGATCCACCGACATTGCAGCCGCAAAGTTATGGGCCTCCATGCCTTAAAAAAATAAAGTCAAACCATGCAGCCACAACATTTTTTTGTTGCAGTAGCAAGCTTTTACCTTGCAGCCACAAGGTTTGACTCAGGTTTTCCTGACAGATTCTGCTGCTTTGGCATGGTTGCCCATGCCGAATTCACTCACCTCCCATCCGAATTTTGGTGGGAAATAACTCTTAGATGGTTCCTCTAAGCCTATAAATAGGACTTTAAGCCTCTCATTTCGAAAACAACAAAAAACCTCAAGAAATCCTAGCCTAAAAACCTTGTTCTAGCCTATTCCTTGCATCCAAAAAATTTCTCTAGTGTTTCTCTTCCCAAAAACCAAGGAAAATCTCTTCAAAAACCAGCCACCAAAATCCCAAAAATATTAGTCCTAAGCTTAGCCTCCAAAATTATCCAAAGCTTTGTCCTTAATCAAAGTTTTTTGAAGCATTAGTTAAGTAAAGTACTTTTCGCTGTGAACGGAGTTATACTCATTGAATTCGTGATTTTGAGGGGAGCATCTGGACGTTGATCCAAGAAGTTTAGTTTTTGCTTATTTTATCATTTTTGGTAACTATTCTTTCTTTAAAACTAACCACATGCATTGTAGATTTCATTTATTTTTCCTTGTTCCCTTTCTCGTAATTGTCTAAATCATTTCAAAGACTCTTTTTCCCATAATTATGAGTAGAGACTAATCATTTTCATTAGGCGGGATGGGTGCATTTTCCGAATAAAACCTTTTCATCCCGTAACTTAGCTCCCGAACCAAGATCACTCTGGTTACAATGGACCGGTAGTCACAAATTTTGTACGTTGAATTCGGTTGCTTGGTTAACCTTAAAATCAAGTGGCGACTCTAACGAACGCAATGTTCTAGTAATTTCAAGGTTTCTCGCGGAGGTCACGGGTTCCCACAATTGGTTTTGGGAAAGGTTAATCATAATTCCTAAAAATATATTTTCAATAATACGTAGTCGTTACAACGACCATCTAGTAATTGACTTATCAATTTTACGGCGTTACAATGCCCGATTAGCTTTTGCAAAAAACATAAAGTTGACTAGTCATTTTATAAATCACATTGTTTTACGAAGAAATCACGAGACATGAGATTTTGAACTTATGAACATAAATGTGAATACAAACTTGTTCGGTACTATTTTCCACTAGCCTTTCACTGATTTTCAAAAGAATCGTGTAGGAGAAAACATGATTTTATGTGACACGTTTTACGGGAAAAGTTACATTGATTCGAAACATGTTTTACGAGGAAAGTTGCATATTCATGAAATGAGAGTTTACGAGACATGTTGCACATTCACGATGCACGTTTTACGAGAAATGACATGACACGGTTTTCGAGAAATGAAAATTGCGTATATGAGGAATGAAATGAGAAAGAAAATGAGAAATGTATTGAAGAGAATGTTTTGTGGAAACAATCAATGGGGATTTGAATGAGTACGGGAGTGTCGCTTGAGCGCCGCCCTATTTTCACGGAGAGAACATAATGGTTAGGGCTAAGTGTGTACAACACATGGTGGATAGACCTTGTATCATGCAGTGGCGGTCCGTGATGACAAGACGGCCGGACCATGTTCATGAGAGTACGTGCGGAAGTTTGGCGGTCGTCAGTTGAAAGAGACATAAACAGACCATTACGTCAAGTGACTGGACTGTGGCCCGGTGGTTGGAAATAGTGCCCCAATGTTGATAAATTTGAAGAAGAATGCTGACACCGAAAGATAACACGAGACACATTATCTTGCATCGAAATACTCTGATTTGAAATGACACCGACATTGTTGCATTGACACGAACACAAACATATTTTCATGATAGATACAATTATCTGTTAAACTATCATTATTATTTTCCTTCATAAAATTGTTGTGCAATACTGCAGAAGTCACAACGATTCTAGCAAACACAATCAATCTAGAAACAAGAACAATAAAGATGAAGAACGCTAGGAAAGCAAGAAAACCAAGCACACAAGAACACAAGAACACAAGAGATTTACGTGGTTCACTACACAGGCTGTGTAGCTAATCCACGGGGGGAAGGACGAATCAATCCACTATAATCAATAAGGATTACAATCTCCAATCTCCTCTTGATGTTTCTCTCAGTCTCTCTGGGTTTCTCTCTCCAAACAAGTTTAGACTTAACCCTAAAACTGATAAAAACGCACTTTAATAAGCTGTTGTACGTCGCCTTCGTCCGGACCAAGACCCGGCTCGTCCGGACCAAGGTTGCTGAGATCAATCGGAGTGCAGCAGGACCCCTCGTCCGGACCAAGGAAACTCTCGTCCGGATTGTTTTAGAATTGCTAGTATAAGGTTGGGGTAAGAGTTGGTTATTGGGCATCTTTGCTTGTGTGACCCTGGCATAATACCATGATGTTGCTCTGCGACTCTGACGTATTATTTTAGTTTTTTTAGATGAACAAGAGGCGTATTATAGCTTGGGGTACTACTGAGTCGATCATGCAGGCGACATGGGAGATAACCAGAGTACCAGACCGAGGACCAGTAGTAGTCGTAGACCCCACCCTACTGGAATAAATATATTTTATTTGATGTATCAGACTTTGGATACTTTTATTTAATATTTTGTAATAATAAAGTTTTCCGAAATGTGGGGCGTTACAACCGTAGTATCCTTAGTATATATTCACCACCCTAAAACAATTTTTTTTTAAATAGAGTTAAAAAAGTTTTTCAAAAAAGCCAAATCGTTCTTCATTTTTATAAAACAGCTTATAAACAAAAAGTATCGAAGAGAAATTTTTTTTTCCTAAAAAACTACTTTTTGAAATTTTTATTTTTTTGAAAATAGCTTTTCGAGGGAAAAATACTAAATTTTGAAAAAAGTTTTTAAAAAAAAAAAATTTTGAAATACAAAAATTTTGAAAATATTTTTTTGGATTAAAAAAACTAGTTTTTGGTAAACCATTATTTTAAAAAAAGAATGTTTTGAAAATAATTTTTATTCTTCAAAAATCTAAAAATAAAATTTGAAAAAAAACTGTTTAAAAAATTATTTTCAATACTAGTTTTTTTTTTCCGCAAAAAAACTATTTTCAACAAAAAAAAAATTAAAATGAAAAATAGTTTTTTTTTTTTAACTCTAGTTTTTTATAGGGGTGCACATACACCGGGTTGGGCCGAGTTCGGGCCGGGTTTATACTAGATAATAACGAGGTTTGTGCATTCCCAAGCCCGACCCGTTTATGATTGGGCTTCATTTAATATGCCCAAGCCCAGCCCAATTAAAATTTTAATTTCCCAAGCCCGTCCAATAAGCCCATTTTTTTTTTTAAACATGGTATCACAAATATAAATTAATCAACTATAATAACAATTCACAACCGTAATAACATACTCAAACTCAAAGTTCTAAGTTCTTATAAAAAATAGTAACAAAAAACCCCAAAAATTAAAAAGCAATTGCAGTGCTTAAAAGGAATGAAACTTTCCAACATCCATCAATCTCTAACACCCAAAAACTTCTCGTGGGTATCTCTCCTTTAAAAGCACACTTCTTCACAACAGATTCTGTAGAGTACAATAAAAATAAAAGGAAGAAAATAATGAATTATTACCATAAGACAATAGTTGAAGGGGAAAAAAAACCTTCAAAGTTTTCTTAACAATTGCTTTTTAATTTCTAACCCTAAACAACTAGGAGCTGTAACATATATATTACTAGCGTATGCCCGTGCCTGAAGGCACGCCTCAAACGATCAACACACTCAACAAATGATGGACGCGCATGCAATATATCAACCCCTGCCCATCGAATCCAACTATGCGGAAAAAGATAACTCAAGCATATTCATTGACTGCATTTGGAGAGTCTTGTACACCAAACAAAAAAGCATCACCATTTGGAGAGTCTTATACAATACAAAAAATTACTAAAGCAAAGAGGTATTATATAACATCAAACAAAAGTTGAGTACACCAATGCTTTGCCATTGAACGACATTTAAAAAAAAAAGGACACATAAAAAGCCTCATAGGACACCACTCGCCTCTAGCAGTCTAGCTCCTTGAACTTGCACCCAATTGTAGCATCAAGATCCCAAGATTTCTTCTCCGACGCGTTCCTCTGCATCTTACCGTCCCGAAATTGAAAAGACAGATTAAATATCTAGAGTTTTCAGCCTCGCAAGTGTCCGCAATGGTGGGTAAAGGGATTTGATAATTCTGAACCGTTTAGGGGATGATAGAGATCGATTCTAAAGCTTCCTTTTTCAAAGCACCAAAAAGATTCATCCTACTTCTTGAGCTAAAATAGCTCTAGTCCTTGCAAATCTAAAGCACATAATATAAATCGTATCAGCAAAATACAAATAGGATCAACTTTGATGAATATGAAAATAGGATTAAAACCTCAGACCCTCATTGAGCTGAAGTAGTTCTTAGTCCTTCTATACATTTACAGTCGCTAATTGAAATTAAACCATATTGAAATTAAACAATTTCAAGCAGTCGAGATGGTTCGCAATTTTCAAATGAGTGGTGCGGAAAAGGCTAACAAAACAAAACCTACAGGCTTCAACTATACCCATAATAGAAAATTTTCAAGAAATCACACCATACTAATTTGGTACTTTTACACTCACCCTTAGTTCCTGTATCTCAAGCTTGGAATCAACTTGAGATAAATTCATGCTGATTCAAACCGACATAAGATATACTAAACTTGGTACTTTCTCACTAAGTCTTGATTCATGCTCAATGCAGTCTGCTAATGAGTTAAAAATTAGCTTTGACTCTTCATAGCTCAAGTAGTATCAACTGTTATAAGTACTTTCAAAATTCTTCTACACTATGTAACCAGTGGACTTACCTCACTAATGCAGACAGTGTCGATCTTCACACTCACCCCAGAGCACAACTCTAATACATCTTTCTTGAAGAAGTAGAACCTGCAAATATAAAATTATTTCAGAGGTTAAAAAATGTATATTGAGAAGATGTAGTCTATATTAAATAAGAATATAGCAGAAAGGGCCTAGACCACAATTGAAATAATTCTCACCACGGGTACTACCAGAATAACCCCAACTTCTTAGAAAGGAGTTAGAACCAATCTCATATATTGGTTCTTAGAAAAATTGTAGACAAATCATTTATCACTTAGCGCATGCCCGTGCCTGAAGGCACAACTCGAACATTGGTATTCAATTTTGTTTGGAGGATTGTGAGCACAAAATGAAATCAAAATATATTTGGGCCAAAAAGTTTGCACAAATAGAGATATATATGCACGAACTAGAAAGTTCGATAATTAACACCGCTTTGAGCTAGTGTCCTTGGCAAGGTATGAGCAAATTGCCCGTGCTTAAAAGTAACACACCCATGAATTTTGATTGCAACCAAAACAAACCCGTGGTTATTGAAGAACCACCCCCATTAATAGTGAGTCACACACAAAGAAAACAAAATAAAATAAACAATGTCGTCTTTATTCAAAAGTGAGGTGATTGCATGACCTTAAAGCATAAACATTATCCATTACAAAACCAAACTTGGTACCGGTCACATTAAACCTATCTTGGACCCATTAATCATGAAATAATCTTACATCTAAATTCCTCCTCAAATTCACACCCGTTAAAACTCACAGCCAACGTTTCAAATTCCTACACAATACTTACCACAATCAAATCCTCTATTATTATCTCCCCCTAGTAATAGTAGCGTTGCAACCTTCCTGCTCAAAAACTGGAAACCACTGCTTTTGATCCTCATGCAAATCAATACGGCTACACAAGCTATATCTCAACTCCTATTCGACAATTGCAACTATTCACAAAGCAATTGCCAGAGCATATTCAATTCTTCGAAAATCCAAGAAATATCAGTTATGACCCATCCATCTTTTTTTTGCTCCACAAAATCATATAAGAGATGAAGTTTCAACACAATAGTAGGACACAACATTTTGGACACATAAATGAAAGAACAATTTTTTCACAAAGAGCCGGAGGATATAAAACAGTACACGGGGAAAATAAAGAAAGCCTTACCTTCATGCATCAACCTCTGCCATTCCAAAAATTCACACATCCAACGGTCGTGGTTGAGATTTGCCAATAGGCTTGCATAGCAAAGTCACATAAACCTATTTGTTGAGAGAATTGAAGAAGATAAAGATACAGAAAAATCAAATCAGGGAAAAGATTTGAAAATGATACCTTAATAGAAATGGGAAAAAAAATCATAATATGAACAGGTTTTCCTGCTAAGATGATAGCTGTAGAGAGAGACTTTACCAATTTAAGTATCATGGGAGTAGTTTCGCATGTCAAGGACCCATTCTAATTTATAACAACTACTGAGCAGAGTGGATATTGAAAATTTACGCCTCAAGAATCTCAACCATGCATGAAATTAGCCCATCCAAACCAGCAAGCTCCTCCAATACATAGTCGAGAGTTTCGTAACCTCCAGTTACATCATTTGTAGCGCCAAAAGCTCCCCTGTCCAGAAACCAACTAAGTCAAAGAACAAATCCTAAACTAAATGGCAGAATTAAAATTTTAAGTTACAGGTATCTGAGTCCATTTATTTAGGGAGACAGGGAAAATAAAAGTGCATCAGGAGCCACCAATGCATATGGGCTGCACCACACATGATTTCTTCGCCTAAAGACTCTTTTTCTTGAACATTATACACCCCAAAGGAATGAAACTTTCCAACATCCATCAATCTCTAACACCCAAAAACTTCTCGTGGGTATCTCTCCTTTAAAAGCACACTTCTTCACAACAGATTCTGTAGAGTACAATAAAAATAAAAGGAAGAAAATAATGAATTATTACCATAAGACAATAGTTGAAGGGGAAAAAAAACCTTCAAAGTTTTCTTAACAATTGCTTTTTAATTTCTAACCCTAAACAACTAGGAGCTGTAACATATATATTATATAGTATTAAAATAATCGGGCCGAACTGGGCCAGGCTGGGCCTCAAAGCAATTTCCCAAACCCAGCCCATTTAGTAAACGGGCTTAAAATATCAGCTCAGTCCGGCCCTATGGGCCTAAAAATTTATCCCAAGCCCTAAAAATAACGGGCTGGACTGGCCGGGCTGGGCGGGTTACCGGGCTGGTGTGCACTCCTAGTTTTTTAAGAAAAGGTTTTTTTATGGTGGAGTATACCTTTAAGGGTATTACGGTCATTTCACGCAAAAAGGTAATACTGTTAGTCTTAAGTAACGGCAAGAGAGGTAAGTGACAATTAGTTTGAAAGTAAACGATGGCAGTGAAATTTCAAAAATTATAGGGAAAGTCTCTGTATTTGTTAGAAACCTCAAGGGAGGTAAGTGAAATTACCCCTTTTTAATGACTTAATAGTAAATGGACAACCAGGCTTATGGTCGGGCTTAGACAACTCACACATCAATGCCGGCCTTACTAGGTACTAATATAATTCATTCAAAAGGGGAGGTCTCTGTATTTGTTAGAAACCTCAAGGGAGGTAAGTGAAATTACCCATTTTTAATGACTTAAGTAAATGGACAATCAGGCTTATGGTCGGGCTTAGGCAACTCACACATCAAGGCCGGCCTTACTTGGTACTAATATGATTCATTCAAATAAATATAAGTGTCCGATCAATTTAATTTTTCGCTGTGTGATAAATACACCCAAACTTAAAATTAAACAGTTTAATTGTCAAATATATGGTGGGTTTCATCTTGCGTCATACGGTCACAGGTAGACAGTCGAGGAATATGCAAATGAGAAGATCCTTATTCGAGGATTGTGTAAACAAGATGGGAATCAAGATTTTCAGTCATCGAGAATTGAAAAAAATAAAAATTTCACAACTTTACAAAAAAAATCTTTAACACAATTTTATTACGGGAGACTTGTTCAAAAGTCTTAGGCAAAGAATTTGTAACCCCATTAATCCACCAAACAAGTTTATAACCTATCCAGTCCTAATGTTGAAATCTTTTCTTTTTCTTTTTTCTTTTTTTTCTTTTTTTTACCAAAAAAAAAGTTTGTACCTCTAGGAAAGTGCCAAAAAAGTTTGTACCCTATGAAATTGCCTAAAATCCTAGGGTACCCTATGAAAGTGCCTAAAACCCTAGGGTACCCTATGAAAGTGCCTAAAACACTAAAACCCTATAATAGGAAAGTGCACCCTAAAACCTAAACTCTAGGGTACCCTTTGAAAGTACCAAAATTTTTATAAAAAAAAATTTGTGGACCTTAGACCTTGTAAAACTTTAACATGGACTAAATGGGTCAATAAGTCCCCACTCTGGACCCTAGAACAATTAACCGTTTTATTACGGCTTAATTTGGTTTAAAAAATTAAGCATGCTTTCTACTTTTTTGAGTTTCAAAAATTTATTTATTTTGGGCTAATAAGTAAAGGTGCCGGTTTCAGGGACACATAAGAAAACACATAAAAAAAATACACGCTTTTGTTCCGGGTTATATTTGTAATGATCTAAACCGCTCACTTTGCTTAAATGGATAAAATAAGATATCCTACAAAAATTCAGCTCAATCCAATATTGATAAGTGCTTGATCCAAAAAATTATTCAAAAAACTTGACATGAACCGGTATTCTCAGAATTGTTTGGATCGAGCACTTACCGTCATTCGAATGAGTTGATTTTTTACAAGTATCCTTAAAAACATGTTTTAAACAAGTTGAACGGTTCGGATTATTATCGTGGGGCTCCGAAACAAATTGTGTTTTTTTATGTGTTTTCTTCTGTGTCCCTTGAAACGGCCCCGTAGGTAAATCAGACATCATTTTAGGCCAAAATAAGTATAAAAAAAATAATAAAAAACTTTTTGCTTTTTCCCCTAATAAGTCAAAAAGCAAAAAACAAGTTTAACTTTTTAGGAAAAAAGCCTACACGTTGCATTAAAATTTGGGTTATATTGTTAAAACCTATGCCCTTACTTGGCACTATTCATATAGGAGCATCGGGTGTGTGCAGGGACGGAGCCAGAAATTTAGCTACATTTTTTTTTTTTCGAAGTCAAGAAATTAAGCGGGAAGTTCAAATTGCAAGCAAGGTCTATAAATAGAAGAAATTGAAGAGTGAAAAGCCCGGACAAATCTTCAACAAACAGCAAAAATGATGCTTGGTTTGTTATTTGGCAGTTAGAATTAGTTTTAGGAATTCGATTCAGTTCGAAGTAGATTAGGGAGTAGTTTAGGAAGTAATTTAGGAAGTAGATGAAAGTAATATTTGTAACAATCCAGTGTTCGAAGTTCATATTGTCTTTCTATTTGAAGTTGAAGAAGATTTCGAAGTAAGTTTACTTTTGATTCTTTGATCAAAGTACCTTGTTTCTTATTGTTATTTAATTTCCTAAGTAAATTGGTTTGTATTTCTTCACTTTGAAGGAAAAATCCTCTTAATTGAGGTAATTGAACCATTCAAACACAATCGTCTGATTAGATTTGGTTTTCCAAAGTTAATCTGAGAGAGAAGACTTAAAGGCTTTCTCTGACACGCTCGCACACAATAATTTTCCATTGCAAAGAAATAAAAGAACCAAATAGTTACACCTAATTGGACATGCTTAGTAATTGCGATTGTTTAGGTTACTTTCTTATTTTCATTCCCTAAATTAAAGTAAAAATCACATTTTAAATATTTCTTTTACCTTTTCTTTACTTTAAATGTGGTCTTACTTTAATTTTGGGAATGAAAATAAATCTAGATTTTTCAGTTTTAGTACAAAATCAAGAATCGCATATTCTTCACATGAGGAAATGGCTCGTACTATAAAATTACATTAATCATAAGAACCATGCGGTGACACCATTGTTCTTAGAAAGTTTCTATAAACAAATACCAGGACCTTTTATTTTGTAAATCGATATTTTTCAAAAAGTCATTTTTCTAAATTTAGCCAAATTTTGAGGTGACAAACAAATTTTCCAAAAACACCTTTGAACCTCCGAAACTTACAAATTTACACTTGACCCTATCTAACTTCGAACACTCAAGTATCGACCAATTATACTACTAATCCTATACTTGATTTAGTTACCAAATAAAACCTGTCGCATCAAAATTACCAAAATACCCTTATTGGGTATTTTTACTTAGAGGCTCATATACTTTATAAAATCACCTAATTACCCCTAGACTCACATAATATTATGTTATCACTTTATTTTTACAACATTATCATACAACCCCATAATTTTATAAATTATAGATTTACCCCTTTTAATAGTTGTTGTACACTCTATACTTCACGAATTGGTGTGCAAACCTTGTAAATCTGACGGATGAGTTACGCAAACACTGTTTCACCATTACACTATTGTTTTCTATGAAACATATGAATTGAATTGTCTAGATTACGTGAATATTGTTTTATCCTTACATTATCATTTTGCTCTACTGTTTTGTCGTGATATTATGAATGCTAGAATGGACAATTAGGTTCCCGGGTTGAATTACGATTGTAGAATTCACGTAGACGTTGCTAAGTGAGGGAAATTAGAATTGATTAGGTATGGGAGGTTATCCAAAAATGAGATTATATATGGGAGTTTATCCCAAGATGGAGGGAGGTTACCCCAAAATCATGAGATAATGATCAACGAAGAATCATTACGAATCGGAACCCTCAGTTATGGTGTTCTGTGATTCCTCTTCATGAATAGGCGATATAAGGTGTTTTGTATTACAGTACCAGGTTACGGTCTATATACTTTTAAGGTTATGGTTAGTTCCTAGTGGGCCCAATTGGACGGTTAATCTCTGGGAAATTCGTCCTTGCAAATGTTGATGAACCTGCCTAAGTACATAACTTACATTGTTTTATCGATGCTCCGGGTTACGGCAGGCGAGGACGGAGTTGAACCATGAATGGTCGTAATCTTGGTTGCTAAATTGGGAGGAAGTTCTATAGGTTGAGAGCTTAGATGAAACATAGGTTAAAGGCTAGATAATGAAATGTGTTAACTTGCTCTCTATTTTTGTACTGCTTTTCAATCATATATGTTCTATGCTTAATTGTAAAGTAAGGGTTAGTGGGCATATGAGTTAGCTATTGAATGAATTATCACTCATGGTGCTATTTATTGGGCTTGGCACATTATGCCAGGTACTCAAGAAGAAGGTGGAGAGCCGTATTACTAGACAAAGGGTCAGATGGAAGAACGGATGCTAGATTTGGTATCTGAATACGAACAACTAGAGAACCCCACCATTTGTATTCCGTTGAATAAATCTAATTTAGTTTCCAACCGTACTTTGTGATTGTAATAAAAAAATCTTCTATTATTCCGCTGCTTATGAAATAAAACTCATTTTCTAGTAAATCTTTTAATACTATATAATGCCATCGAAATTCGGGGCGTTACAAGAGGAATCATACTTATCGCATACACAATATTCAGAATCTGATTGTCTAGTGGCGGAGCCATAATTTTCAAACAGGAGGACCAAAAGGACAATTTGTTAAAGTAGTATGTATAATTTCAAATTATGTTCCTTAAGAATGAAGCCCTCCTCTAAAAGTAGTTCCCCGCCAAGTGTTTGATTATAAGCTTGAATGAATTTCGCCCTTAAATTGTATTACCAAAACACCCAAAATAGTAGAGGAAAGATAGATTAATTGCCAAAAAAATCCTAATGATGCTATTTTACTAAAAATTCAAAGTCCCTTTTGTGGTGGGCACACGAGGAGATGAGTTACCCTTAATAAGCTGATGTTACCAACATGGTGAAAATGGTCATATTTCAATTGATTGTTAGAACTTCGTTTGCTGATGTGCTAGACAGTTTGAGCATACAGTAAGTTTGTTAGTTGTATGACGAAGATGTATTATTTTTGGTGAAAAAGGAAATAGTTCACGAAGTGTATATATACACATATATCTTTCTATATTCAAGTTTCCTGTCAAATGGAAATCTTTCCCCAGATATAAAATGATCTATCATTTTTGGCCTTCCATTCTAATCATGCAAATTGATATGTTTCTAAAGCAAGTACCAAGTTTAGATGGAAAAAGAATTTGCCTAAACATTGTCTCATTGGGTAATATGGAAACTGATGTAGATGCAGTTTCTTATCTTATTGTAAATGTTAATAAAGAAGGAAACAAATTCCTCTTCAGATATATATGCATTCCTCTTCAGATATATATGCAATCTCTTGGGTATGCAATTTTCCTTCTTTCCTCTAAGTTCTGGTTGGGATTAGTGTAAGGTGTTATTCTGTCAAATTCCATAGGTGTTATTCTGTCAAATCCCATAATTTTCTATTCCTGCTACTCTTCTTTTGTCTAGGGTGGTATCTCATATGAAGAGAATTTGGTATTTACTTAGACATTGAGATAAAACTAGGCAAACAAAGAAAGCGTACTTACTAGGCTTAAGAATTTGTCCAGTTCTTTACTGTCTTTGATTTTGTTCTAATCAAGATGAGTTAACTTGATCAAAGCATCAGAGAGATATTAGTTGGCCCCATTAAAGATATGAGAAACCAAATGGAACCATATGCTGGAGTTCGATAATAAAGGATTCAATTTGAACAATTTTAAATCCAGAAGAGCAAGTTGCAGAGATGGTTGATATGGAAATTACAAGAAAACCTCTCAAAAAACGGAGTAGATATAGGCGTAAATAAAGCTTTCACGTAGGTTAAAACCATTTTCTAGCTACCAATAATCAACTGTTTATGTGCATAGCTTGTAAAATGAATTACTCGAATCATTAAATTGAAAAAATCATTCAACTGAACTATCGTGTGTCGAATGATTTGTATGAGGAATCTTCATGGGAATCCGATCACTTGACCAGCTTCCGAACGTATGAGGACTCTTTTCATCTTATCCAAACGATGTCACATACTAATTGCCCATCTTTTTTTTTCATACCTACTGTAATAGGGATTTTTTAAATCAATTGATGCTTACCTTACAAGTAATCTTTTAAATAAAAACCATTCACGTTTAACTTCGGAGTCCTGGCAATGGAATTAATTTTTAAGAATAAATTGATGTACATGAAAGTGGATCCAAAACAACTTGGATTATAAAAAAGAACAGAGCCTGGAGTGTTTGATGTAGTAATGGATTTTTTGAAGTGAAGGCTTGGGATGCGTTTGTTACTGAACATATGCTGAAACTTGGTGATATGTTCTTTTAATCTCCGCATCAATTGCAAGTACCCTTGGTATTATTGAAGAAAAAATGCAGCTTTTCCAAGACAGGACTGTAAGTTTTGATCTCTACTT
Source organism: Vaccinium myrtillus (assembly GCA_016920895.1). NCBI lineage: Eukaryota > Viridiplantae > Streptophyta > Magnoliopsida > Ericales > Ericaceae > Vaccinium > Vaccinium myrtillus. The sequence continues at coordinate 13,066,338 of CM029278.1, read as the reverse complement.
TTGATGAAGTTTGTTGGAATCAAGATTTGTTTTTGTTAGTCTTTTGACCTTGGTTTAGTTTAAGCATATATTTTTAGGAATGATAATTTGTAAAGATTTTGGGAACTTATGTAATGAATGGCTTCTTCTGCCAATGAATGATGTTTTGGATTCAAAATCCACTAATGTAGGTATTGCAATATGGTAATGATGTAGAGAACCTATGTTATGGATGGCTTCTGCTGCTCATGTATGATGTTTTAGATTCAAAATTTTCATTTAGTTTGATTAGAGTGATGACCTGAGTTGGAGAGTAAATGCTTGGGATCTGTGAGCAGGTAAATTGCAAGGGCCAATATCTTCAAAATATGATTAGAAGATAGAAGTTTGAACAAATGTTGTTCTGTTACCTTACGACAAAATACCGATGAGCACGTGGTTACGTGCGAAGCATGTAGCCCGACACTAGTAATAGTAAATGGATAACCAGGCTTATGGTCGGGCTTAGGCAACTCACATATCAAGGCCGGCCTTACTTGGTACTAATATGATTCATTCAAATAAATATAGGTGTCCAATCAATTTAATTTTTCGCTGTGTGATAAATACACCCAAACTTAAAATTAAACAGTTTAAATTGTCAAATATATGGTGGGTTTCATCTTGCGTCATACGGTCACAGGTAGACGGTCGAGGAATATGCAAATGAAAAGATCCTTATTCGAGGATTGTGTAAACAAGATGGGAATCAAGATTTTCAGTCATCGAGAATTGAAAAAAATAAAAATTTCACAACTTTACAAAAACAATCTTTAACACAATTTTATTACGGCTTAATTTGGTCTAAAAAATTAAACATGCTTTCTACTTTTTTGAGTTTCAAAAAGTTATTTATTTTGGGCTAATAAGTAAAGGTGCCGGTTTCAGGGACACATAAGAAAACACATAAAAAAACATACGCTTTTGTTCCGGGTTATATTTGTAATGATCTAAACCGCTCACTTTGCTTAAATGGATAAAATAAGATATCTTACAAAAATTCAGCTCAATCCAATATTGATAAGTGCTTGATCCAAAAAGTTATTCAAAAACTTGACATGAACTGGTATTCTCAGAATTGTTTGGATCGAGCACTTACCGTCATTCGAATGAGTTGATTTTTTACAAGTATCCTTAAAAACATGTTTTAAACAAGTTGAACGGTTCGGATTATTATCGTGGGGCTCCGAAACAAATTGTGTTTTTTTATGTGTTTTCTTCTGTGTCCCTTGGAAAGGCGTCGTAGGTAAATCAGACATCATTTTAGGCCAAAATAAGTAAAAAAATAATAAAAAACTTTTTGCATTTTCCCCTAATAAGTCAAAAAGCAAAAAACAAGTTTAACTTTTTAGGAAAAAAGCCTACACGTTGCATTAAAATTTGGGTTATATTGTTAAAACCTATGCCCTTACTTGGCACTATTCATATAGGAGCATCGGGTGTGTGCAGGGACAGAGCCAGGAATTTAGCTACATAGGGGCGAATATTTTTTCTAAAATATTTTGCAGGGGCGAACCTATATAATTCATAGAAAAATTTCTTTTTTTCTATATAATGCTAGAGGTTTTTTTTCCTTTTCTTGGAGGGGCGATAGCCCCTACTGGCCCCCCTCTGGCTCCATTCTTGGGTGTGTGTGCCCAATAAATTTGTAAGAAATGTGCATTAATGTTTGATTTCTAAGCCCAAATATGACCACTCTAATATTTTTGTACGAAAGTTCGAGAAGAGATTATTAATAAAAAAAAGATTGGATTCGAGATCCTTTCTAGAGAATTGTTTACACAAGATCGGAATCAAGATTTTTTGACGGCGAGATCAAATAGATAAGTAATGTAAATATAGATAAGTCATGTGTTAACGATGAAATGAAAAGATAAAAAGTTTGCTATTTTAATGAGGTTTCGGGACACAATTTTAATACGTGTTATGCTAAAATTGGGGGATACGGTCAAATTCTATACCCATGCTTGTCACTGATCGTATAGGCGCCCCCGCAAATACATTACTCAATAAATATATTTTAACAGTGCGTATAAATTATAAGACACATCGATTCATAAGTCCAAATATGATTACTCAAATATTTTGTTTGAAAGTTCGAGAAGAGTTTGTTATAAAAAAATGTTAAAGAAAGAGAATATAAGAAAAGGGTGAGAAAATAAACAAACAAATATTCTTCCTCGAAGCAAACTTTTCTTGTTGAAAGCTACAAGTCCACAAGAAGTCACTACTCTGTTTAACCATTGCCCTAACTTAGAGTTCATGTAGGATAGTAACGTATCACTGGGTTATTCCAAACCATTGGTTAATATAGAGTTCAAAGGATAGTAACGTATCACTGGGTTATATCCAACATATGAAAGATTGAATGGTTAATATAATTCAAAGGATGAATTGCAATTCAAATTTCTCGTTTTCATGTGGTTATAAATTTTCAATTAAATGTCTTTTCGTACAATATAAAGTCACGTGAAAATTTTCAAAGGATGTATTTTTTGCCATTGGATCATGTGAAAATTTTAAAACAAAAATCAAAACACATACAATCCAACGATTCAAAATACTTCAGCACAGAGAAACACCATTTTTTCGGAACAGAGAATCTCAAACGATCAGAGTGAATGTAACATTTTTAGTTTTTTACCCTCATTTAGTGAGGGTGAAAAGTCTCCGGCTCGAAACTTTCTCAAGTGTTATTATTAACTCTTTCAAAATCCGTCCATTAAAATTTGGGGAGTGATTTCCACACCCTTTTTTGTCTTCTAGTGAAATTTTCATGTGTAAAAATCTCACTAAAACACAAAAAGTGTGTAGATAATAATTTGGGGGGTGTGAATATCAATTACCTAAAATTTATGAATAGATTTTATTGTTCTAATTTTGTAGAATGGATAGTTTTGTTTAGAGGTTTGATAAAATGACTTTCTAATGAATTAAATCTAAGGTTAATAAAGGTGTTTTGTAATGAGATAAAATCTAGTGTTGAAAAAATTTAATTTTGCTAAAATATGTCGAAAATGTTAACTTTTATCAAAACTAGATTTTATGAGATAAATTTCATTAAAGAAGAAGGCCAAAGTTTCAAAATCTAGTGCAGGTACAAGTAGGCGGATACCAGTTCCCTGATTCGACACCGAGGATAATTATCAATCGACCTTCCACCGGAAAAGTAAAAATTCTCTCTCTCTCTCTCTCTCTCTCTCTTCACGCTGCGTCCAGTCCAAGCCTTCGGATAGAAACGGATTCCTAGAAACGGAGACTTTTTTTTCTAGTCAGAGAGAAGAGACGATAAAACTGATAAAGAAAAGAAATCAATTGGTGAGAGAGAGAAAGCTTCATCATCAGTCTCCTTCCCTTCTAGAGAGAGAAAGCCATATCTTTACAGCAAACAGAAAGATCCCCAAAAGGCAGCAACTTCACGAGCTCCACCCTCTCTCTCTCTCTCTGCATCGTCACCACCACAAATCACCATCACCACCATCGAAGTGTCACCCAATCAAAACCCTAATCAAAAAAATCCTCCAATTTGTTGTTGTTGTTGTTGTTTGTTGGCAGAAAAACGGGTAAGTAAAAGCATCACGGATTCCATCCCCTCTCTCGTCGCTATCTTCTTCAACCAACCACACTCCAGCTCGGCCCCAATTCGTGATCCAGCTCGCGACACCTCACTTCTTTTCGCAGCTCCAGCTCGATTTTCACAGTTAGGGTTTCTCTTTCTCGATGCCGATCTTTCGAGCCCTTTTTCTAGCCTCATAATGTGATTCCGAGTATTTTTAGAGATTGAGAGAGACTGTGTCAGAGATGGATCGAGCTGCGCTTACGGTGGGTCCGGGCATGGATATGCCGATTATGCACGATAGCGATCGGTACGAGCTGGTTAAAGATATCGGGTCGGGGAATTTTGGCGTGGCGAGGTTGATGAGGGATAAGCAAACTGATGAGCTTGTGGCTGTCAAGTATATCGAGAGAGGTGACAAGGTGAGTGTCTCATTTACTGTTTCCTGATTTTTTTGCTATTTTTTACCATATCTGGATTTGGGTTCTGTCAATTTAGTTTCGCATTGGTGGTGATTGTCTGGTAAGAACTACCTGCCATTATTGCGTTTCTTTGGCAAAGACAGGTTATTTCTTGTCCTTTTCTGAAAGGTATTCTAACTGGAGTTGGAATTTAGCAGAAGTATACGCTAGATACCCTGGTACACTCTCTAGTGAGAGTGAAGGGATCAAATCTCGCCTTCGGCAACAAGTGATAACTGATTTTCTCGTGTAAAGTCTTCCGTTGGTAGTTTATTTCGTATCCGTGTGAATTATTTCTTGGGTTGTTAGGCATTAAGCTCGAGTAAGTTGTTTTAGACCTCACCTGTTTGATTAACTCTTTGAATTTAATTCTCTTGCTGCTTGACATTAAAAACAAAATAAAATTGGGAACTCAGTTTTGAACATTTTGAATAAAGGCTTCATTACCAGTTTTCCAAAAGATTTTAGCACCCAGTTGCTAAAATCACCATATTTCAAATCAAAAAATGAAGTGGTTTCATGTATCGTTTTTCGATTTTTTTCGCACCAAATTAAAGTACTTGAGGAGTTCTTTAATTTGGTGCGAAAAAAATTGAAAAACGATACACGGAACCACTTCATTTTTTGATTTGAAATATGGTGATTTTAGCAACTGGGTGCTAAAATCTTTTGAAAAACTGAGTGGGAAATCTTAAAAGACACAAAGAACATATCTTCCCTTGATTATGGTCAATCACATCTTTTTTTGAATTTGGGTTGAGTGGAGAGGAGTTTCGGAATTTTGTTGCTCAGCATAAGTTTAATTTAAGATCTGTGTAAGAGTTGGAGATGCCCTAGGTGGAAATTTTTGTGGGGGTGGAAGTGGAATTGGAATTATTAGACATTAATTTGGTTTTTGGTTGCTGGGATTTGTCCGGCGAAGAAGATAATAACCTCAGACATTGGAATAGCTACGTCAAATTTTATAATGGTTTTGGTGATGAGGTGATCCATGGTTCAATTTAATACTTGAAACTCACCTTCAACCTGGCCTCTAAGTCGATGTTTACGGTAAGTTAATCTGTTAAGCTTTAGTAGTAAAAGAAAAAAAAAAAAAAAAAAAAAACTTGGTTTTTTTTATTGGCAAGAAACAAAACTTGGTATTGCAGCAGCTACCCTAATTTGAGTTCCTTGGGAGTTTTGGACGGAGGATGGTTTGGGTTATACAGTCTAGATACTACTGGGAATTGTTTTTGGGTAAATTACTACTGGGAATTAAAAATATTTGGATGAGCTCAAGTATCCTAGTAGTAGACTGACTTTTGCTAGAGTTTGTATTGAAGTGCTGACGATGAAGGAAATACATAGATCTGTTGAGATCATTTTGGGATATGGACAGCCACGTCGTCAAAATTACAAAAGGGGAATCTTGTAATGTTACCTCTCTAGTTAATAAAGTTGGGAAAATGGAGGATGTGGTCTCTTCTCATTCTAAGGAGCGAATCTGGCCGTTGAGGAAGTGGACATTGGTGCTATTGTTTTGTTAGATCAACTCCAATAAATGGCAGCGTGAAGGGGAGGATGTAAATTGAGAGAAGCTTGAAGTGAAGTTTGCAAACTCAAGCTTTGGAGGTAGAAGTAAACTTCTTGATTGTTGCTGGTTACTTTTTGAGGTAGAAGCAAAGATTTTACTACACCATGAAAACAAAATTCAAAATCAAAGGGGCATACCCCAGTCGAACTTACGAAAGAAAATCGAAAGGCCTAAAAGGAACCTAAACTAACCGCACACTAAGGCTAAACCACCTATACAAACACAAACAAAACATCAGCCCTTTTCAAAATTTCGAGTTGGAAAGTGCCATGTATATCCTATCTTCTTGGTATAAGAGTTCCTTTCTTTCTCTATCTGAATGAATGTTTGTGTTATGTTTGTACTGAAAAGATGAAAGAAGAGAGTGAAGGGTCAAGCAAGCTAAGCCCTCTTGGCTTCTTGCTTTGCAATTCTCCTATTTTGCTCTCAAGCCGGGATAAAATGAAAATCAGTCGGATACTCATGCGTAACATTGTATCATGGATTCACCTGTGGAAGAAATCAAAATAACTTTCTTGGTTTCTTCCTCTCGGATGGTGATGAGTTGGCAATCTGTCTGTAATACAGTGTAGGTGTCTTTAATTGTTTTGGATTTTAAAGAAGTAGACAGTGTAGGTATTGGGTATTGAGGATAGACTAGATTGTCTAACTCAATTGGTTTGCTGTAATTTAGCAATTGTGAAAACCTCCTGTAGCATTGTACGCAATCCTTTTCCTTCAAATACCTTCTTCAGGGTTATTAACTGTCGCAAAAATTATGTAACAGATAGATGAAAATGTACAAAGGGAAATTATTAACCACAGGTCGCTGAGGCATCCCAACATTGTTCGATTCAGAGAGGTCTGTGTAATTCAATCCCTGGGTGTTTCCCTTTTTTTGTTGTTGCTTCTTTCAATATCATGTTTTGGTACAGAAAAGAAAAAGAGAACAAGGCTCAGTTCAATTAAACGGCATTTAACTTTCTGCTCTAGGTCATATTAACACCAACTCATCTGGCTATTGTAATGGAATATGCTTCTGGAGGAGAGCTCTTTGAGAGGATATGCAATGCTGGACGCTTCAGCGAGGATGAGGTTTAGATCTGACAATTTTGATCATTTTACCTTGGATTGATCTCAACATCTGTTATCTTTCCTGTACATAGTACACCGTACTGCAGGCACTAAACTCTACCCATTTGAACTGCAGGCACGCTTCTTCTTCCAACAACTCATATCAGGAGTCAGCTACTGCCATGCGATGGTATCTAAACTTGTTTAGTGTTTTCAGTGTCATTATTCCCTTATCCTTGAAAGCAGGATTAGTTGTTAAGTGCGATTGTGTTCCTTTATGTAGCAAGTATGCCACCGCGACTTGAAATTGGAGAACACATTACTGGACGGAAGCCCAGCTCCTAGGTTGAAGATCTGTGATTTTGGATATTCCAAGGTACATGGTCGTGTTTCTTTCTCTTGCTCAGTTGTTCGTATTCCCGAAGTATTATCTGTTGATATAACAATGTATCTCTGATCAGTTTGATGCCTTTTACTCAGTATGTTGTGTGAGCAGTATTTTGTATGCATGTGTAGATGAGTAGTCTTTTGTGATTCTGTGAATACCACCCCACAAAACGAAATATAATAGTAATGCTAATGGTTAAGAAGTGAAAAATAAAATAAGAGAGAAAGAGAAAGAAATAAAATATTACAGTGTCGCTATTGGTTTCTTTATTTGTTGTTGGTGATTCTTGTTTGCATTCTGACTGTTGTTGCTAATCTCAGTCTTCAGTGCTACATTCGCAACCAAAGTCAACTGTCGGTACCCCAGCATATATAGCTCCAGAAATTTTACTCAAGAAAGAGTATGATGGCAAGGTAAATCAAGTTATGATAACTCTGTTATATTTTGCTCTGACAAAGGCTGCGGACTCCGTTAACTTGATATATCTTTGTCACACACAATTCTGAGTTTTTTTTTTCCCCCTAAAAACTATACACTTGAGTTTTCCTAATGGTTTGACAGGGACTTGTGTTCTTTTTTTTGGCGTCCGGCTTGGACTTGTAATATGTCTATATCTCTCTAGTCTAAATTTTCCTTGACCCCATAAATGATATCAACATTGTTGGCCTATTAGTTTCTGCTTAGAAAGTAGAAACTGTTTTGGTGGCAGCCTGTCAATTCTTGTAATTGGCCATAAGATCACGCCATAAAGTTGGCGTGGTATGTTTTAGCAGAACAGAAATCCAAATGGGGACTTCTGGGGGAACATGTTCATGTTTGAGTTTTCTGGTTTAAGGGCTGGAGCTCTTCTGTTGTAGTTTGGTAAGCAAATGAGATTCCTTGAATTATGACAGGACGATTAGTAAAAAGTCAAAAAACTATACTAAAGAATTCGTTCAGCTGCAAATATGTACAATCTCCAAAGAACACGATGTCAGGAATATCAATCTTTATTCTTCAGCTTGGGAATAGAAGTATTCATCATGGATGATTAATTCTTCAGCTTGGGAATATAAATATTCGTTAGCTCTCCTATGTCCATTTATTCTTTGTATCATAACAGGTTTTTTTATTTGTTTACTGTGCCATTATAATTACAGACCGCAGATGTCTGGTCTTGTGGGGTAACGTTGTATGTCATGCTGGTTGGTGCATACCCATTTGAGGACCCTGAGGAGCCTAAAAATTTCCGCAAGACAATACAAGTAAAAACTGATCTCACTTGCTCTTATCGTAGGCTTGCATCTCAACGAGAGTATTTGACTTGATAATTCTTTGCTTTATGCAGCGAATTTTGAGTGTTCAATACTCTATTCCGGACTATGTTCATATTTCTCCTGAGTGCCGTCATCTGATCTCAAGGATTTTCGTAGCTGATCCTGCAAAGGTCAGTTGCTATTAGCTTGTACCAGAGTCTATTTGTTGATGCGATTTTTTCCCATACTTGTTTACGTTTGCATTTTTTGAATGGAGTTTGCCCTGCATTTGGTCTCAATGGTAGATGTTAAAATTCTTTGGTGCTATTTTCTTGAGAGTATCTCTACCTAGTACGACTAGAACTCTTGTTGACATGTGTCAAGTTGGCATACCTATTAAAATGCTGTAAAATGAAAGCAGGCACGTATGTGTTGGAAATAGTTGGTATGGAGTCTGAAATGATGAAATAGTCAGAATAGGAGTATTGAAGCCCCGAATATAAACTCAATTGAATTGCATAGAGATGCATATATACGCAGATTTGGATGTACAGCAGTGTCCTTAATAGTTGTGCAGCCTTGCCCGAATTCCCTTTTTTTGGGTAGCTTAAATTTATTCGATAACAAAAACTAGTACGAAGGAACAACATGGGTATCCCCCTTGGGGCGAAAACAAGAAAAGCGGAACAAACCCATAGCTGCAAAGAGCACAAAGGGTGAGAAGCTAACCACTACTAGGCTGCTACTATCAAACAGGATCTAAGAAACAAAAGCTTAAACCAAGAGTTGAGAGGGACTATTTCAAGCTGTAATTGTTGACAATCACATGCCAATTTTTGGTGAAAATTAGCACATGCCTTTCTTTGGTTTCTAATGTATATTTGGTTGGTGGAATTTGATTTCATTTGCTTTACCGAATTTCACAGAGGATATCCATTCCTGAAATCAGAAGCCATGAGTGGTTTCTAAAGAACCTTCCGGCAGACCTGATGGATGACAACACAAACAAGCAGTTTGAAGAGCCCGATCAACCTATGCAGAGTATTGATGAAATTATGCAGATTATTGCCGAGGCCACCATTCCAGCGGCCGGGACCCAGAGTCTCAACCAGTACCTCACTGGAAGCCTGGACATTGATGATGACATGGACGAGGACCTGGATACTGATCCTGATCTTGAAATTGATAGCAGCGGAGAAATAGTCTACGCCATGTAATGGACTACAGATTTCTGTCTTTGTATCTTGTGTCTTTGGGTGTATTAGGTAGGTGGTAAGTGTCTGCAGTTGCGTTCAAAGATCACAAAATTTGGTCATTTATGGTCGCAATATGCCCTTCCCACTTGTATCACTTTCATTTACTACCTTACATGCTCATGCACTGTTGTATTATATGTTCGCCATTTCCAATCGGAACTTCTTTATCAAGTTAGGGTGTTTTTTTTCTGTTACGGATTCGCATAGATCTTGGTCCAATGTTCTTCCAGTTTCTTTATCCTCCCCCACTCCATACCTCCATGTTTTACATTTGGGTCTTTGTAGTTGTTTGCCGATGATTGAAAATCTGCTCTTTTAATTCTCTCATCCTTATTTCATCATCCATGTACTCGAATCTCATTTTGACATTTAATTTGGCCACGAAAAGGTGCACGGTTTCTACTAAATCAATGTGAAAAGCGTTTGCACAATTGCACAGTGACATGATAATGGCAAATGAAGGTCCTTTGAAATAATAGTCATCTAAAATCCAATAAAAGATCTCTTTAACAGAGAAATCTAATTGATGCTCTGCACATCTGATGAACCCATTCGAATTAGGCCTGACAATGAACCCGATTGGATCCGGATCCGAATAACTCAAATCCGAATATGAAATTGGCAAATCCGGGCCCGGATCCGAATTTTCGGATATCCGAATCCAAATCCGATCCCTTTTAAAAAAATAATAATAATACTGTACTCCCTCCGTCCATTTTTAAATGTGTTACTTCGTAAATCCAACTTTTTAAAAAAACATCATCATTACATTTTTCACATCAACTTTTTCCTCCACTTTACACTTTTCACATCAAATTTTACATCTACTTTCCAAAATTGTCCTTCGCTTTTACCCATTAATTCTTTACCCACTTACTTTTCAAAAGGGCAAAATGATAATTGTACAAACTTTTACCCATTAACTTTTCAAACCACACACTTATTTAGGGACAGCCCAAAATGGAAAGTTAAACACTTAAAAAGGGACGGAGGGAGTAATAATTATGAATATAAGTTCTGTAATCACAAGGGCAATGCTAACCCAGTTTCATGTTGTGTTGCTCTCTTATTGTACACTAAACAACTAGAAAATGAAGGTGAAAATTTAAAAAGGGGGCACCAGAAAGTACAACATGCTCCCGTTTATTCCATTCAATACAAGTAGCCAGTACGAATAAAAAGTTAACTATCTCACATGGATTCAAGACGAAGGACGAGAGAGTAAGATGCTCAAATGAACACTTACTGTTTACGGCATAACAAGCATACAAATAATACCAAAAAAGCATCATCTACTAAAGCTACTAGCATAATTCTCTCTCTCTTAGAAAGTTCTCTTCTCTCTTCAATTATATCCTTTTGCTCATCAAACCCCTCAATCCAAACAAGAGCTAGTCAATGTAAAGAAATACAATTTTGAAAACAAAGACTAAACAGCAAATTGAGACTAAACAGCAGCATCAGAAACCCGCAGCTCGTTTGGATGATGGAGAAGGAACCCTGACTATTCAATCCGGGGGGATGAGGGGTTTAGCCCATGTTTTGGCAACCCATTTTGCCCCCCGACTAAATAGCCGCCGGCTAATTAATCAAGGGGAGGCCGGACTAAATACAAGTAGGGGGTGCTTGTATTTAGTCCGGCTCCTTATCCGCGACCAAATGACGAGCATACCCCTCTGGTTCAAGCAAAAAATAGCACAAACAACCATTGTTTCAAGCAAAAACTCCCAAAAATTTCAGATCTGGAAATTTCGAAAAATACAAGCGATTAGAAAAAATTAAAACATATCTGGGTGAAATCCACCGCCATCTCCATCGCCGTTGTTCCCGTCGGACCTTGATTGGCCGTTGTTGCCGTTGTCTGGTTTCTGGGTTCCAACAGGGAAGAAGGAAGAAGAAAGAAGAAAACGAGAAGAAAAAGAAGAAGAAAGAAGATAAAGAAGAGACTGGTGATGTATGGGTAATGGGTATGGGTAATGGACTAATGGGTATCATGTGGTTAAACAAGTGGCCACTTGTCCTTTATTTATTTTTTTTGGATTTAGAAAAAATTGGTAAAAAGGAAAGTGATGCCTCTTTTAAGAGGAGCCTGTCGATATTTTCAAGGGAAAGAGGATGGTGATGGTCAATTATCTAGTACACATGCACTGATGCACACTTGTTCCTAATATTTGGATTTCTCTTTTACACGTTTTTACCAACAAAAAAAAAACCATTTGAGAATTGAATATTTTGAATATTTAATGATTTTAATTTGTATAAAAAATTATTAGAAGGACTCATTTTAGCTTAATTTTTATAAGTACAAAAAATTAATTAGTTTTGACGTTATATAATTAATTTAATTCATAATAGATTATGGGCATATAAAAGGGCAAGAAAGTCATTTGACATGATTTACATTATCCACCCTCCTTATCCCTCCTTTTTTTATCCCTCATCCAAACTATGTACTATTTAATCCTCCCACCTTAACTGTGGGCCCACCCTTCTTATTTAATCACCCCTACTATTTTATCCCCCCTGACTATTTAATCCCTCTCAAACTAATACGTCATCCAAACGGGCCTTAGCATCAGCCAAAATTATGCCAACACCAGGGATAAGTAGACCAGGTTGAAGCACACTTCAATATCATCAAGACAGCAAAAACTAGCCGCAGAATCATGCGCAGCAGCAGCAATAAACAACAGCAACGATAGTAGCACAGGAACAGCAGCAGAAACTGAAAAACAACATCGTATAATTCTGAGCTTGCGGCAATAAACAACCGATTCAAAGCATATCTATCAAAAGTTGTACGATGTCTCCCCATCTCTACCTACAAAATACATTTTTGGTTAAAGGATTCAATCCAGTAAAAAACATTCCTATATTGAAAAGAATATCAACAATCCACTTACTTCTTTTGTTACGGGATCCAATCCAGTCATTGCAGATCATCAAAGCCTCTACAATCCGAAAGTAACGAAGCACGGGTTTCATCTATGACCCTACCTTCCACACTAAACGCAACCTCCGAAGCAATAGTAGTAGCTGGAACGGCTAAAATATCATGTGCCATCGTCGCCAAAGTAGGGAATTTTGCACTATTTACTTGCCACCAATATAAAATATTGAAGTCATCAGCATTTGGAAACACTCTCTCCTCTAAGTACTGAACTATCTCTGATTTGTCGAACGCACTAATACTAGAAGCACGTGCCTTTGCATACCACTCATGAAAGCCATCGAAGCTTTGTCGTTTGGAAGAACCCAAGATCGAGTGACCATTGCTTGAGCTACAACCATCTGAACTACCCTCTAAAGAACTACAAGAACCGCTATTGTAAATCATCAAAGAGCTTGGAAAAAGTAGTACGGACCTTGTCAACATGACTAGTGGAATCGATAATACCATAGATTTTCTCATAATAGTATTCCACCACCGCCATTTTGCACCTTGGGTGAAGAACTACAGAAATTGCAAGTGCCAAACTCTCAATATTTTGAAAACTTCTGACTCGTAGTCTTAGCCATCAAACGGGGAAATTCACGATCACTTGTTCCCCACCTGTTAAGTTGGAGTTGAATCTTGCATACCTCGGGGAAAAAAACATTTGAAGTGGGAAAAGAAGTTCCACTAAAGTGACACATGGCATCATGGAAAATCTTTAAGCACTCGCAAATTACCATTGCTATTTCCCATTCCTTTTCTGAAGGATTGTATTCATAATTTCTGTCAATTAAGTCCAAGCGAGAAAATGCAGCTTTCAAAGGTAATGCAGCTTCAAGCATCTCATAAGTGGAGTTCAATCTAGTAGGAACATCCATGGGGACTTCTTTTTCTACCATTCAACTTCAATTGGCTTACTGCAAGATCAAATTTTTGTTTCCCAAAAGGGGACCATCGTAAATACCTCACACTATTGCGGATTTTCGATACCAAACTCCCAATCACTTTCAAACCATCCTGAACAATCAAATTAAGAATGTGTGCACTACAACGCACATGAAACAAAGCCCCATCCAAACACATCAATGCTTCTCCTTTAACCAAGTCTTTAGAAGCCTAACCATGACATTGTTACTTGTTGCATTATCAACAACCATTGAAAACAACTTTTTTGTCTATATTCCACTCCAAGATCAAATTTTTGATAAATCTGAACAAAGACTCTCCATCATGCGGGTATTCAATCTTTTAAAAGCAAGAATTTTCTTCTAAAATTCCCAATCATCAGTAATGTAATGAGTAGTGAGACATGCGTGCCCAAAGTTTTGATGGTCCAAGGTCCATATATCAGTTGTGAGAGTTATCTTGCAAGAAATCTCATCAAAAAATGATTACAACTGGCTCTTTTCCGTTCCATAAAGATTCAGTAAGTACTCAATCTTTATGGAATCGTGTGGGACCCAAAAGTGAGCCCTACATGCCATTAGTACATTTTCGGTACCTCTTTCTTTGGTACTTATTGTTGGCGCCATAATTCAAATGGGGTCTAAAAAAATACTTTGATTTTTGATGGGCGTGGGGTCCGGTCATTTTGAGTCTCATAAAATAATCTTGAGTCACAAAAAAGAGTCTTGCTAGGGTTACAACAGGTAGATGTACACCAAATGTACACTGCTTTTGTGGGACCCATTTCGGGATCCCATAAAAATGATCAGAGCCACTCAATATTTTTTAATAGGCACTGTGAAAAATTAGCTCATTTTAACATTGGTAAGGACTCGATCAATTATTGGACATCGGTAAGGCCTCGATCGATTATTTGTCCAATTTCTTGTCAGTAAATTGGGTGTCAAATCGATCGAGTCCTTACTGATGTTAAAATAAGCTAATTTTTTGCAGTGGCCCTTAAAAAATTATTTTAAGAATATTGAGTAGTTCTGATCATTTGTGTGGGTTTCCGAAATGAGTCCCACATAAGTGGTGTATAGTAAAATGTTGTACCCATAATTTTATTGTATAAAAAATAACTAAATCGAATATCCAAATGTGTGTATGAGATTCACACCTTTGGATATTCAAGGTGTGTACGATATTCACCTATTGTATGGTCCAAATTGTGCCACCTCATTGGTAATCGTAACATTTTTTTATTTTTTGTAACTTTTTTGCAATATGATTCGTAATATTTTCTATGATTCGTAACTTTTGGTGTGTCTCGTAACTTATAAAAAAAAAATTGTAGTTTTTATAGGGGTGTGTATATACACCCAAATAAGGTGTGTGTATTGTAGGCGTAGCCTTTTTCTATGGTTTTCGGAAAACCTAAGGGTATAGAACGCCTATCTACAGAAAATGTATAGAGCCGTTAGGGGACCCAAATGGCTCGGTACATTTTCTTTACATAGGCGTTTTGTACGCCTAGCATTGTCCTATAGTTTTCTACTTCATAACTTCCTTTTGCTTGGTTGCTTGAGGGCGTTTTGGGTCTTTTATCGGTCAATGGTTCCGCTATGATTTTCGTAGATTTTATGGGTCTGAAAAATTGGCCATTGCTTGCAGAACATGGAGGCAAGGTTATGAATCTCGTACCGTACCGTCCGGTACGTACCGGATTTGCCCTGAACCGGTACCTTGCACCTTTAATACCGTCCCGGCTCTAATACCGGTCCTTACCGGCGAGTACCGGAAATTTCGGCCAATACCGGGCGACAGGGGGCGGCCCCATGTAGGGGCAAGGGGGGGTAGCTGACCCCCCTGAGCCGGAAATCCTCCCTAAAATATATATATATATTTGTTATTTTTGTAATTTTGCCCCAAAGGAGTATATCTTGTTGTCTTTACGTTGTATTTCTTGCCCCACTAATAATTCACTTGCCCCAAATGTGCTGAAAATTTGCATGTAACTTCATAGGAAACCATCAAAATGAAGCGAATGGACTAAATATTGTAGATTCTTGACCCCCCCTATGATAAATTCTGCGTCCGCCCCTGCCGGGCGAGATGGTGGTACCGCCGATTCCGTCCGGTATTGTGTTGAACGGACTTTGACTGGCTTCAACAAACAGATGTTGCTCAGATCGCAAGCACAGAGAGAGATCGAGAGGGAGGAAGAGCCATACATGTTTTTCCATGATTGTGTGTGTGTGTGTTTTTCCACTCTAGCTCTGATACCAGTTGTTAGGATTCCAAACAACGCACCACACGCACAGAAGCAGTAAAACAAGAGAAAGCACGACACACAATATACGTGGTTCGGCCAAATCGGACCTACATCCACGGGGAGGGGGGTTTCACTATAATCCGGAGAAAATCCGTGTTCTTGTGTTACACATTCACACTCAATCTCACAATAATGAAATCCTCACCAGTTCTCTCGTGTATCTCTCTCTCCGGGAGCCACACCTTTTCCCCCCCCATGTGTGTGTGTGAGAGAGAGGGGGACACTAAAATGCAATGTTCTGCAACGATTTGAGCTATTACCTATTTCCAGCAGTAGAGAAGAGAAGCAGAGAGAAGCAACTTAGCAGTGGAGAAGAGAAAAAGCTGCCGCTCTTTAGCCAGTAGATAAGGTTTTGTAAATTGTAATGTTGAAACCCTAAAATATTACAAGGATGAAATTACCCTTTTCTTTCCTTTAAATATCACATGTGTGAACAGATTAAAAAAAAAGTGTGAACACTTGTTCACTTTAATTGGGAGTTGGACACAGTAATTTTAAGAGTTGCACGGTGTAAAGCTAATGCATGAGTCATGACACAATTTTTTAATATTTAATTGCGTATTTTTTTATACAGTTTTACAAATACTTATTGATTTATAAATATATAGTACATAATTTGGATCACTTGGAATATTTATTTGTTAGTTTGAAGCCCATTTTATGATACTTGATGTCTAATTAAAGTTAATTTTATGAAGAGTTGGATGATAGGAGGAAAAAATTTGATTTTTATATTTGTATATATAAATAGTACCGCTAAACTGGTCCGGTACCATACCAGTAAGAAAACCGGTACCCTGTCCAGTACGGGATTCAGAACCTTGCATGGAGGTAATCTTGCCACATAGTAGAGCTTCTCTTTATCTGGTTCCAAATACAGATGCAATTCAATTGATCCTCTTCGGAACAGTTGCTCAGCCGGTTCTCACATTTAATGGTGGAGATTAAGTTGGATTCTTTTTTCAGTTTTATAAGTGAAGACACACCAAAACTCCCCTATGTGACCAGAACCTCTACCCAGGGACGGGGTCCCATGCCCCTACTCAATGTTCAGATTCTTGTATTTTTTTATTCCAGAAAAATCTCACACATGCCCCTAAAATTCATATCTTGGAATTCATAAAATGAGCTACAAAATTCGTAAATAGAATACTGTACAAGCAAAAATAAAACGAGCCACATTAATTTCTAAAATAAGCACAAAAATTCGTAAAATGAGCCACAAAATTTTGTAAATGGAATGGGCACCGAATACTCCATATTATAAGCCTTTTCCAACAAGGCAAATCCTATTCTACTACTAGTATAAGGGGAAGAGGATGTGGCTGCTGGGGTTGGAGCCCTCATTTGGTGCAAGAAGTATATGGTGCCTATAATTTGGCTGTCACTCCATTTGCATATTATAAACCTTATTGCATGTGATAAAATCTAGAATATGGTGCCTATAACTTGGCTGTCACTCCAAGCAAAGGGTACGTTGTTACATCATTTCAAAAAGTAAAACAAAGGATGGTCGATTCCAACGTTATCACCAGTATTAACTAATGCAATAAAAGATAAAAGAAAGTGCACTTTATATAATCACATGAAGCAAGTTAAAATACATTAAATACCCACCAATTAGTTAATAAACCCACCAAGTTAATTTGGTTATTATAAACGGCCAATACCCCGTTGCATGGCTAAATAGCCAAATTACATATATACCTCGATTATTGAGAATTTAAAATTAATTCGAATAGTCCCATCCCCGGGGGTTCAAGTGGGGTAGGGGTGCTTGTGGTAAGCTGCCTTGGATATGAGAAATTCCCTAGGCCTGTTTGGATGAGGGTTTTCACCCATGACTAAATCATCCTCCTCCTCATCCCTCTTTCCCTCCATATCCCTTGTTTGGCAGTAATTTTTTACCCCCGACTAATTAGCCAACCTTCTCCATGACTAAATATAAGTAGGGGAGGGGGGTGCTTATATTTAGTCAGGGGGGATTTGCCCCCCAATTTACCTCCTTACCCCTATGCAATTTTCTTCGGATTAAAAAATAAAGTACTTCCGGACATAATTTTTTTATTTAGTTTGCACCAAATTAAACTATTAATGGAGATCTTTAATTCGATACAAAAAAATTGAAAAATTTTATACTTCAAAATTTTACATTGTTGGCTTGTTGAATAGTATATAAAATAAATAAACGAACAAATAAAAAACATTTTTAAAATAAAAATATTACAATTAAATATTGAATAGTATAAAATCAATTAATTTTGGTATTTATATAATTATATAAATACATAATTTAATGTATGCATTACCAAGGGTAAGAAAGTCTTTTGACATGATTTTACATCGTCCACCATCCTTATCCCCTTTTTTATCCCTCATCCAAACCATGGACTATTTAATCCATTTTTCTTAATTGTGGGTCCACCCTTCTTATTTCATCTCCCTGACTATTTTATCCTCCATTACTATTTAATCCCTCCAAAACTAATACGCCAAATCAAAGGCGAAGTCCAATATTTGATGAAGATCTTTTTCTACTACACTCTATCCGTATTTTAATTATATATATATATATATATATATATATAGGATCAACTTCTAATGAGGGATCCCTCATTTTATTTAAAATGAGGACCTCATGCTTCCCGACCAAATTTCGACGATCCGAACCGTTAGATGTGTTTAAAATGTGTTTTTAAGGTTCAGAGAGATTCGTCAAAAAAAGATAAGGGCTTCCGATCGATTTTTGTTAAAAACGCTATATATAACGTTTTTAACAAAACGATCGGATGAAGCCCTTACGGGTATTTTTTTGAAAATGTGAACCTTAAAAACACATTTTAAACACATCTAACGGTTCGGATCGTCAAAACTCATTTCGGAAAGTGGAAAAATTGCTTGGTCCTCATTTTATTTAAAATGAGGGATCCCTCATTAGAAGTTGATCCTATATATATATATATATATATATATATATATATATATATATAGAGAGAGAGAGAGAGAGAGAGAGAGAGAGAGAGAGTCCCGATCTAATCTGGGAATCCCGGATCCGGGACTCCACCTTCCCGATATTTTTTTGAAAATCCGAGCCGTCCAATGTGTTCAAAAGGTGTTTTCAAGGGTCCACGCGGAAAATCTTCAAAACAAAATACCGGAAAGGGCTTGACCTGAGCAGTTTTTTGCAAAATTGTAAATATACAGTTTTTGCAAAAAACTGCTTGGATCAAGCCCTTCCCGATATTTTTTTTGAAGATTTCCCGCATGGACCCTTGAAAACACCTTTTGAACACATTGGACGGCTCGGATTTCCCAAAAACAATTTTTAAAAGCATCAAAACACCAAAAAACCTCCCATCTGGGATCCTTGATTGGATAATTGTTATATATATATATATATATATATATACAAAACATTTCACATAAGGGTTCCCTTAAAAAAAATGCGGGAAAGCCATCTGGACCGTCAGATCGCGTAAGGCCATCAACGACTGAGATGGTATGTTGTAGACGTGGGTCAATAGGACGGGTTAGAACAATTCGCGGGTCAGGATCCGGGTTTAATCACCCAGCCGAATCCCTCCCCCTTCATTTCACCGTTCGATAGAGAGAGAGAGAGAGAGAGAGAGAGAGAGAGAGAGAGAGAGAGAGAGAGAGAGAGAGAGAGAGAGAGAGAGAGTTGTGATTTCAACGATTTCAAAAACCAGACCCCCTCCATCGATCGATCGAGCTCCAATGAAGGTGAATCTCTCTCTTCTCTCTCTTCCCTCCACGTTCTTCGATGATATCTTTTTGGAACTTGTTTTTGAAGTTCATTTTTCAAATTCTAGGGTTCCTTGTACAGTAACCGAGATCTACTCGAAGGTGAGTCTCTCTCTCTCTCTCTCTCTCTCTCTCTCTCTCTCTCTCTGTACATTAACCGAGATCGATCGAGCTACAATTGATTTTTTACCATTTTTTTCCGATGTAGTTTCCAGAAGAAGAAGAAGAGTTGCATCAAAGTTATATCGTGTTTGTTTGATCCATCTTAAGGGTAAAAATCTCATGTTTGTTTGATCCATCTTAAGGGTAAAAATCTCATTTTGTTACCCTTATGAACCTGCTGTTTATTCTCCAACAGCTTGTACTGAAAATTGGACTGGATAGGGTTCCCTTAGATTCATTTACATTGTTGTTCCATGATTTTGCTTAAATTCAGATGTTCAAAGTGTGTGAACTATGCACCAATTTTTTGATGCGGGTTAACGGGACAGTCCCATGACAAAATGAATTGTCCTAAACTTCAAAATATGTAGGTGCATTCTTCTAGTTATTAATGTGGTCAATTATAATTTCACTACTATAAATTACAATGTTAATTGTTGTATTGATTTTTTCAGCTCTTCGCAAGATGTTGTCTTGACTGATGGCGATGATGATGACGATGACGACGACGATGGAGACGACGTTTTTTACTGATGATTGTAAGTGTTTAATGGTTCAAGTTTAATTTTGTGGTTTATTTTGTTCATATTATGACCTGTCAATGCAAATAATGGTGTATCTGAATCTGGAATTTGAGTCTGGATGTTTGAATCTGTCATCCGAAAGTGTGAATCTATTATTTGAATCTAGAATCATGAGAGAGGAAGTGTGAATCTGTTATTAGAATCTGGATAATGAGAGAGGAAGTATGAATCTGTTATTAGAATCTGGAATCATGAGAGTCAAGTTTGAATCTGTTATTTGAATCTGGAATCTGAATGAGGAAGTTTGAATCTGTAATTTGGGATCTGTTAAATGTTTGCAGGAGAATATCATTCATGAAGAACTCAAAGATAAGGGGGTAGCCCGGCATACTGCTCGTATGGTTCTTTTTTCTCTCTCAATAATTAGGACCTATTTTATTATAGAACCTAGGAGTACTATTTTGGGTGGATATCAGATGAAAGTTGTGTCACTCTCTTCAAGGCACATTATTGCTGCTATTACAGTCTGTTGTTTGAGTGTGGTTTACTTGTGGTCCATCCATATTTTTATGCTGAAAGACACTCTTGTTTTTTTTTTTTTTGGGTAAGTAAAGCTTTTATAAAAACCACCGAAACAAAATCAAAGGGGCATACCCCAGTTAATCAACAACCAACTTAAAAAGAAAACAGAGAAACTACCACGAGCTCTTTTACAAGAAAAGACACCAAATTTACAGCCAAGGAACCCAACAAACATAACAGAAAAACACCCATCCCTCCATCAATGATCTTCAAAAATTCTATCCGAGAACCTCCAAAGAGAGCAAAGAGAGAGATTAGGACCTGTTCGGCGAATGCCTCGCCAAGCACAAACACAAGCCCTGACATCCGTAACTACATGATCTTCCAGCCTTTGCACACCGAGACTACAATGTGAAAAAATCCGGCGATTTCGTTCCCCCCAAACATGGTAGATTGCAGCCGCCAAAACCACTTTAAACACCATACACAAGAATTGAGACCCACTTTGATACTGAACCATCCACCCAAACACCTGGGGTAATGCATTTACAGGACACGGGGGACACAACTTGGCTTGCAAAGCCCTCCAAAGCTGAGAAGAATATGGGCACAGGAAAAACAAGTGCTCATGAGACTCCATAGCAGCTGCACATAGCATACATTGGCCACCCGACACAATCCCCCACTGCTGCAATCGATCCAAAGTGGACAGCCTACCTAACACGGCCAACCATTCAATAATTGACCACCTGGGAACAACATGCTTGAACCAAATTACTTTGGCCCACGGAACCACCGGCTTAGGACTCCTAAATGCGTTCCATGCAGAAAAAATAGAAAACTTGCCATTAGATTCCAAGTTCCAGACTATGGAATCTTCTTGGCCCATGTTGGGAAGGAAAGAAGCTGGAGTATTAGCCACGATCTCCCTAGTCACAGGATTTCTCTGCCTAGGCCAATGCCATTGTTGATTCTCACCAATAATAGATGCAACTTTAGCAAGTATGTTGCGCCCAAGGTTATAGAGAACCCTTGAACCAAACTTGGCAAACAATGGCCCCAAAGGATGCCAATTGTCCAACCAAAGAAAAGTTTGACTCCCATTACCCACCAAGTAAGTAATCCATTTGCACCACAGGCCTTAGTTTAAAAATTTTCCTAATAGTCCATGAAGCAGACCCAGGAGTAGGCATAGTCCACATGCATTGGTCTTTAATAAGGTAAGAGTGAATCCATTTTATCCACAAAGTATCAGCCTTGAGAGCAATGGCCCACAAGTGCTTAGCCATAGCAGCTTTATTCCAATCTGCAAGGACTCGAAATCCCAAACCACCATCCTCTTTAGGTAAACAGACATCTGCCCAAGCAACTTTAGCCCCAGTACTTTTCAGCTGTCCCAGACCAAAAGAAAGATCTCAACACACGCTCCACCTCTTTAAGGACCCGCTGATGGAGAATGAATATGGAGCTCCAATAAATTTGTGTACTAAACAAAACAGATTTAATAAGCTGCGCTCTTCCACCATACGACAACAACTTGTTAGCCCAAGATTGAATCCTACGCAGAATCTTATCCAAAAGCACTTGACAATCAGTGGCATGCAACCTTGTAGTGATAGAGGAACTCCCAAATACCGGACTGGAAGAACACCCTCCGGAATGGCTAAAATCTGGAAGAACTCCTGCTTTGCACTCTCAAAACCCCGCAAAAAACACACTACTCTTCTGAAGATTAGGTTGTAGCCCAGACATCGCATAAAAATCCTGCAACATATCATCAATGATCTGAAAAGACAAAGAGTCAGCCCCACTCATGATGAAGAGGTCATCAGCAAAGATGACATGAGAAAGCTGAAGGTTTCTGCATTTAGGGTGATAAGAAAACCCTCTGAGATCAATTCTTCGCTGAAGCATAGAGGAGAAACCTTCCATGACAAGTAGAAACAAGTAAGGAGAGAGGGGATCTCCTTGTCGCAACCCTCGTTTCCCTGGAAAATACCCTATCAGCTCCCCATTAATAACAATAGAGAACATAGCAGTAGAGACACATTGCTTAACCCAAGAAATGAACAAGCCAGGAAATTCCATACCCTCCATGACGTCAAACAAAAACTCCCAGGCAACAGAATCATAAGCTTTCTGAATATCAATCTTAAGAGCACACCTGGGACTCCCTTGATTTTTGTGGTAATCCTTCACCATTTCTTGCATAAGAAGAATATTGTCAACAATGGACCTACCCTTAATGAAAGCAGATTGATTAGGGCTTATCAAGACTGGCAAAAGAGGTTGGAGCCTAGCCACCAAGATCTTGGTAATGCACTTATACGTGACATTACAGCACGTTATAGGCCTAAAATCCTTAATTGACACAGGAGCATTAGTCTTAGGAGCTAGAGAGATAGCTGTGGAATTCCACTCTCGAAGCATATAACCTTTCTCAAAAAACTGTGTTACAGCTCGAACTACATCAGGCCCCACAATGTCCCAGTTCTTATGATAGAAATCAGCACAAAAGCCATCTGGCCCCGGAGCCTTATCTCCTTTTATAGCATCCATAGCCCTTTTAATTTCTAGCTCAGATACAGGTTGAATTAAAGCAGACCGCATATCAATAGGCACTCTAGTTCGCAGAGCCTGACCCACCTCGGTAGTAGGCACAGATCGGAGTGAATGGTGAACCAAGCAGGTCTTTATAATAACCAAGAATTTCCTCTTGAATCTCCCTTGGATCTTCTAATCTAATACCAGTAGTAGAAACCAAACTCAGAATTTTACTCCTCAAATTATGAGTAGACAGCTTTTGATGGAAAAACCTAGTGTTTTGATCCCCCAAGGCCAACCATTTTACCCTTGACTTCTGTTTCTTAAACCCTTCCTCAGCCAAACTCAAAACCATGAACTGGCTCAAAGCCATTTTTTCTGCTTCAGACAAAACGGGGTCATGAGGATGAGAGAAGTAATCCTCCTGAATCTGATGCAACTTAGATCTAGCTTCCTCCACTCGCAGGCTAATATTAGAATAATGAGCCTTATTTAACTGCCTCAATACAGGCTTAAGCCTTTTAAGCTTCAAACTAAGCTTTAACAAGTGAGAATGACAATGCACAGGGGCAGTCCATGAAGTAACCAACAGCTCCTTAAACGTTCCATGGGACATCCAAAAGGAAAAGAACTTAAAAGGTCTTCGCACTGAGACAGCAGGCAGAACAGTAATCAAAATCTTACAGTGATCGGAGACACCAGGATGAAGAAACCAAGCCTCCGAAGCAGGGAAATCAGTCAACCACTTAGCATTCACCATAGCTCGATCAAGCTTACTCTTATTGTCACCCAACCCTCCTCTCTTATTAGTCCAAGTGTACCAAAAACCCTTAGTAGGCATATCCTCCAATTCCAAATCATGAAGGCAATCATTGAACTCAACAGCTGCATCATTATGAAACCCCTCCATTCGCTCAACCATTTTCCGGACAACATTATAATCGCCCAACTGAAGCCAAGCTCCAGTACCAACCAGCAAACTAGCACTCCTTAGATCAGACCATAGACCTCTTCTAGCGCTAATATTATTAAAACCATAGATCACGGAGATATAGAAAACCCTGTGATCCTCTAAACTTTCCACCTGGGCCAAAACCAATTGAGGAGAAGCATACACAACACTAACCTGCAAAACCAAAGGGTTCCATGCCACCATGATTCTAGCAGGGCCCCCACAACTATCGACATTTGAAGAAAAACTCCATCGAGAAGGAAAAGACCTCACCGCAGTAGCAGCTAAACAATCCCTTCGAACTTTGGTTTCCACCACACCCATGAAACACAGTTTTTGAGACTGGATAAAAGAACAAACTTCTTTTTGCTTAAGGGGGTTGTTAAGACCCCTAATATTCCATGCAGCAATCTTCATCATAAGCAACAACAAAGAGTCACCGCCCTCCCTTTTTCCTAGGAGGGGCACCCCCTCCACCTCCTCTCTTTGCCCTTCCCTTCTGCTTCTGAGGGGTAGCAACAAGAGGATCAGAGCTCTCTCCTTGGGAAGGAGAAACAGGGATGACAACCTCACCATCCACTTTTGACTGAACTTTATCCAAAGTGGAGTCCAAGATAGCAAAAGTGTTAGATAAGTGAGCAGGGGGGTCCCTGACCAACAGAGACTTGTCCGCAAACAAACCCTTACTGACATTAGAGTGTTCCAGCTCCAAACCATCAAGGGAAACCACAGCAGCATCCCCATCCTTCATCACTACCATACTGCCCTTCATATCCCTAGGACTACCCTTCAATACACTAGGGGAACCACCCTTACCCCTAGACCCCCCTGTCACAACCATAGTGAAAGGGCACACCTCATCTGAATCCTTAGCCAGCTTCTGCATAATTAGAGACTCAACCTTACCGGAACCACTAGCACCCAGAGGGATCTCAACAGCCCCTAAGAGAATAGGAGAACCTCCACACTCAATACCAAGATCATCAGGCAAAATAGGAGCACCCATCTCCACAGGAGTTCTAGGAGTAACCCTTTCAACTACCTTCTCTTCCTTGTCCTTAGACTCCTTGTGACTAGCCTCAGAATGCCCAAATACATGGCATTTAGTACAGCTTAATGGTTTCCAAGGATATTTCACATCAATGGTCACAGTCTCACCATTAGCATACTCCACTTCCACTGTATCCAATAGAGGAGAATCAACATGAATTTCCACATAGATCTTTGCAAAGCTCAGCCGTTGACCCTTCTCTGTTTGAGCATCATTAGCATACTCCAGCGTAAAGAGGTTGACCCTTCTCTGTTTGAGCATCAGCATAAAGAGGTTTTCCCAGCGCACTCGGAATATAGCTAAACCCCTCAGCATTCCAAAACTCTAAAGGAACATTATAAAATTGCACCCAAATAGGAATAGAACTCAGCTGTTCCTTTTGCAACACCATTTGTGGCTGCCACTGCTTCAGAATCATAAGTTGTCCAGCAATATGCCATGGCCCTGCTTCAATCACCTTCCGAAAGGCCCCATCCTGGCCAAACTTGAAGAAGTAGAACCCTTGATCATTAGCCATAACATCATAGATTCCAAACTTCTTCCATATCTTCATCACAATACTCTTTACAACAGGAAATGGCAATTTCTTGTCAAGAAAATAGCCTACCACACAATCACACCATTGCGCAGCGCCGCTCTCTCTCCGCCACTGCCGAAGGAGGACACACAACAACCCCAGAATCCCGAACCTGTGGAGGATGAAACGACAAAGCCATACGAGAATCAGGTGGCGAAGATTGTGCAAGCACAGCATTCCATTTTGGCTTAACAGCCTCTGCAGGTACCTCCACCGACTTAGCCCCCAATTCCTTCTTTAAAATACAAATTTCAGTCGACAATTCCGCAACCTTACGGGCCAAAGTTCCATCCATAGCATCCAACTGCAGATGATCAGACACCGAAGCAATAATGGAATCTAATCGATCCATGTGCAGCGAATCAGAACCAGAGATCGATTTAGGGTGTTTGAAAGACGATTGAGGGCTTTGCAATTGCAAAACAGGAAAAAGTTCCCCACAATCCATCCCCACAGATCCAAAATGCCAAGAACAGATGAGGAATCACGGAAAGCAAGAACAATGATGAAAGAAGCGAAGAATTTTGAGTAAAAAAGACGAACCCTAGAACCCTCGCCCAACGATCATTACTCGGCCCCTCTTCTTAGTTCTTCATCCTCCCCTCCCTTGGTTTTTAAAGACACTCTTGTTGACCGTGCAGTACATGAGATTATTGAAATCTATGACGAGTTGAAGAAACAGGAGGAAGTCCCTCGCTCCAAATGACGAACATTCTTCAAACCAATTGGCACTATGCAATTTATCCAAAATATTATTTTGGTTCTTCAATTTGAAGAATTGGGTTGGAGTGGCTCTTAAGGAACTAAAATGATACTGTCTTGCAATGAATATCAATCGACTATTAGCACACCCCTTACGGTGACAGAAAAAGAAAAAATCAATATTATTAGGGTTGGTTCAAAAATAGGCTTAACGTGGGGGAATCTACCCTAAACGAAATGGGATATGACTTAGGGTTTCAAAATTCAAATTTCGAAATCAAATTTTAGGGTTTCAAAAATTCAAAATTGAAAATCGATATAGTATCAAACAAACACGATATAACTTTGATGTACCTCTTCTTCTTCGAAAATCAACTACCTTTGATGCACCTCTTCTTCTTCTTCTGGAAACCCTAAACATCGAGAAAAAAAAAATGGTCAAAAATTAATTGTAGCTCGATCGATCTCGGTTACTGTACAAGGAGAGAGAGAGACTTTGTAACGCCCCGAAAATTGGGTACGTTAATAAATAAATTTCATTATTTATTTAAATAAAAATACCAACTTCATAAAAATTCCAAAGAATACTTAATAAATTTTTTTAACGAAAACTAAAAGTAAACTAAGTTATTACAACTGAAATAAATTGAATTCGAACACTGTCTGAAAAACTTAAACATTTATTCAAAAAAAATCCAACGGGAATAAAATGACAGAGCCATCTAGCTAATTCTACTGATAAAGCCATGGGTCCGCCACTTGAGTCCCATCTAGCTGCTCCATCGCCTCGTAATCAGCAGGCGGCTCCTCATCTCCTTCTGTACCTGGCGTTGGGGACGCCAGGGCCACAGAAAGTAGCACCGTGAGTGGTAAAATTACACTCAGTAGGGCGCCCTAAGCCACCCCTTTACTAAAGTTACTCATGCAACAATTACACACATAATTGAAATTTTATTTCGAATGATATACTAAATTTTTTACATCACTCCTCAACACAAAGGATTCACAAAATTTTATTAATCTCGTTCCAACTTTGAACATATACTTTTCTGTCACAGGCTTCCATCCACAGTATACCCCAGGTGCCCGACCACACAGCAAAGCCACCTCGGGGTATGCTGCGCACAGCCCACGATTGATCACCCATTGATCAATCTCTATCCGGCATCGATTCCCACCCACAGTATACTTCCGGCGCCCGATCACACAGCAAAGCTACCTAAAAGTATAAACTTCGCATGGCTCAAGACCCATACCGGACACGTCCCAACCCCAATATCACGATTAAATCCAATCATTCTTAAACTTTAACATTTCGATCAATAAGTACTTAACAATTGGGTTCATGCATCACGTGGGTCATTAATCACATAAGTCCGACATAACGAAAAAATTAAAATAATCACAAAAAAAGAAATTTAACATAACATGTAAAACAGAAACATTATCAATCTACTAAAAATAGTAAACTAACTCCATAAATCACGAGAGTTTACAGAAACATTAATCTTTACGTTAAAAACAGATTCCGTGTTTTACCCGGGTTCTAAATCCTTCATTAAAGAGGTCGAAATTGGATTTTAAAAATAATCTGCAATCTGTCTCGTATTACACTACAGCAGAAACTTTGAAAAATCATATAAAATTCTACGTAACTCGGATCGAGACGAGTTCTATATCAAAGTTTCTTAATTTTTCAAGATCTACAACTTTTTAGTTTTGATTTTCTCCTGAATCGACTCTAAAAATTCCCGAAATTGACGAACAGAATACAGTACACGAAAACCCGATTTTTCAATGTCAAACTTTCACTACCCATTCGATAATGATCTAGTTTTCGGTGTACAAATTTTATACACTTCTCCACATACACACTAACTATAAAAACAGTAACTAAAGTAATGGTTAGGTTTAGAATTCCCTACCTTTCCTCCGACAAATTTAGCACGCGCAAACGAAACAGTAAGATTGAAGAATCACGACTCCGGAGAAAAATCTGTAAAAATGATAATTAAATATCCGCGTGAGTAAAGAAAAATATACTCCGTGAGAGAAGAGTGAAACTTATCAATGGTGTAGGAGATACAATTTGATGGGGTGAATTTATGAGAGAAAAATAGAAGAGTCAAAGAAAGAAAAGGAAAAAGAAAAAAAAATAAAAAGGTTACCTGGGGGTTTGAGAGATTGACGAGCGAATGTTTAGATATAAGAAGATTAGTGATAATGATGGTGGAAAAGTTTAAGGGGAAATGGGAGAGTAGAATGAGATAAGGATAGGGTAGTTAGGTTAGGATAATTAGGATGGGTTTTAAAAATATAAATATATATTTTTACACACATATATATGCATGTAAATACATATCCCTCACCAAGATAATTATCTCATTGTTAGGATAATTAACCCTATAACTATTTATATTTATATTTATAAATATAAATATATTTAAAAAAAACGATCCGTTACAATCTACCCCCTTTAAACAAAATTTCTTCCCCGAAATTGAAGCGGTACCTCGGTTCTCGAACAAATTAGGATGGTTGGCCTGCAGCCAGTCTTTGCGTTCCCACGTCGTTTCTTCAATCCCTTGATGGCGCCACAAAACTTTGAAAAGCTTAATCTTCTTCCTTCGTAAAACCTTCTCTTGCTCGTCCACAATCTCGACGGCTTGTTCCTCGAATGTTGCGCCTTCATCCAACATTAGTTCCTTCCAGTTGAGGATGTGCTCGGGATGCGCTAAGTACCTTCGGAGCATGGACACGTGGTACGTTGTGGACTCGAGCTATCTGCGGCAGTAAGGCTATACGATATGCAACCTCCGCAACACGCTCTAAAACCTCGAACGGTCCAATAAACCTAGGTGAAAGTTTCCCCTTCTGCCCAAATCTGATAACTCCTCGTCGAGGCTGAATCTTCAAAAATACGTGATCTCCCACACTAAAAGTCAACGGTCGGGTTCTTCTATCAGCATAACTCTTCTGTCGACTCTGCGCTGTCACCAATCGTTGTCTAATTAGTTGTACCTTCTCAGTTGTTTCACGAACTAGGTTCGGTCCTAACAAACTATTCTCCCCGACATCTGTCCAACAGACTGGAGATCGACACGGTCTTCCATATAAAGCTTCGTAAAGAGCCATTCCGATACTGGCTTGAAAACTGTTGTTGTACGCAAACTCCACCAAGGGTAAATGATGCTCCCAACTTCCTTTGAAATCCATCACGCAGGTTCTAAGCTTGTCTTCTAAAGTCTGAATAGTCCGTTCCGATTGTCCGTCAGTCTGAGGGTGAAAAGCGGTGCTGAAACAAAGACCCGTGCCTAAAGCGGTTTGCAAACTCTGCCAAAACTGAGAAGTAAAACGTGGATCTCGGTCTGACACAATGATACTGGAACTCCATGTAAGCGAACAATCTCATCAATGTAGAGGCGGCTATACGACTCCATGGTGTCTGAAACTTGAACCGGTAAGAAATGAGCGCTCTTAGTCAGGCAGTCCACAATAACCCAAATTGTGTCGTTTTTCTTGACTGATCTTGATCTCGGTACTCAAGTCACGAAATCCATGGTGATATGCTCCCACTTCCAACCTGGAATAGGCAACGGTTGAAGTGATCCTCCTGGTTTCTGGTGCTCAGTCTTAACTTGTGGACAAGTAAGAGACGTCGACGCAAATCTTGCAACATCTGCCTTCATCCATTCCACCAATACTGTCGCTTCAAGTCCTGATACATCGTGTTCCCTCCTGGATGAACAGCAAAACTCGACTTATGAAATTCCTTTAACACTGATTCCCGCAACGTCCCAAAATTTGCTATAAACACCCTATCGAAAAATCTCAAACTTCCATTGGCATGAATAGTCCACCCAGCTGGAGTTGTTCCTGAAGCCAATCAATACTTGTGAAAATCCACCTCCTGATCATATTTCTACACCTTCAAAATCTCCGGTTGTAATGTCGGTGTAGCTACCAAAAAAAGTAAAGATGCCCTTTCACTTGTAGTCAACGGCTTTATGTTGAATTCGTTTAGAGCTTCCATTATCTTCCATTCACAGACAATGAGTAAATCAAAATATCGTCAATAATTACCACTACAACCTGGTTTAGGTATGACGTGAAAATGTTATTCATTAAGCTCATGAAAACGGCTGGAGCATTCGCCAACCTAAACAGCATCACAATATATTCGTAGTAGATATGGCGAGTCCTAAAAACGGTCATCGACATGTCCTCCTAACACAAGCTAATGGTATTCAAATCGCAGATCGATCTTTGAGAAGCATCAGAATCCACACAACTAATTAAAAATAAAATAAAATTTGATCCTAGCTAATGGTTCTTGACGATTATCTTGTTGAGCTGACGATGGTCAATACGTGACTGAAGCAATCCAAACTTCTTCTTGCAAACTTTGCAATAGAATCATCGAATCTTTGGAGTCTCACCGAATCCGGACGAAAAGCTTTTAGAGATACTGGATTCACTCATAAGGTCCACCAAAATCTAGTACCACGGATTAGCCTAACTTGGAGGAATCCTAACTCTAACCGTTCTTGGCATTCAAGCAAAAGTAGGAAAAAAAAATTTCAAAATTCTCAGTGACATTTGAAAACATGGTTCAAACCTTCAAAGACCAAAATATCAAAAGAGGAGACGAAACAAACACTTTTCAAGGAGTCTCCGTATTAGTGGGTTCAAGTGTGAGTAGAAATATACGAACTAAAGAATAGTTAAAATTAAGTTGAATGTTCAACACACGATTGAAACAAGTGAATGAAAGGTCAAGAAACGAATAAAGTGTTTAACTATTACAACATTGATGATTGAAGGTTCAACAAATGAGTGGAACTTAATGGCCATTCTAACTTGCAAAAATGTTGTTTGGGGATAAACGAAAAGAATTCATGAGAGAAGTGAATCTATCGCAACATGGGAAACAAGAATAAGATTAATCATTGAATAAGAATCAAGCTAGATATTCGTCTTAAAACCACGTCGGTCAAACATACTTCAAATCAAGTATCCAAGTTTTGTTGATCATGAAGGTCTCAATCAAGAAGGTATACAAATGGTTCACAAGATCATTCCAGCAATGGAACGTCTATTGCAAAATTCAAAGAGGATCTTATTAGCTAAACAAGAGCTTGAAAATGAAATATTTGTTGAAGTTAGCAACTCAAAGAACGATGAGTGTCATGAAGGTTTAAGTGGTACAATAGACTAGAATTCCAAAAATAAGTCTGAGCTCAAGTTTGATTTGCGAGTCTAAATTTCAAAAGTAATGAAATAGTATTTTGATGCGATATTTAGGAATTTAGTCTCAACACACATTTAGGGGAAAAGAAGGATAGAATTAAATGTAAGAATGGGGAGCACGTGAGTGGTAAAGACAACATAGGATAAATATGGTAGAAGTCGATACGTTTCGATTGAAAGTTGAACCGATTGAAAACCATCAAAATCTGGCACTGGTTAGGAAGGAAACAAAGAGAGATTGAATGAAACCAACTGTTGTTATTCTGAAGTATACTAATTGAGCGAACCCAAATTATATAAAGATGGTGTTGATAGTTTCGATAAGCATTAAGAATAGAAGAGTATGCGAGCATGAAATAAGCACATAAAACAATTATAGCAGAAACTCAACGTTCTAATTGAACTGTCTAAATTGGAGCTATAGACATAAGCTATCTGGATATTATACCGATTCAAGAAGGGATAGAAACATGTTAGGTGCAAACAATAGATACTACAGGGGTACTAATTTTGTGAAAGTGAACTACCAAGGAAAATAATAAAATTTTGGTGACAAATCAGCTCGTCTGCCCCCTTAAAGGACGGCGGCGGTCTTCTGGGGAATAACTAGTCCTCTCTCTAGCGGCGGTTGAAATGCGAAGGTTTAAGAGTGTTCGTAACATGACCGCTTTTATTTCCTGCATTACTCGTAAACTCTAATTGAATCTAACTACCAATACTAAAAAGAAGTTCATAATTGACCTCGATCACTACTACATTTAGCGGGATACACTACTCTCAGTCCCAACAGCCCTTGCTACTACTATAGTCATATGGCGGTTCGATAAATACTCAATTCACTATTTAAAAGATATATTATGAAAATCTATCCAGCTGCCTACTATATAGAAACACGCTTTATTTGACAATTTATTAAATATATAATATTGGCAAGTACTAAATCTTAGAAAATAAATTCTTTTTCTATCAGACGAAAATAAATAAATAACGCTAGCTACTAGTTAAAAACTTCTATATATAAAAATAATAATTGCTACCCAAAACCCACGATCTCAAGGTTATCGCAAAACCTAGGCTCTGATACCAAGTTTTAACGCCCTGAAAATTGGGTACGTTAATAAATAAATTTCATTATTTATTTAAATAAAAATACCAACTTCATAAAAATTCCAAAGAATACTTAATAAATTTTTTTAACGAAAACTAAAAGTAAACTAAGTTATTACAACTGAAATAAATTGAATTCGAACACTGTCTGAAAAACTTAAACATTTATTCAAAAAAAATCCAACGGGAATAAAATGACAGAGCCATCTAGCTAATTCTACTGATAAAGCCATGGGTCCGCCACTTGAGTCCCATCTAGCTGCTCCATCGCCTCGTAATCAGCAGGCGGCTCCTCATCTCCTTCTGTACCTGGCGTTGGGGACGCCAGGGCCACAGAAAGTAGCACCGTGAGTGGTAAAATTACACTCAGTAGGGCGCCCTAAGCCACCCCTTAACTAAAGTTACTCATGCAACAATTACACACATAACTGAAATTTTATTTCGAATGATATACTAAATTTTTTACATCATTCCTCAACACAAAGGATTCAGAAAATTTTATTAATCTCGTTCCAACTTTGAACATATACTTTTCTGTCACAGGCTTCCATCCACAGTATACCTCAGGTGCCCGACCACACAGCAAAGCCACCTCGGGGTATGCTGCGCACAACCCACGATTGATCACCCATTGATCAATCTCTATCCGGCATCGATTCCCACCCACAGTATACTTCCGGCGCCCGATCACACAGCAAAGCTACCTAAAAGTATAAACTTCGCATGGCTCAAGACCCATACCGGACACGTCCCAACCCCAATATCACGATTAAATCCAATCATTCTTAAACTTTAACATTTCGATCAATAAGTACTTAACAATTGGGTTCATGCATCACGTGGGTCATTAATCACATAAGTCCGACATAACGAAAAAATTAAAATAATCACAAAAAAAGAAATTTAACATAACATGTAAAACAGAAACATTATCAATCTACTAAAAATAGTAAACTAACTCCATAAATCACGAGAGTTTACAGAAACATTAATCTTTACGTTAAAAACAGATTCCGTGTTTTACCCGGGTTCTAAATCCTTCATTAAAGAGGTCGAAATTGGATTTTAAAAATAATCTGCAATCTGTCTCGTATTACACTACAGCAGAAACTTTGAAAACTCATATAACATTCTACGTAACTCGGATCTAGACGAGTTCTATATCAAAGTTTCTTAATTTTTCAAGATCTACAACTTTTTAGTTTTGATTTTCTCCTGAATCGACTCTAAAAATGCCCGAAATTGACGAACAGAATACAGTACACGAAAACCCGATTTTTCAACGTCAAACTTTCACTACCCATTCGATAATGATCTAGTTTTCGGTGTACAAATTTTCTACAGTTCTCCACATACACACTAACTATAAAAACAGTAACTAAAGTAATGGTTAGGTTTAGAATTCCCTACCTTTCCTCCGACAAATTTAGCACGCGCAAACGAAACAGTAAGATTGAAGAATCACGACTCCGGAGAAAAATCTGTAAAAATGATAATTAAATATCCGCGTGAGTAAAAGAAAAATATACTCCACGAGAGAAGAGAGAAACTTATCAATGGTGTAGGAGATACAATTTGATGGGGTGAATTTATGAGAGAAAAATAGAAGAGTCAAAGAAAGAAAAGGAAAAAGAAAAAAAAAATAAAAAGGTTACCTGGGGGTTGAGAGATTGACGAGGGAATGTTTAGATATAAGAAGATTAGTGATAATGATGGTGGAAGAGTTTAAGGGGAAATGGGAGAGTAGAATGAGATAAGGATAGGGTAGTTAGGTTAGGATAATTAGGATGGGTTTTAAAAATATAAATATATATTTTTACACACATATATATATATGCATGTAAATACATATCCCTCACCAAGATAATTATCTCATTGTTTAATTAACCCTACACCGGTGATCCTGTCAAGGATCCCGGATTGAAGCTTTTTCGGTGTTTTGAGGCTTTTAAAAATTGTTTTTGCAAAATCCGATCCGTCAATGTGTTTAAAAGGTGATAATTATCTCATTGAAATCTTTAGAAAGGGCTTGATCCAAGCATTTTTTCACCGTAATATATATTTTATGAAAAAATGCTTATAAATATTTTTTTTTGAAAAGCGTGGATCCTTGGAAAACACCTTGAAACATTTGGACGTTTAATCGTGAAAATTTGATCGGAACTATGAATCCCGGATCCGGGATCCCGGACTAGATAAGGACTCATTAACCCTATAACTATTTATATTTATATTTATAAATATAAATATATTTTTAAAAAAAACTATCCGTTACAGACTTACCTTCGAGTAGATCTTGGTTACTGTACAAGGAAACCCTAGAATTTGAAAAATGAACTTAAAAAATGAGTTCCAAAAAGATATCATCGAAGAACGGGGAGGGAAGAGAGAGAAGAGAGAGATTCACCTTCGTTGGAGCTCGATCGATCAATGGAGGGGGTCTGGTTTTTGAAATCGTTGAAATCGCAGCTCTCTCTCTCTCTCTCTCTCTCTCTCTCTCTCTCTCTCTCTCTCTCTCTCTCTCTCTCTCTCTCTCTTCTCTCTCTGTCGAATGGTGAAATGAAGGGGGAGAGATCCGGATGGGTGATTATACCCCAATCCTGACCCGCGAATTGTTTTAACCCGTCCTATTGACCCGCGTCTACAACATTCCAGCTCAGCCGTTGATGGCCTTGCGCGATCTGACGGTCCAGATGGGTTCCCCGCATTTTTTTTTTAAGGGAAACCTTATGTGAAATGTTTTGTATATATATATATATACGGGGCGGTTCCATGGACACAACGAATAGCACAACATTTGACACAACAATAATTGGAGCCTCACACTTATAATCGGACCCGTTCAAATTTATCCTGTAAAATCTGACAGGATTCAACTAAATGAACTGATCAAACCCTTACTGATATCCAAATGAGTTAATTTTTTACAGATAATCTTAAAGACATATTTTAGATAAATTGAGCGGCTCTGATCATTCGCGTGGGATTCAAAAATAATAATTTGTGTCAAATGTTGTGTTATTCGTTATGTTAACGGAACCGCCCCTATATATATATATAGAGTAAGCTTCCTATCCAAACCATAAAATGCGGACCTACCGTCTGGACCTCCACTTTCCTATTAGCATTTTTATGAAAAACTGATCCGATCAAGCCCTTCCGGGTATTTTTTTTCGCCAAATCCTCGCGGGGGACCTTAGAAACACGTTTTAAACACATCTAACGGTTCGGATCGTCGAAATTTGGTCCGGAAAGTGGAGGTCCGGAACTTAATAAGTTGCGGGAGTTTGGACCGGAAGTTTGGTGTATATATATATATACAATCCGGATCCAATCCGGACACCCTGATGTAAGCTATATCCGGACGTTTGATCTCAGCCGTTGGATCTCATCCAACGGCTCTGATAAAAGAGAGATCTCGCGGGTCAAATGATACCCGGGTGCGGGTAAAAACAACTCGCGGGTCACATAAACAACCAAACGGGTCATTTCCTCCCTTCCCCTTTCAAACACTTCACCAGCAACGAAGAGAGAGAAAGAGCTCTAGGCGATTTGAACGAAGAGAGAGAGAGAGACATCGCGATCTTGAAGAAGAAGAAGACGAGCCCGATTGAAGTACAAATCGACGTAGAAGAACAACAACAACAACAAATCGAAGTTACCAGGTTCGAATCTCTCTCTCTCTCTCTCGTTTTTCGGGTTCGAACAGATCTAGGGTTTCGAAACCCTTTTTCTGGTGCGAAATCGAAGAAAGCTCCATCTTTTTGTTTGAAATCTCTCGTTTCTGGTTTGCGACTAGGGTTTCTTGGTCATATATCATGTTTTGGTACAAATCGAAAACTAGGGTTTGTTTTCGTGAAAATCAGGGCGTTTTTTGTATATGTTTTGATTGTGAGGTGCTTTTATTGTATGGTTCGTGTATGGTTTTGATGTCTTCATGTGGAAGATTATACACATTATTACTGTTCGAAAAAAAGTAATTAGACTTCTAATTGGGTATTTTGGTTAAGTATACTACTCTGTTTGAAGATTGATAATATGAAATTAGACTTCTAATTGCTCAATCTCTATGTTAATACACTGAACTTAGCAGCAAGTCACAATCTGTTGTACCTGACAGGTATACGATGATATACTAGTAGAAGCAAGTCTCTACAGTAGAGAATGAAGTATTGTATTAATAACTATGATTTAGTCACTGAAAGGGAATATATAGGATGAAACAAAAAAGCCAATTTTGAAATCTACAAATACAGAGGTAAAATGCTTATACAATTTCCTTGAAGTTGTTTATGGGATCGAACAACTACTTGTGGTAGCTGAGGACCAAGAATGGGACGAGTGCCTCATTTCTATATTAATTCTTTTGTTTGAAAGCATTGTTTTGTATTTCACTTCCAAGTCATTCTCTCAGTCTCCTTTGTAAATCACGACAAGTTATTTAGACCATTTAGAAAATGGTTTCACACTCGGATGAGGTTATTGTTAATTAATGATTCAGTATCTTGGCTCTCCATAGTTCCATTTTTTAAAGTTATGTGTAAGAATGGTCTGCATTTTCTGGGATTTTGTAAGAATGGTTATTGTTCCATCGTAATGCCACTAGATATTATCACACAATTCAAAATTTACATTGTGGCATGATTTGTTTAAGCTCAAATCATAGGTCCCAAGAATCCCATGGGACACATTATAGCTTAAGACCT
This sequence comes from Vaccinium myrtillus, assembly GCA_016920895.1. Taxonomy (NCBI): domain Eukaryota; kingdom Viridiplantae; phylum Streptophyta; class Magnoliopsida; order Ericales; family Ericaceae; genus Vaccinium; species Vaccinium myrtillus. Next base: position 13,028,784 of record CM029278.1, on the reverse strand, counting down.
TTTTTTTTTTTTCTCTGTATTTATCTTTTACTGTCTGATGTTTTAGGGTTCACTTTCTAAATTTGATTGCAACATGGATGAGTTAGCTTCCGATGATGAAGGATTGGGTTCGGGTGATTTCTTCCCACAAACTAATGATTCTATGGAAATTGAACAACCAAGGTACGAACTGAATTCGGAAACCGAGCAACCACTATTCTAATGTAAAAATCTAGTCTTGGTTTTAACTTAGATTTATTGTTGTGTATTTATTTTTTAGAATGGAGAGCTTGGAGGATATAGAACTTGTATCACCGTCACCATTTGAACCGTGTCAATCATCTGCTAATTCTTCCCAAATACTTTACACTCCTCAAGTTAAAAACTGCTTGGTACCGAAAGTTGGACAACATTTTGACAATTTAGACGATGTTCAAAAGTGTTACAATGAGTATGCTAGAGAATCTGGGTTTGGTACGCGAAAAAACTCTAGCAAAAGGAATAGGGAACAGGAAATCATTAGGAAGGAGTTTGTTTGTTGCAAAGAAGGGGTCAGAAAATGTACTGTAAAAAATTCTCAACCTATACGGAAACGGGGGGAAACTAGAGAAGGTTGTGGTGCAAAACTGGTTGTGGTCAAAGACTCGAAAGGGCCGGGGTTCGTTGTCAAGCAATTTATTGAGGGTCATACCCACCCGCTTACGACCCCAAGGAGGGTGCATTTGCTACACTCTCATCGTGATGTGTCACTTGCAAAGAGAGCTTTAACCCAACAACTAGCCGCTGCTAATGTGCCAACCCACCAACAAATGAGTGTTTTAGAAATGGAAGCCGGTGGTCTTGAAAACGTTGGATGTTTACAAAGAGATCTATATAATGTTCAAAGGGATAATCGGAAAATGTTTGCTGGATTTGATGCCATGAACTTGTATGAGCATTTTGAAAGCAAGAAGAAAAAAAATCCAAGTTTCATGTATTCATTTAAGAAAGATAGTAACGGGCATATGGTTAATTGTTTTTGGGCTGATGTGGCATGTCTAAAGTCATACGAGTATTTTGGAGACGTGGTGATTTTCGATACAACTTACAAAACGAACCGATATGCTTTGATCTTTGCACCTATACTAGGGGTAAATCACCACGGGCAAACAACACTATTTGGGTGTGCGTTCTTAACTGAAGAAAAGGTTGAATATTTTGAGTGGCTTTTTAGGGAATGGTTGAAAGTTATGCCAGGAGGCCATCCTAAAATGATCATTAGTGATCAGGATCCGGCAATGGGAAAAGCAATTGCCAATATTTTTCCAAATACACATCACAGATATTGCATTTGGCACATTGTGACTAAGTTTTCTGAAAAAATAGGTGCGATATCCTATAGGGATCATTATGAGGAGTTCAAAAATTGTATATGGAATTCCGATACTCCTGAAGAGTTTGAAGCAAAATGGGTAAATGTTGTACAAAAAGCTCAATTGTCCAACAATGAGTGGTTAAATACCATGTACTTGAAGCGTGCTAGATGGGTTCCCGCATATATGAAAGACATGTTCTCTGCTGGCATGACTAGTAGCCAAAGAGCTGAAAGTGAACATAGTTTTTTCAAGAGGTATTGTTCAAGTAATAATTCTATGTTGGAATTTGTGACGCGGTTTAATAGAGCACTTGCACATATACGGCGCAATGAACTGGATTTCGATCACAAAGATATGAATGAGAAGCCACTTTTGAAAACCGCCTATGTGATGGAGTCAACAATGAGTGAAATATATACGCGGAATGTTTTTTACAAGTTCCAACATGAACTCTTCCAAAGTTCCACGTATTCGTTGAACATGAAACATGAGGATGAACAACGTTGTCTATACCATGTTCAAAGAGTAAATGTTGTTAGTTCGAAGGGTCGTGACGTATCGGTTGACAAGTCAACAAACTTTGTTACTTGTACTTGTAAGAAGTTTGAAGTTGAAGGAATTCCATGTCGGCACATATTGAAATATTTCAATAGACATGATGTTATGGAACTACCTGAAGAATACATCTTGCGGAGGTGGACGAAATCAGCAAAAGCTAGCAGACTTAGAGATGGGCAAGTTGTGGGGGAAAGGAAATTGTGACCGGAATTTGTTAGTTACACGAAATAGGCTCCACCAACGTGCATCTCATGTAATTGATGATGCACTAGTAACTGAAGATGGTGTTGAAATTATGGATGAAGTTTTCGAATATGCTGAAAAGAGGCTCGCAGAGAAGAAGCGTGTAAGGGAAGAGGGCGAAGGGAGTGCTACCCAAGTGCCTATTCCAATTCCAAAGGAAATTCATTTGAAAGAACCACACAAATGTAGGATAAAGGGCAGTGGTAAAAGACTTAAGGGAGGAAAAGAGAAGTCTATGAAGAAGGGTAGGCGTTGTACTGGATGTGGGTTAATGAATCAAAATCATGATAAAAGGAATTGTCCGAAACTTCTAAACAAGTACGTGTACGCATCTAAATATGGTCATTTAATTGGTTAATAAAGTAATTTATGATTGAATGTTACTTGTTGATAGGTCTTCACAGGCTAGTATGTTGAATGAGGACGACGATGCGTACAACGATGACGATGACGATGAGTACGACGATGATGGTACGTGTTTATAGTTTAATCTAACTCAATGAATGTTTGTTAGGTGTACTTACCTTGTTTCTGTGTTTTTTTGTTACTGAACTTCAGAAGTGTGAGGCTAGTGGGTTAATCTGTTTGCTTGCTGCTATTGCTTGCTGCTGTTTATTCTGAATTGGTTGGTGGTGCTGGTTGAAAGGCCTGCTGCTGGATGAAATCATTCTACTACTGTTGAACTTCTAATTGCAGATTGTATTCCCAACTTGTATTGTTAATCTGTTTGCATTTCCAGCTTGTATTTCCAGCTTCTATTTCCAGATTGTATTGTTATGGTTTAATTTTACAACATTGCTATGTAGCACACGTTAGTGTGTCCTGCTCTTGTTCATTTTACAAAATTTGTGCAAGTGAAGTGAAGCGTCATTCTTGACATGATATCTGTGGCTAAACATGTAAGTGAGCAGCTGATGAAGCTTGTGAAGAGGAATCATGACATGGTTAATTAATATTGTCATTTTCATTTTGTTAGGTGGATTAGTTTGTCTAAACCTGATTGTGTACTATAGTCTTACTAGAAGTCTACTTAAGGTTGAGGGGAGTGCAAGCTGGATACAGACAATTGTTTTGTATTTATCAATTTGGAAGCTATTGAGTTTACATTTTGAGTAACATGAGCCTGTTTTTGAAACCAATTTGTGGAACCTTTGAAGTATAATAAACCCAGATTTTTACAAATTGCCAGCAGCAGCGGCGCTATTGCCCTTCTGATCCATACGGTGGCTGTGATGCAACATTTTTAGCTTAGATAGGCTTGCAATAAACAAAAGTAGCCGAATATTTATCCATGCAGTCTCAAACACAATTGTGTCAAAGAAGAAAATTAACAAAGACAACTCATACAAAGGAGACAAGACTCAATTCTTGGGTTATTGTATTCGGCAAGATTTAATCTGTTGGGGCTGGGACAAGTGAACAGATGCAGCATAAGCAAAGGAACCTAAATGCCAAAAACTGGAGAATACTAGACTCCATCAAGCCCCTTACATACTGAAGTTGGATCTATCAGTATGTAAATGCTTTCGTCTCTGCCCAATGCTACAAAAGTTCTCCAGTCAAAGCATTGTTGATGACAAAAGGGACAAAGAAACAACTTGAACAAGCTCCCAAATAAGTATTCTTTGAAAAAGTAAGTTTCTGTATATTCTGGAACTTGGCTTTGCAAAATCTTCATATTCTAGTAGTAAAGCAAAGCCAACAAGACATAAAATTTTCTATGGTAGATTCTAGTAAAGCTGAAAAATAGCGAAAACAAGAAATGATAATTACAAGGACACAAGTGCTCCTTCTAGCAGCTTACCGTAATATCTTAATACAAAGCCCATTTCTTATGAGCATTACAAATTTACCAATTAATATCTTAGCAAGTAGCAAATCATGGACGGAATGAATACATTACAAGTAGCAAATGAAATTTGTGTAGGGCTCAACTATGGTAGATATTTCATATTCCTTGTGTTCGGAACATTTACAAACTGCTTACTCAACCACAAAAAAATAAACACAACTAAAACCCAAAAATAAATTTTTTGGTAACCCAACACTTTCCCTTCAGCTTCTTTGTATTTTTTCCTCAGCTTCTCATTCTTTTTGGTTAGAGTTTCAACCTCTCTTTTCAGCACTTGATTTTCTGCTTGTAGTAATTCTTTCTCCATGTCCCTTTCAGGATCAAGCCAAATGAAGAACCCACAGGCAGTGGGTTGCTACAGAAAAAAGATAACAACAAATGTGCACAACATTATATGGCAGAAGTTTTTACGGTTTTAAAATTACAGAAAAAGTAATTATGCAAGAACTTACCTTATAGTTGATGCAACCAAAATATCTTCTTCCCCGATTTGGATCTTGGTTTGAAGATCTTAGGGGGGCTGGTACCCCACATCCACAAAAAGGGCCTTGAAATCTACTATTTGTGGAAGTTGATGACATTTGCTCCGATCAACTTTGATCCGTTTGAAATCTACATTTCTGTGCAAATTTAGACAGCGAACACTAAAGATTTCTGTGGAAAAAAGGAAAAATAAAAATGTGCATGGACTATTTTTAAATTATACTCAGTGATTAGATTGGCTTGGTCCAAGCATTCAGATTGTGAGTATATTAAGTGTTGGCAAGTAGGGGACCAGGCTGTGCATCTTCGCTTAAACAAGATACTGAAGCTAGTTTTTCTCCAGCTAAGAAACATTACCTTATTTACGGAAATCTGTCTTTCTTTGGTCAAAAAAATCTAACTAATGTCTTATTTTTGTCTTGAGAATTTCACAGTATTTGCAATTCCATTTGTAGTGTTAGAATTGAAATCTATTTGCTTATCTTTCTAAAAAGTTCAATGCTAATGAACATAGCGATCGTCTAGAGACACGACAAAATCAGACAAGATAAATCAAAAGTTTCAGTAGCTTAATCACAAGAAAAATCAAAAGTTTCAGTAGCTTAATCACTTGAACTATAGCAAATGTCAAGTCAAGTAAAGACAGCCTTAGTCATATAAATTCAAAAATCATACCCTTTATCCTAATTTTTCTATTTGGCCGAGTCAACCTAAACACAACCCTAATTCAACAAATCTTCCTGGGAGTATTACTGTATAAATAAGGTGGGAGGAAAATCACAAGTTGTATAAATCCCTGGTTCACGGCCCATGAATACCACCCAATAGGGCATTGGTGTGGAAAATCACACCAGGTCAGAGATTTTCAAGGCATTATCTTCCTTGTTTCTTAACACACTAGTTCCAGGTGCTCTGCCATATTAAATTTCTAAGGCATTATCTCAGCAGAAATAGATGCATAAACTTCTAAGTATCAGATCAAATTCTTAATACTTCCCTTCCAACACTAATGCTATAAAAGCTAAAACCTAATGTCATGAAAAAATAGATGGAAATCTGTCAAAGAAGCATGCTTGACACAGCTTATAGCGTGTGAAGGCAAATATCATAACTCCCTCACAATCATATCAAATATCATATCATAACTCAAACGACCCTAAGTTCAGTGTATTAACATAGACATTGAGCAATTAGAAGTCTAATTTCATATTATCAATCTTCAAACAGAGTAGTATACTTAACCAAAATACCCAATTAGAAGTCTAATTACTTTTTTTCGAACAGTAATAATGTGTATAATCTTCCACATGAAGACATCAAAACCATACACGAACCATACAATAAAAGCACCTCACAATCAAAACATATACAAAAAACGCCCTGATTTTCACGAAAACAAACCCTAGTTTTCGATTTGTACCAAAACATGATATATGACCAAGAAACCCTAGTCGCAAACCAGAAACGAGAGATTTCAAACAAAAAGATGGAGCTTTCTTCGATTTCGCACCAGAAAAAGGGTTTCGAAACCCTAGATCTGATCGAACCCGAAAAAAGAGAGAGAGAGAGAGAGAGAGAGATTCGAACCTGGTAACTTCGATTTGTTGTTGTTGTTGTTCTTCTACGTCGATTTGTACTTCAATCGGGCTCGTCTTCTTCTTCTTCAAGATCGCGATGTCTCTCTCTCTCTCTTCGTTCAAATCGCCTAGAGCTCTTTCTCTCTCTTCGTTGCTGGTGAAGTGTTTGAAAGGGGAAGGGAGGAAATGACCCGTTTGGTTGTTTATGTGACCCGCGAGTTGTTTTTACCCGCACCCGGGTATCATTTGACCCGCGAGATCTCTCTTTTATCAGAGCCGTTGGATGAGATCCAACGGCTGAGATCAAACGTCCGGATATAGCTTACATCAGGGTGTCCGGATTGGATCCGGATTGTATATATATATATATATATATATATATATATATATATATATACAGTGAGCTTCCCATCAGGACTCCCTGATGGGCTACCCATCAAGGAGACCCCCAATTCTCCTATTTCCCGATCAAATTTTCACGATCTGAACCGTCCAATGTGTTTAAAAGGTGTTTTTAAGGGTCCCCGTGAAAAATCAGTGAAAAAAAATACCGGGAAGGGCTTGATCCGATCAGTTTTCGATAAAAATGCATATATACAGTTTTTATCGAAAAATGATCGGATCAAGCCCTTCCTGATATTTTTTTTCACTGATTTTTCACGGGGACCCTTAAAAAACACCTTTTAAACACATTGGACGGTTCGGATCGTGAAAATTTGATCGGGAAATAGGAGTCCCTGATGGGAAGCCCATCAGGGAGTCCTGATGGGAAAGATTTCGTATATATATATATAATATAATATAATATAATATAACTAATTAGTATAACCTGTATATATAAAAAACTAATCAGTATAAAAACAGAATTCTCCACTTGCTCTCAGTGACAAGTCTTAATTTATGAAATATAGTCGGGGGTAGTCAAGTCGTAGACCATTTCAAACAAAACTAAATGACATTACTAAAATTCACATCACGCATGACTAAAATCAAACATCTAATACAAATTGTCACACAAAATAAAACAAACAAATCTTCTACATTTCATCAGAATAATCAGATAGTTCCGGATCGGTTGCATATTCCTCTTCATTCTAAATTGCTCTAATCAACTCCTTCCGATTACAACCATCCCTTTCAACCTCCTTCACAACATCAATAAATTTCTCCTGGCGTGTAACCGCTTCGTCATTACCTTAATCTCCAGCTGCAGCCTTTCGCAAACATCATTCTGGAGACATTGCAACCTTCTTCCGTTCATCATTTGCACGCGCTTTAGGCACCTTCTGCATGTACTGCCGACACTTGGCTTCCAACTTGTTGCACTCGACGAATAAGTTTGGCCACTTAAGTAAAGCAGTTGCATCTCTTGAGTAACGTGTCTGGTTCCAATCTAACATAAATACAAAATCTCTGTTCACATCTTACTGCTTTTTCAGAGTCACAAAACGTCGTCGACCACACCGATCAAAAAAGAAAGATCATAGTTTAATTGAGGGTAGTTGCGATGGTCTTCATGCAACCGTTGGGCTGGTCTCCGTCTTTTGCATCCTACGAATTCTATTCCCCACCACAGGTCGCGAAAACTCGTCATTCCATGAACAGGCAAACCATCTCGGGATTTGGCTCGGTGGCGGGTATGCCAAGCATCCAAGTGCGAAGGGGGTGCAGGAGCATTGTTGTCATCACCCATCTGTCTTTCGGGTCGTACTCGAGTGGGGCGAATATTGTTAGAAGGATGGGGAGGAGGACTCCAATGAACAACCCTACCATTGAATCTGTTGTTCATACCAACACGCTCTGCCTCTTCTAATCTACGTCTACGAAATCGAATTCTTGCATCCAATTCATTTGCATTTGTGACGTTACTACGAGGACTCTCTCCCTGGTCTAACTTTCTTCCAAATGGAAAGTTAGGATCCATTTCGCATAACTATCTGCGAAATACACACACATATATATAGGGTCAGCATTGTACGCCACATATGCCACATGAGGTTTACGGTACAATACCGCATATGCCACATGCAGCACAGGGCTGAATGCCGCATATCGAAACTGCGGCATAGGGGACATGCGGCAAAAGGGCCAGGCCCACGAAACAGGCTTTACAGACGCCCAAAGATTGCCAGGACATTAAGTAATGCCGCATTTTGGACCTGCAGCATTCTGGTGTATGCCGAATATTGAAACTGCGGCATATGCTTAGGTGGACAGATCTGCCACGTAGGAGACGGGCTTCGTGTGCCAGGTAGGATGCCGCATTTGCCACATGCGGCATGGTATATTTTTAAAAATTGTTACAGAAATGGTATATTTTGCTGAATTGTTTCATTTTTTTTTGCATATATCGGCCAAAAACCCGATTAAGTTACAATGGACGGCGGCGGCCAAAAAAATGAGCAGGAAAGGGCCAAGGGGGAGCTTTTGATCGAAGTAACCCATTTTTCAAAACTATTTCGCAATCTACCACACTTTTCAAACTATTTTGAAAAATAGCCTTTCGCGCATTTCTGAAATGCAATGTGAACGTTACATGCCATCTGGCATGCCACGTCAGCGTAGACGGGAGCCGTATATACGACAATCGCGCGTATCTGAAATGAAAAATCAAATTAGATCTCGCACTTTAAGAGTGCATAATAACTTTAATGATCACGCATATCAGAAATGCGTGTTATTTTAAAACCAGACAAAGCCCTACCTCCTCCTTCCTTTTCTACAGACCTGGTGCGCGATCGAGGGGCGATCTCCCTCCTCCCTCCTGCGCGATAGCCATCCTCCATCCTCCCTCCTCCTGCGCCCGGTGTTTCATCCTTCCCTTGCGCGATTTGGTAGCCACTACTACAAAAATAGATAAAGATCTCGGTTATTTGGTGTGACCTTTTACTTTTAGTCTCACATTCAAAACTGTGGTCTATCAAGGCGTAACTAAAAGTCCTAATCTTTTAGCCACACTATATAACCGTGATTAAAACTCATTAAAATTGAGATCATAAAGTAAAAAGCGTGACTGTTATTCCACATAATGTCTCACTTTCCACAAAAACCGTGGTGGTTTTGGAACAAACAATCACAGTTATCTATAAAACCGTGATTGATACCAATACAAAGACCACGGTTTTGTATAAAACCGTGATGAACCCTCCAATATACAGTCACAGTTGTAGACAACTGAGGTCTTTTGATTATCAATTTTTTTTCCAATTATACCCTCTAACTCCTACAATTAATTTCGGACACAGAAACAAATATAAGCAAATGAACAAATTTATTAGCTCATAAATTGATTGTACAAATTTAACTTGGGACGGTTCATTGCAATGGCATTCCCTTTAACCAGAAAAAAGGACGACTATATACAAGAAAGGAAAAAAATTAAAAACACCCTGACAAGTAACATTCTAATTCTAAGAACACGGCCATTGCAATTTCTCCGAACGATCCTCATAAGTAGTTCCCTTCAACGATCTTGCTACTTTCCACATCTTTATCTTAAAACGGCACATTCTGCGCAACAACTAAAAACAAATAAGCACAAAGAGTTCAAGGATGCCTGTGTTGAAGTCCCGACAAAAGGACCGAAAGAAAGTTTCGTAACATGTATTTCTCGATCAAGAAACATGACATAATGCTTTTGAACTAAATAAAAACCGAAAAAATGCACTTGAATAAGTGCAGAGACTTGTCAACGCACATGAGGGTTCACTAACATCCAAGTAAAATATTTTCTAAAATCATGCCCCAATATCGCTTCCACGTTAATTGCACACAAGTCATACGAGAATGAAAGAGAACTTTTCATATTTAAAATGTACCCAGCCGTACTTATACTACTGAGCTAAAATTAATGATCGAAAAGCCATGAGATTAAATCAAGAAAATGCATTATAAAGGTCCCCATGGCCCAGAAGAAAAGCCAAACTTACATATAAATCACAATTCTGCCTTTCTCAGATGTAGCTAAAAGCCAACTGCCAAAGTGAAAGCCACAAAAATCGAAATTGAGGTAGGCTTTATCCATCAAGTTTGTATGGTTTAGCCACTGATTTCAGTATCCATGATAATCAACTACAAAGTGCAGACTGCAGAGATATGTAAATGTCTACAGAATCAGCCTATAAAAGAGATGCCACAAGCACTTAATCTATGAATAACCTTATGGTTTTCAATTTCCCAGTACAGGTCGGATGGCATAACCACCTAAAGCAGAGAGAAGCAAAAGCTCCAATATGCCTCAACAACAAAATGTTGTTGTAAGGTCAATTTTCAAAAAATGTAATTAGGAAAATACTTCATAGGAGCAGAGAACTTCATTCAAAAAATTCACACAAAATATATAGACACACTAAAGCTTATGGACCACAGTGTGCATCGCTGGTGTCTTGGTTCGAAATGGAATGGCCATGAAAAGACTACATGATACATTATCGTTTCACCATATGGCCTGTTGCACCAGTCTTTAATTAGTCTAACAAATCTCTGTACACAAGACTAAATGAAAAAAAGTAACAGAGTTAGATTCAATCCATGAGAATAGTATCAGCCCAAAGTATTATTAGCTATTGGTTTACATATATGATTTTTGAAGCAAAATTTGACCGTTTTCGTACCGAAACCCGAAAAAAATAACTTAAGGCTTGAATTTAGCGTTTTAAGTACAAGAACGACCAAACAAGCTCGGATTGTCTCGAGGCCTGTTCCGTTAGTTCACTCTCAGCGACACAGACCTGACGGACCGACCCACGTGCCAATCGGAGGTCGTTTGACCGTTTTTGTACCCAAACACAAAAAACATGAACTTAATGCTTGAATTTGGCGTTTTAAGCACAAGAGCGACGAAACGAGCTCGGATTAACTCGAGGCATGTTCTGTTAGTTCACTCTCGGCGACAAGGACCTGACAGGCCGACCCGCGTGCCAATCGGAGGTCGTTTGACCATTTTCGTACCGAAACCCAAAAAACATGAACTTAATGCTTGAATTTGGCGTTTTAAGCACAAGAGGGACGAAACGAGCTCAGATTGACTCGAGGCATGTTCCGTTAGTTCACTCTTGGCGACGCGGACCTGACGGATCAACCCACGTGCCAATCGGAGGTCGTTTGACCATTTTCGTACCGAAACTAGAAAAAAATGAACTTAAGGCATGCACTTGCCGTTTTAAGTACAAGGACGACCAAACGAGCTCGGATTGACTCGAGGCCTGTTCCGTTAGTTTACTCTCGGCAACCCGGACCTGGCGGACTGACCCGCGTTCCAATCGGATGTCGTTTGACCATTTTCGTACCGAAACTCGAAAAAATGAACTTAAGGCATGAACTTGTTGTTTTAAGCTTAGTAGCACGAAGCGGGTGCGCGAACGGGAGCGGGAGCGGGGGCGGGGGAGCGGATGATCGTAGAAGTGTGGGAGCGCCGTCGGGAGCGTGTAGGAAAAATTATATATATATTTTTAATATTTTTAATTTCAATAAATTAAATAATGGATTTTTTCATGTAGTTTTCAAATATTTTGTAAATATTTATAATTTTAATCTGTTAAGTAATGGATATTTCATATATTTAAAATACATTGGTTCTTTTGTTTGGATGATAAAAGCCCATAAAATGTTAAAGAATCCCCTTATATTTGCCCAAATGTGCTAAGCCCATTAATAGTCCAAAGGGAAAAAAATAGGCCCATTACCAATATGATACTTTACAGCTCATTGTAAACAAAAAGAAAAAAGAAAAAAGAAAAAAAAAACAGTGTTACTTTACAGCACATTGGTTTACAGCTCATTGTCCGCCGAAAAGTCATGTGTTGTAAACCTAATACAGCTCATTGTCAACAAAGGCCACCACTGTTCGATCTCTCTTCATCCAACGGCTTACAAAAAAGGAAAAAAAAAAGAAAAGAAGAACAAAATAAGCAGTCATCGTCTTCAGTCATCTTCTTCCTCTCTGCTCTCTGAGTCGGCGACTGCTTATGGGTACGCGATCTCCTCCTCCTCTCTTCTTCTTCTTCTTCTTCTTCTTCTTCTTCTTCTTCTTCTTCTTCTTCTTCGTTCCCATCTTCCTTTGGAGCGCGATCCCGTCTCATGGGTACGCGTTTCCATGGCGTTTTCGAGCAAGAAACGCGGAATCGCGTTTCTCGGGGAGGAGCGTCGCCAAGTGAGGCGTTTCCTGCAACTAAGGTTTTAAGTACAAGGATGACCAAACGAGCTCGGATTGACTCGAGGCCGGTTCCATTAGTTCACTCTCGGCGACGCAGACGTGACGGACTGACCCGCATGCCAATCGGAGGTTGTTTGACCATTTTCGTACCGAAACTCGGGAAAAATGAACTTAATGCATGAACTTGCCGTTTTAAGTACAAGAACGACCAAACGAGCTCGGATTGACTCGAGGCCTATTCTGTTAGTTTACTCTCGGCGACACGGACCTGACCGACCGACCCGCGTGCCAATCGGAGGTCGTTTGACTGTTTTCGTACCGAAACTCGAAAAAAATGCTTAATGCATGAAATTGCCGTTTTAAGTACAGGAACGACCAAACGAGCTCGGATTGACTTGAGGCCTATTCCGTTAGTTCACTCTCGGCGACGCGGACCTGACGGACCTACCCGCATGCCAATCAAAGGTCGTTTGACTGTTTTCGTACTGAAACTCGAAAAAAATGAACTTAAGGCATGAACTTGCCGTTTTAAGTACAAGAACGACCAAACGAGCTTGGATTGACTCGAGGCCTATTCCGTTAGTTCACTCTTGGCGACACGGACCTGACGGACCAACCCGCATGCCAATCGGAGGTCGTTTTTCCATTTTCGTACCGAAACTCGAAAAAAATGAACTTAATGCATGAACTTGCCGTTTTAAGTACAGGAACGACCAAACGAGCTCAAATTGACTCGAGGCCTATTCCGTTAGTTCACTCTCGGCGACGCGGACCTGACGGACAGACCTGTGTGCCAAACGTGTGGGGTATGACCGTATGATTAAAGTAAGGCGTGCAATCCAATTATATTTTGCATTTCTGATATGCGTTATAGTTAAAGTTATTGCGCACTCTAGAAGTACGTGATCCAATTTTATTTTGCATTTTAGATATGTGTTATAGTAAAGTTATTGCGCATTCTAAATACACGCGATTGTCGTATATACGGCTCCCATATATGCTGATGTGGCATGCCAGATGGCATGTCAAGCTCATATTGCATTTCAAAAATGCGCGAAGGACTATTTTTCAAAATAGTTTGAAAAGTGTGGTAGATTGCGAAATAGTTTTGGAAAATGGGTTACTTCGATCAAACACCCGCCAAGGGGTCCCTGTAGTGCACAAAATGCACTACACGGTGCAGTGCGCACCATCCGACCATCCATTTCGACAATGGACGGCTCGGATTTAATCCAAACAATCAACGGTCGGATTCGATTCACTGCTCGGATTAAATCGAAGCCGTCCATGTCGAAATGGACGGTCGGATGGTCTTATTCGGTGCGGTGCATTTGTGCACTGCACCATTCCCCCAGCCGCAGGAAAGGGCCCAGCCGCAGGAAAGGGCCATCAAGAGTGTAATCTCTCTCTCACACGCGCGCGCACACACACACACACACAAAGTCCTTCGACTTGTACGGAAGTTCAATTTGTTGTCGGAGGTAACAGGGGTTTGCTTTCGCTGTGAAGCCAAGATCGAATGGTAGCGCAACTACGAAACTCTGATCTAGCCTTCGATTTATAAGCTTCGTTTGATAATTTTAGTGTTCCCATTGTTTTTCTCACCTTCTGTTTGGTTTCCAAGAAAAGAGACGAGAAAATTGAAATAAAAATACAAAATCTACCTAGAATCCATATCGTCAGCTGGTCACCTCTTCAACCAGTTCTCAATTTTGATGGTCAGGACCAGAAATTACAATCCAGTGGATGAGATATTGCCAAGTCATTGCACATTTTCTGCGGTACCGGTACCAATACTGCGAAACCGCTTTGCGGCACGGTAGTGGATTGAGGGATCCTGCCGTGCTCCAGCCGTTCGTTGCGAAAATATACAGCTCGGATCAAATCTAACTCCATGTAAGACTAGTAAGAGTCATTACTTGGATTTGATCTGAGCCGTGTATTATCACAACGGAAGGCGGGATGGATACCCCTTGTCGTTTCGGTAAATCAATTTCAAATAATATTTCAAAGTCTATCACATACACTTGGTGAGAGAATCAGAAATGGGATTAACCCACATCCTTCCAAATCCCCAACCCAGAATTCCAAATCCACTGGCACGAGCCCCTAAAACCCACCAAACAGCTCCACTTTCTTACACTTCTTGCTCAATTTCCCAATTTCCCTCACCCAATTCACCCTCCCTCAACACAACAGCAAAAACCCAGTTCAATCCCATCTCCAGAATAACTAAAACAGAGGCGATGAATGTACCCACCATGTCTGAAATTATGCATGCATCAAAATCCCAAAAAATTGAGCTTCAGATTCAATCATTGGGACCCTTTTTCAGAATCACTGCAAAAAGCTTGGAAACCCAGAAAGAGCTGGGGAGAGCAGAGGGGCTGGTGAGGGTGTGGTTGGGGGGAAAGATTCTTCATCTGGACTCGATTAGGTTGCGCCGAGAGACTTTGGGGATGGAAAGATCAATTTTTGGGATTGGGTTGTTCGTTGGAGCTGTCGCTGTAAGATATGGGTATGACTGTGGTTGTGGGAAAGCTGAGTTACTGGCCATCAATGACTCTGATCTTTACCATTCCAAGGTTTTTTACTCTTTCCTTATTAGTCCATTCTATCTCGTGTTATATCATCATATGGCAAAATAAGGCCTGAAATGTTTCACCTCGCTATAATTTCGTAAATAAATGTAGTTTTTTTTTTTTTTTTGGCTAAGGAAAGAATTTATTAATCTTTGGAAATAAATTACAAATATTAAAAGGATCCGAGACTATAAACGCCAAAGACCCAAAAGGGAGAAAAACAAAGGAACACCAAGAATGACAAGATACCAGCCACAAGACCGAAAAAGAAGAAAAAAACGAAGAAACTCCTGAAAGGGCAAAAAGCTACCCTAAAAAACAACAGCAAAACAAGAATCACACCTCCCCAAGCAGAAGCCACAAAGCACCTAAAACCCAACCGACAAGCAAAAACCCCCCAAAACACCTAAACCTCCAAACCACATGCCGACAACGGGATCCTCTCCTAATCCAATAAATAAATGTAGTTATTTATCAAAGAAATCCAATTTATCAATATTGGTAAAAGTTTGATCGAAATCGTATCGGTTGTTAGAGAAATGGGTGGACCGTCCACTTTGCTAGTGATAATTATGCTGCATTCAAATGAATACCAATATCTACTGAATACTAATATCTGAACAAACTGATTTTTCGCATACATGACGAATACATTGATGAACGGCGGCTCAGCTCGAATCCCCTAAATACAATCATGGTGGATATCAACACTTCTATCGCATTTTGTAGGATTTGGTGTCTCTAAATTGTGCTCTCACTATAGTTTTTTGTTCTCGGCAAAAGTCAGCATTGTTAATTGAGTTGGCGTGACTTTGCTACCAAATTTTCCAAACGTGGCCTTAATCTGATTGTGGGTTTCTTAAATGTCTCAGCTAGTTAAGTTCTACAAGAGAATCGGATTCAGGGCTGTGCACGAAGTCACTGGCTCATCACTTGGGGACCTTTCCCATATGTTAGTCTGGGGAGGAGTTGGGACTCGAATGGATGCCGAAATCTCAGATCTCCTAGTGAAATGGTGCACCAGATTTAAGCACCGGAATTCCTTGATGTGAGTTTGTGAACAATTTTGCTGCAATTGTGAAACAAAAATAAAATAAATGCTGCTGAGAAGTGGAGGAAAAAAGGGTTATATTCATGTGGTTCATTGGTGCGGTAGATTTGTTCATGTATCTATCAAAATATTAAATAAAAAAATGTTTGCGCTAGTTGAAGAGTTCAAGTTTTCTTATTGTATTACTAGTTTTACCACTCCATGCACGCACAAATTCTCGTGTTCATGTTTTTCTCCTTATTTTTGTTCCAAGTACCCTCTCTTTTTTTGGCGGTCGATTGTGGGTTCATGTGGAAACATAGGTCCAAATGTTAAAGGACGGGTTATTGTGCATGAAGTGGCATCTGAGCTCTGTGCATTTTATGCAAACAAGGTTTAATAATTGAATGCCATCAATAGTAAGATTATGTTTCTAAGTGTTTTTGAATTCAAGGTGAAGTATAACCGATGTTATAGAACACTATCGTGATTAGAGTAACCAAAGAAAGGGTTTGAATTGTCAATAGGGTTGGGCATTTCATCCGCCCCGTCCGAATCCGATCCGATCCCCGATCCGAACGGATCGGCAATATGGAGATCTGTTTGGAGATTGGATAGGATATGGGGATTTTTTTTGAAAATGTTTGGGGATTGGATAGGGGGTGGAGATAGGCATGTCCCCGCCCCGAATCCGTTCCCCGCTCCGTCCCCGCCCCGCTCCGCCCCGTCCCCGATCTGCCCCGTCCCCGAATCCCCGAAATATAGGGGTCTATTTATGAATTATGAAACTTTGGGGTCTCACTGAATTTTCTTCAAATATATGGCTTTAGCAAGTGGAATGAGTTTTAGCGTGACTTGTATTTCCCAATCATTAGAAACATGTTTTTCTAATGATTTTTGGTTTTTTTCTTCGCTTAGGTATATATTTTCCTGTGACTGGAACCTAATTAATTCCATCAAGTAAAAGCCAATTGAAACAAGTCAAAGTACATATCAATAGATGTGGCCCATTTAGTTTCCATCTTCACGAACATCTCATTTTAAAAAAATTGGAGGGTTTTAAGAATGTAAACATAATAGAAAACATGGCCTTCTAATGATGTTTTCCAACTGGTGGGAGTTCGGAATTCACAATGTTATATGTTGGGCTGTCTGTTATTTTGTTCGAAATTCACACTTGATTTTAGGGAAAATGATTTGTAATTGGGCTTCTATAACTATTTACTTGTTACTCTAGGGAAAATGATTGGATCCCCGAAATCCCCGTGGGGATCCCCGTTCCCCGTTTGGAGCGGGGATGGAGGATAAAAATAAATCCCCGTTGGAGATTGGATAGGGGATGGATATGAGTAAGGGGTTTGGGGATTGGGGGTGGAGATAGTAGTCTCCGGCCCCGATCCGTCCCCATGCCCATCCCTAATTGTCAACGAAAATGGTGTCCACCCCCGAAAGTGACTCAATTGAAATTGAAGATTAGAAACTATAGTCATGCCCCACGCTCACAATAAGTGAAGGCCAATGTTTGTCAACAAATTGCAATTCCCTAAAATACTGCAATTCCCTTCACATAATCTGAGGCAATAACTTATCATTAGAAAACTTAACAAACATCACAGAGTTTACATGTGCGGTATCACAGGATTCAGGAGTGGTTAGCATCAAGTTACCTAATTTTGTCTAAGGTTCATACTGATGAGAATGTGTCTGATATGTGAAACCGGTTCTAAGGGAGAAGTTCGAGCGTCTCGAACTTGCTCCATGTTCTTCGTTGTTGATCAATGACTTGGGGTAGAGCACTCATACCTGTAAGTTGTAAAAGGAGTTAAAAGGAGTGCAGTTTGGGGGGCTACAACAAGCTTGTCTAGGATGGTTTAGTTTGAAGCCAAGGTAGAGATTTGTTGAGTGTGGCTTCAAAATGGTGTCCGCAACATCTCTGGTCCAGACCAAGCCAATGGTGGTCCAGACCAACATTTCGCGATACGATTCTGGAGGTCCCAGCATTGCTTGTCCGGAGGTGGTCCGGACTTAGAACAAGAGTGTGTCCTTGGTTCGGACCAACGGTCTTGAAACACTTCTACAGCTCTCAGCATCCTTGGTCCGGACAAGCGGGTCTTGGTCCTAACCAGAGCAACGTACAACAACTTATTTAAGTGCGTTTTGATCAGTTTTAGGGTTTTCTAAGCTTGTTTTTGGAGAGAGAAACTGAGAGATACATTAGCATGAGATTGGAGATTGTATTCCGTATTGATTATAGTGGGTTGATTCGTCCATTTCCCTCATGTATTAGCTACACGGCATGTGTAGTGGAACCACGTAAACGGTAAATCTCATGTTCTTGTGTGCTTGGTTATCTTGCTTTCCTAGTGCTCTTTATCTTTATTGTTCTTGTTTCTAGATTGATATTGCTTACTAGAATCGTTGTGTCTTCCGCTATATCGCACACGAAGAAAGTGCATGATTTCTACAAAATCAATATGAAAAGCGCATGCACAGTGACATGATAATGGCAAATGAAGGTCCTTTAAAATCGTCATGTAGAATCCAAAAGATCTCTTTAATATGAAAAGTGCATGATTCATTGAACCCATTCGACAGGAAGTGCAAGTCCCCCTGAATTGATCAACAGTAAGTTATGTGAATGAATTCATACTTAGTAGTGAATCTCCAAAGCCCTCGAACATAAATCACCGAAACAGCAAGAACAAACTTACATACTAGAGCATTTCTTCATTCTCTACCTCTCTACAGTCTATACACAAACAAATTCATGATTGCGATTTAAGGCTTACCTTGAATCCATGGAGAGGAAGAGAATTGAATCCGAGCGCCAAGTATGGTCGGAGAAAGTTGAAGGGGCACTGAATACATGGGAATTAACACCTTCGAAAATTAACTAACAGCATCTTTGGATGGTGAGAAAGAGTGAGATGAGAAAGGAAAGCTCTCTCATCAAGTCCTGAGATTAGGTGATAAAGGGAACACTACGCCAAATAGGGGCATTCCCGGCATTTTTATTCTCGGCATTATAATTAATGCCGCAAAAAGCCACTAATTACCGGCATTTCAAGAAAAAAGTAACTTTTACAGGCATTTGTTTAAAATAATGCCGGAAAAAGTCTAATTTCCTGCCAAAATATTACCGCCATTTTTGTTAATGCCGGCAAAAGTATTTTTACCAGCATTTTTATGCAAATGTCGGTAAAAGTCTTTTTTTTTTTTAAAACCATTCTACCGTATAATATAAATATTTTTCATTGTGCATTGTTACACATCAAGTGGGCTAGCTCAATTGGTAAAGATACGCGCGCGAGGGGCTAAGGTCACGAGTTCAAATCTTGGGAGAAGCATTTCTCCTCAAATTTGCTTGCCACACGAGCGCCACGTGGCATTTTGTTTATGTTTATAAGACAATAGGCTTTCCCGGCATTTGTGAAAATGCTGCAAATAGTGGCATTCGAAAGAACTAATCAAAACATTTTATTTTTTGTAAATTTTCTCTCCATTTTTTTTATTAAAATACTCAATTCAAATGAGTGATTTGGTTATAAACCACACGATCTTACTTTAATACTTTTTTTTTTCTTTTCTCACGAAATATAAAAAAAAAAAAAGGACCCGGGGACCCTGCAACGCACGTCCTAGCCGTCCATCTTGGAAATCAATGGTTTAGATTCGCTGAAGCTTTCTCATCGGTAAGAGTATATTTTGACCGGTAAGAAAATGACTGCACATCCGGACCATTGAAAACACTTTTGGATGGCTGCGATTGGTGCACTGCACGGTGCAACGCAAATGTTGCGATGTAGGATCCCCAAACCACCCTTTGCCACGTGCTTATCAACCACTTTTTTCACTTACCTTAAAGTTTTTCCTTATTATCAAATTCACCTTAAGTTTTTCCGAGGAAGCAGATACATATTACATTCATAATAAGGACAAGTACCAAAGATATTGCCGGTTCAAAAATAAAAGAAAACAACAATGAAACAAATATAAAAGCAAGATACATATTACATTCATAATAAGGACAAGCAAATATAAAAGCAGGTCTTTATATGCTAGTTGGGGACTGCCAGAGAATTCTATTTTCCCAATCTGAGAAAGTTACCCGTAGTTTCATGTATAGGATTGTTTTGTTTTCTTGTTTAGCATACTTGGGCCTTGTTACAGTCAATTTTTGGTTTGTAGTTTTGCCAGAGCTATTTCTTTGGTCAGGTCTTTTTGAATGGTTGGAGCTTTATAAAAGTACCGTACCTATCAAAGTACAGTACTACTAGCGGAACTTCAACCTTCAGGAAGCCATCATACACCATAGCCCTAAATCCGCCACAAATTGGTGGTGGTCAACTAAAAAGTAGAGGGAGGAGTGTGGACTCTGACTCGAAAGAGAGATGATCTCAATCCAAATCCACAAAATGGGAGAGAGGATAGGAGATATCAAGCCCATAACCATAGGCCGGACTCAGAGGAGAGTGGGAAGGAAGGAAGAGAGAAAAAGAGAGGAAGAAGAGGTGTTGTCAAGGTGGGGTTGGCGGGGGAGAAGGGTTGGGGGCCATAGCTCTCAAGCTTTCTCGCTCTCTATAACTCTCTTAGGTTGATGTTAACTCTCTTTAGTTTTTGGTTCAACACCAACAAGAATGCGAAACTGAAATGCACATTGATATAGAAATGCAAGATCCAAAACTTTACCGAGATACAAATCCTCATTCTGAGACGGGCCCGGGCATATGAACTGTTATTTGAATTATTTCTTCACAAGTACATTGCATATGATTCGCTACAACTAATAGAGAAGATCACAATACTCCAAAAACTAAGAGCATATAGAATTGAGAATTGTATATCAGTGCTCAAGCCATCACATGGTAATGACCACCGCTCTCTGGATTCCACCATTCTTGTTTACCATCTGATAACGCATGTATTTTCACATTAACGCAGAGGGTCTTATTTTGAAAGCATAAACCCCAGATAATGTTTACCTGCAAAAAAACAAACAAGACTCAAGCCTAAAACTACATATCAGCAGTCTACGTGTGTCTAATATTGGATAAAAATACAAGGCAAAGATGACACCAAAAAGACATGGTACCACCATCCAACATATAAGATGCAATCAGGAACGGTGAACCCTGATAATCCTAACCTAACCACACAATCTAAAAATTCCGTGCACATACCAATGACTACCACATGTTTATGTGGATCCCACCTTTTGCTCATATGGTCTTTCGGTAGCAATAGACTAGGATTTTCCCTCTAATTCGGGGAAAAAAAGTGTTGGGGGGGTTTCAGTTCATGGAAATATGGCAATTATGCATAAAACAAAATAATCATAATGAATGATAAGCATAGGTTACTTATCAGATCAGGGTTCACGAATCCATCAAATGCATGCTCAATCTTGGGCCCACATCAGTGACATTGTTAGATTGTTTTATTTTTGTTCTTTTTTTTTCTTAATCCTGTGTTTACATTACACGAGGTAGTCTCATAATCATCTGCACATTTCTTTCTTGGTTGAGGTTTAGAGGCTGATTAACCGTCCTAATTTTTCTCCTCTCCTTTTTCTCACCCTTTTTTCTCTCTCTTCTTCCAAACCCTGAACACTGCCACAGAGTACGGAATCTTTCTATGGTGCCCCAATGTGGTATTGGGGCACCGGTGCCCCACTAATTTTGGACCATTAGATCTGCCATAAACGAATCTGAGTCATTGGATCTCAAAAAGAAAATGGTTTTGACAAAAAACGAGGTGGTTTTGCGGTTTTCCCGCCCAAAAACTCGCACTTTACTTACCATAAATACTGGAAATATATACCACCAAATAGGCTAAATATTACCACCAAATAAGGTAACATTTACCACGCAAGAAGGGAATACTTACCACAAAATAAGGCGACTGGACAATCCGGTAGCAAGTCACCATTTTGAGCGGGAAAATCTAACTTTTTGGGGTGTTATAACACCACACCACTTTTTACTATTTCCAGTCCAAACTTTGTCCTTTAGCTAAGATTTTTTTGTAGTGGGCAACATTAGAAAATGAGATAAAAAAGGCTTTAGTTAAATTTTTTAATTTGTGTAGAATATTTCTTAGAACAATTTTTTGAAATAAAAATATTAATTGTATATAATAATAATAATAATAATAATAATAATAATAATAATAATAATAATAATAATAATAATAATAATAATAATCTCTAAAATACGTTAAAATAATTTTAAATAATTTACCTTTAAATAATTATTAAATATATGACGACCATGTGATAATTTGCAAAAATAATTTTTGTTTAAACACACGCTACAATAATTGTAATAAAAATGTTGAATGACGAAAGATTAATCAATAAGTAATAAATATTAAATAATTTAGTAGGACCTTCCACTGAATTAAGATAAAGTATTTAATACAATTAGATTTAAATGCAAAACAAGAAATTAAATTTATTTTTTCAATTGATTAACGTGATATTGTAACGATTAATAGTTGCAATTGACATTTGGTAGTGCTCGATTGACGATTAATCACAATTATCGGTTATAGTCAGAGTCATTCGACTAAGAGTTTAAGTGATCGATCAAAAAAATTTAAAATTGATCAATATAATATAAGTTGCAAATCTAACAACTAATAATCAAAGATAAATAGGGATGATTGAGCGAATATTAATACAATTGGCTAATATGAATTGGTTAATATAAGTTGGTATTACCAGTGTTACTACTAAATGTAGCAGTTAACAGTAGTGTTGGTTGAGAGTGATCAATGAATTATTGATATAATTGGTTAATGTAGTAGTTAATAAAATTTGACTAAAATGAATTGGTTAATTTAGGTTGATATTATCAACATTATTACTTAATGTACTACTTCACAGTAGTGTTGGTTGACAGGGATCAATGAGTGATTGGTACAATTGACTAATGTAATAGTAACTACTAACTATTGATCCATAATCCCTCATTCAATATATTATTTAGTTTCATTAATTATTAAAGATAAATATGTTTCAAGTGCAAGATAATACAAATTAAGCACAACTAAGAGACATTAAATATATTGGTAGTTATGTTCTCAACTACCCTTATTATAGTGCATTTATGTTACATAAAGCTATACTTACCCGTCATTAATGCCACAGTTACCATAGAATAAGGCTATATATACCACGCTATCTAATCTTTTTTACCACCATAACAAGTCGTATGTTGTGTGAACATACTACGGTTTCTAGTAGTACTTACCTTTTGGAAAGGAAAGACTTACTACGTATTCAGACATTTTATAAAAGTACAACAAGTCTGAATTGTTGCTTACCTACCACACATTGTGCCATTAATGGAATTAAATTTCTCCTACCTACCTTAAACTACTCAAAATTATTCTCAATCAGATTGTAGCAAGTATTTTCAACTATTCCATACATCTTCCTTCTTGTCTCACAAGAAAGCATAGATTTTCATTCAAAAAGCTATGAAAATTTGAAGAACAACAAATTGAAGAGTTTCTCCAAGTAAGTTTCTCCACAATAAGAAAGTTTCAATCCTAGATCTTGATCTCAAATGATACATAATCTCTCATTCAATATATTATTTAGTTTCATTAATTATTAAAGATAAATATGTTTCAAGTGCAAGATAATACAAATTAAGTAGAACTAAGAGAAATTAAATATATTGATAGTTATGTTCTTAACTACCTTTATTGTGATGCATTAACTATATTACATAAATGTATACCTACCCGTCATTAATGTCATACTTACCAATGAATAAGGCTACGAATACCACGACATCTGACCATTTTTACCACCACAACATATGCGAATACACCAAAGTTTTTCTTGTATTTACCTTTCTAGAAGGTAAAATTTACAATATGCTAAGACGTTTTTTTTTCCCCAATTTCTTAGGTGGTAGATTTCTCATGGCATTAATGGTAGCAATGATGATGGATATAATTTTAGCCGGATGGATGAATTAATAGAAGAAGATGATAATGGATATAACGTTAGTCGGTTGGATGAATTAACGGAACCTACTAAAAACTAAACCTACTTACCACGATTATATCATGTGTTTACTAAAAATTGGACATACTTACCACAACTATAGGATGTGTTTAAATTGATCACAGCTTATTTATTTCGATATAGCAATAATTTTACAAGTGATCAACACATTTTTTTTTTTTTGAACTGTTGGCTGTTTTGATGGAAATGAGACCAATTGCTGAATTGGGTTTTGTATGCGTTCACTTTTCAAGAACATTCACAGGACACGGAGTACAGACATGACACGATCAAACACAAGATACAGATACGACACACACAATCAAACACGTACAATACCAAATTGCAACTGAACTCAGCAAGTTAAAACTCAGCTAGTTAAAACTCAGCTAATCCAAAAATGCCATATTTACAAGAGAGATTACCCATCAAAAAGCTTAAAAACTGAGACACTTTGATTTATATGTGCCCAAAGGAGGAGCCACCCATAAAAGGTTCAACTAATACAAAATCTACTCATACAAAATCGCAAAGATGGAAAACATAGTTTCCACCTAAAACTCCTGAGAAGCAGAACCAATCTCGCTTGCTTTGCTCCTCATCATTCCTCACGGCTAGCTAAATGTGCCTTGGCACAACGCTGTTCTTCTTGTTATCTCTCACTGTATTTCCAGCAAGCTCCAACACCTAATTACAGAATCAGTCACTTCATCCATCAGAAACACCAATTACCCAAATTTTATAGTCAGAAACTATTTCCCAAAAAAAAGAAAAAGAAAACTAGTGAACCCTACAATCCAATGGGCAACCAGAATCCCAAACCTAATTCCATTGATCAATCAAATTCCTGCTTATATGGGAAAATGCTACAATACACATTACTTCAATGGGTACAATGCGAACTCCTCGAATCACTTTAAATTCATAAAATTTACATTAAATTTCATACCATGAACATCAGCCAAGCTTGAATGCATAACTTGAAGATATCAATTCATAACAGGTTTGAGAGACTTGATGTTTAGAATTTTTAAACAAACATTATCAATTTTTAAGCCAATGTTGGTGGTAGGAGCTTTCTATTCAAAGAATTACAGGGAACAACATCAATCACGTGAAGCCACTAACAACTAAACCTAAATCAATACAAAATACCCCAAAAAACAGCCGTTTGTCTAAACGAACTTTTTTTTTTTTTTCCAAGTTTTTAGAAGTTTGGATGTTAGTATATTAGTTATGTATCGATGCTTTCCTCGAACCCATAACCTCCCAAACCCTAAATATTGGTACACGACCAACTTAGCTAGGAGCCCTGGTCTAAACGAACTTAAACCATAAAAAATTAGCACAAATACAATACCTAATCTGAACCACCAAAATGATTCCAAGAGGGAACTTGTATCCTACTCCTATATGATTGAGTGCTAAAAGTACCCAAAATGAGGAGGAAAAAATGGCTTACTTGGGTCAGCAGTGATGAGCATAGCAGGAAACGGAAAAGCTAGAATAGAGAAAAATTATATGTTATGAGTAAAACCCTACTGGAAAAAACATAAAAGAGACAAATGGATTTCCAGAACGAAATTTTGTAAGTGATTGAAGGTAGATCCGGTTGTGAGTGATATTTTGCAAAGAAACTCGAGCAGATTCGCTCAGCGACCTAAGGCGTCGGCATCGACGGGTTTGCTTCCGATAGGGTCCGGCTGTGGTCAGCGACCGAAGGCGTCGGTGGGTATTTCCGATTTGAGGAGTTCAGAGAGAGAGAGAGAGAGAGATTTGAGAGGGTTGGTCGAAGTTCAACAACGAGGGAAGTACAGAGGATGAGAGCACCACCAAATTATTTAGGGCTTTCAAAATTTTGGAACAGGTTGAGTCGGTAACAGGAGAGAGAGGGTTGATTGGTTGATGGCTGAGATCTTATCAGGAGATTCAACGGTTCACAAAAAACGGGGGCACCGGTGCCCCAATACCACTTTGGGGCACCACAGCCGGATCCCAGAGTACGCGTTTATGATAGCTATATTTCGTCTGTACTTTGACAGAAGCTGCCAAACATATGCATCTCTAAAAAATGGTAGGAGAAGAGTGTCCAAGAAACCCCACACTCTTTGGCCAATGCCATAAGCAAATATTAAAAGCTAAAGTGCATCTGTATCTGAAGTCAATCAGTGAAGTAAGGTTTCTTAAGTTTAAAGACTTACAAGTCACAAACGGAGGAATGCTATGGAAACAAAGGCATGCTTGTAAGCCCTGTATTCTCTGGAATTCCCATCATCAAGTTAAGATTTTGTAACGCTTGACCAGATGCACCCTTCATGAGATTATCGATCTGCAATAGAATTCTTTAGGGCTTAGCCGGAAAAAAACAATACCAATACACAATAAAAATGGGTAAATGAAAGCACAAAAATGTCAAAAACATACGACGGAAATTATAATTGCTCTTCCAGGAATTCGATCCGGAAACACATTCATATTGCAATAGTTGGATCCGCGAACATGATGCGTGTGAGGAACTTCTTTCTCCTTTTTCAAAACTACAAACTCCTCATTCTGCATATTGAAAAAATAGAAGAGAAATGAGATAAGATTCCATCATCACCGAATTAAATACACGAGCATTTCCAAAATCAGTTAGCAATGTATGCAATGGTGAACACTGGAGGGGCAGACAGGGCCACCGCCTGGCTGAACTTTAGTATAATCTTATTTTCCCATTTACACTTTGTTGAGTATGAAAGCAATGGAATACTCTGAAAAATTACGTCTCGTATGATAGCAGACATTTCTCGCGCAGGTACAATAGACTATTGGCATACTCTACCTACTTTTTTGCCCTTCTGGTTTTACGTAAAGGCGCTCCCCCAAACGGGTTTCTCCCACACCACTCTAGGCACACTTCAACTCTTGACACACTCCAAGTGCACTCTCAGAAGTGTGCTCCTATGTGCACCCTCCTAGGTGCATTGAGCATTCCAACTGTGCAACCCACAAATGACCTATCCTTGCCTTTAATAGCCATCCACCTCCTCAACGGATGGCTAGGATAATTTTCATCCAATGGTTCACGTTCTCCCACCACAATCCTCCTAGGAAATATCTTTCCTCTTCATATCTCCACAATATTTAGAACTCTCCATACAACTCTCGGATGTAGCGGAGTTTTCTACATCTTTCCTCCCCTTCGAGAACCTTCCATAAGGATCTAGAACATTCTCCAACATTCTAAACCGCTCTAGAATAGTCTAAACTTTTCTCCAATCTTATGGAGAGTCCTCCACCATTGTAGAATACTCTAGAATGCTCTCTAACCTCCAAATGCTTCTAGAACTATGATGGAGGATTCTAGATCTATGGAGAGTCAGGTATTGACTCTAAACACTTTTGGTATTTACCATAAAAATAAGTGTTTTGGCTGCTTCAAAATCTTGATAATCTTACTTTAGCCCTTCAACTTTGATTTTCTCACCAGTCCCTCCAAATTCTAAATAATTTTACATTTGCCCCCCTCTTTGTGAAATTCCTAGATAATGCATGCGCATCAATCCAATCGTGTCATATCTAATGACAAAGGGAGAGATGGAGCAGAACTGAAAATCTCGTGGAATATGCAGACCGTTTCTGAACTACACAACTTGTAAAGTAGTTTGTCAAAATATGCACTATGCTTCTGTGGAACTTGGAAGTATGCAAAAACCAAGATTGTGGAAGCTGACAGATGATCACTTAGGTCATCAACTTGAGTAATGATTCACATTTCTTGCTCTCCAAGCCTCTTCTGTTACCAAACTAAGATAAGTTCTGGCTGCATGATTCTTCTTATCCACCTCCCCACCCCAACATATGAAAAGAAATGGAAAACCTAAAGTCAAGTTCCAATACGGTGATTTCTGAGCCAGCCACTACTAGTGATGAATTCTATCAACGCTTGGAGCAGTGCAATTAAGGATGATCTAGCAAGTAATTTCTCTGATAAATAGGATTGATCTGGTATTACAGATTGCAATTTACACACCTCGTAGAAGACACTCAAATGTTGACGCAAATCTTCAACTGATGCTCCCGGAGCTAATTCCACATATATAGTTGATTGCATACCACGGCTCTATGAGGAAATGTAGTTAGTATTGCAGATAGATTCGCTAAATTATCCCACAATCAAAGCGTAGCTATTACCATCGGCATTAAGTGAGGTGTGAAACTGACAGTCACTTCTGAACTCGCAGCCTCAGATAATCCCTGTTCAATTTCTGACACTGGAAATCACCAATAGATATGAGATTAATAATACAAGTATGGATGTCAATCAAAACATCCTCGATTACCAGCTAGAGCTATTCAAAAATATTAAACCCCGGTATAGATCCCAACTGAAAGGGCGAAGAGGAAAAAAAAAGAGCAGTTCAAAGTATACAGACTGCCCACAAATGGACCCAAGGGATTGCAAACTCATATAATAGTAAAAAACCATCCTCTGAGTTGACATTAGAACACATGTTCCAAGTTGAGGCAAGGAAGTCAGTTAAGGCATCAGGAAGTATTATCAAAGCCCAAACGACAAAATTGCCAAGAGTAATTACTAACCATGTCGATGGCTAGTAATTCCATAAGAATGAATCCCTTCAGCTATTTCAGTGTATAAATTTGCCTCCTTGGCACCGCGCCCTGCACAGCACATAAACTATTAGCAATGCTCCAACATAGATGCATGTCGCATTAAGAATATGCCAATCAAAATAAAGAATATACATACAAATGCATGACTTTGCACAAACACCATATTTTTACCTGCTCCACTGACACCAGATTTTGCATCTATAATAATGTTTTCACTCTTAATGAGGTTAGCCTGCAAGCATATGGCGATCCAAGAAACACGGGGTGATTAATTAGAAGAAGGAAAAGTGTAAACAGTGCTCACTGGAAGTTATGCATTCTGATGGTATATTCCGTCAAAAGAAGAACATTCTCTGCCTTCAGCAAAAGATTTCCACAATACAAACCTTTATCAAGGGAACAAGAGGAAGCTGAATAGTAGTTGGATAACAGCCAGGATTTGCAACGAGACGGGCGTCTTGGATTTCTGTTCTATATATCTCTGTTAAACCATACACAGCTTCTCTCTGGGTCCAGACAAAATAAGAGACTCGTTCACACTCAGACAGAGAGAATTCAGAAAGAAAGGAGAAGTAGTTGACAAATAATTGTGCAAACAATATTATACTGTGCCATCATGTACAGAGAGGGAAAATTCAACAAAATATGAGCATCAGAAGTTCTTAAAGAAGTGTAAATCCAACCTGCAACTCTGGTGCTGTGTGAGGTTGTCCATACCATTTTTTGTATTCATCAACTCGTAGCCGAAAGTCCTTCATAATCAAATAAATTTGAAATGAAAAAAAGACAATATTACAAACAGTGGTAGAACGTAAAACTGAAAAAATATGCATCTCGTGCTTACAGCAGAAAGATCAACAATCTTTAATCCTTTAGGAAGAGCTTTGATAATTTCCTGTTGGAGAAATAAATTAGTTAGAGAATGTTGACAGAAGATTTTCAATTGAATTTTCATAACAATTGTTCAACAATCTTCAAACAAGGATCTGGAAAAAATTATTCTCTCTTCTGACGTAATTAACATGTTTTGTATATAGAATGTTGATAGAATAAGCAAAAATCTCATGGAATTACCTGTGTAGTGCCATGTGGCAAACAACAAAACACAGCATCCACGTTCGAAAAGTCAGCATCATTAACAGCTATCATATCTGGCAAATGCTGCAAAAACTAGGCAAATCAGACATTGTAATTGGTATCATAACAGCACTTTTCAAAAGGATGAAAAATGATGTTTCAAAAGGATGAAGGAATACAAGTTGTGCTGCATTACAAAACTAGAATAAATGACCACCAGCTGCTTCATGGCATCCTCCAATAATGAATAAGTGCGTTAATTGCATAACTCAAAGAACGACATTGGTAACTTACCTCTTAGTTGTTATATGGAATAAAATAGGTTCAATCACATGAGATAAATGAAGTCATTTCCATCTATAACCTTGTTTCTTTTCAAGTCTTCGACTTACTGCGATGATTTTATTGCTCTAAATGAACTATGAATTATGAATGTGAAACAATCTAGATCTTCAAAATGCAAGATGTAAAATCCCGATCCTAAATGCCCACGTTACATGGTCGACTGGGCTTAATCATTTTAGAAAGGGCTAGTTAGGATCAATAATTGCTACGAATAAAAAAAATGAAACATTAAGGGCACTTTTATTCATAAAATAATGATAGCACCGCACGTGTGGTTGATAAAAATGTCACACGGTTAAATTTGACACATCGAAATGAGTTCATAGAGACTTTTTGGGTAGAACTTTAAGTATGAGCATTTCTCGTGTCAATATAATTAGACAGTATTTGAGGCACAGTATAATAATTGGAGCGTAGGAATCTGAAACACCCGCGATGACCCTCGTATTTAAATTAGTTAATGTTGAATTTTTGAGATTTTTCGGAGACTGGAATGTAGCCAACCCCAAGTAATTGGGACATAAGGCTCGGTTTGGTTTGGTTTGGTTTCGGAGACCGGAATTCTGATCGGACAGAAATTGCCATAAACAGATGTGCAGTGCTACGTGTTGTTGGGTTCAAGGGGTCACTACGCACATAACACACATCAAAATCAGAGAAAAAAACTCACTTTATATACAAAAGTTGAAAAAAAACTCTCCGGGGAGAGCATCTCCGGCCCTCCCTCTCAGCATCTCACCACCACTCGGACTACAATGCAAAACCCACACCCTATACTCTGCTCTCAGTACATACATACAATCAGAAGCAAAGAGTAGTTCACTGCCATTTAAGGCTTATGCGTACAAGTAGTTGAAACCGTGTCCACCACACTTTGGGTGTAATCCAGTACTTCTCGGTCCACTTGGGAGGAAGCTGACAAAGTCAACAGGTGTTGCGATGGAATTACGGGGAATTACAGATGTCAAAAAAAAGGGAAAAGGTGAAAGTTGTTTCATTCTTCACTGCACATAAGCATACATATATGGTATAGATAGGTCAGTAACTTGTAAGAAAACAAAACAAAAATCCAATAAAACCAGAGAGAGAGAGAGAGAGAGAGAGAGAGAGAGAGAGAGAGAGAGAGAGAGAATGGAAAGAACGGTAGAACGAAACTCCTGTAACCCCAAACCTCCACCTGACCTTAGTTGCACGAAGCGGGAGCGGGGCAGGAGTGGGAGCGGGGGTATGTAGAAGCTCCCTAGGTAGGGAGCGGCAAGGGAAAATTTAATGAATAAATACATATGAATAAGCTTATATATGTTCATATGTATTGTACATAGGAGTATGTTTTATGGTTACAAAGGGAGCACATATATATATGAGGGATCCCTCATTTTAAATAAAGTGAGGACCTCATGCTTCCCGACCAAATTTCGACGATCCGAACCGTTAGATGTGTTTAAAAAGTGTTTTTAAGGTCCACCGCGCATTTTTAGCAAAAACTGATCAGATGAAGCCCTTGCGGGTAATTTTTTTGGACGAATCCTCGCGGTGGACCTTAAAAACACTTGTTAAACAAGTCTAACGGTTCATATCATCAAAATTCAGTACGTAAAGTGGAAAAATTGCTTGGTCCTCACTTTATTTAAAATGAGGGATCCCTCATTAGAAGTTGATCCTATATATATATATAAGTCCTTATCTAGTCCGGGATCCCTAATTCCGGGACTCATAGTTCCGGATCAAATTTTCATGATCGAACCGTCCAATGTGTCTAAAACGTGTTTTTAAGGATCCCGCGAGAAATCATCCAAAAAAATACCGGGAAGGGCTTGATCAAAGCATAAAACTGTATATGTACAATTTTTGTGAAAAACTGCTCGGATGAGGCCCTTCCCGGTCGCTTTTTTTTATGATTTCTCGCGGGGACCATTAAAAACACGTTCTAAACACATTGGACGGTTTGGAATATGCAAAAGATTTTTTATGCCAAATATGTGGACTAAACATATAGATAAGTAGTTGAATACAAAACCGGAAAGAGAGTCCTAAATCTTTCTTCTTTTTTCTTTTTCTTCTTCCTTGCATATATTTGGAAAGAGACATGAGAATTTCATCCTTAAGATTAGTGTGCAGGTTCCCATCCTATTTAGGAGAGGGTTCCTGTCTGGATGGGAGCGAGCTCCCACCTCGGGAGCGCAGATTTGAGCTCCCGTCTAGGGAGCGCACCTATTTTAGAAGGATCCTGCTACTAAGCACCTAACTTGCCGCTCCCCATTCCATTGCAAGAATTCCCACCTCTCCTCTCACAATAATCTCTCTCCCACTATCTAATATTGTAATTTACATAACTTTTGATATTATATGTAAGCTATTTTGTTTAAAGGGACAAAACACACAGTGCTCATGCACACTGCGTGACCAGCAGCCATGGCTACCGGCCATCCACAGCTGCTTCGGTCACTCCTTGCCCCTCTACCAAACCTCTCCCTCTCCCAGCCCTCTCCGGCATTTTGACCCATTTACCTTCCAAAAATTAAAACCAGTCTTCCTGGAAAAAAAATTCCAAACAGGGATTCGCCACCATTAACATTACTTACTACTCCCTCTGTCCCGAATTTCTTGTCCATTAACGTGCATGCGTGCCAATTTTCAATTGCTTATATCTTTCAATGTATAATGTTTTTTATAATTTGAAAACTTTGTTAATAGAACTCATCGAGAACTATCAAACGAGATCCATATTGAATATATATAATATTATACATTTAAAAATCTAAACAATTTTTGAGGTGTTGTGAATAGTGCAAGTGGACAAGAAAATTGGGACAAATCTAATTGATTTTCTTAAAATCCTAGCAGTCTATATTAAGTACCCAATTGATACCAGCCACCGGAGTTGGAAATGGAAATCTTGATTGAGTACTACTAGAGAAATGGGGATTTCCCGAGAATCACACTAATCTATTAAAACCACTATTCTATTGATGAAGATGCGGCCTGACCCCAGTACACTAGATTATGATGGAACGACCCCGGGCTTTGAATATGGAAAACAGCCCCTAAGTTAATGACCGTACCCCAGTGTTAAGTTGCAGGAATCATAACCCGAGCAATAATAAAATCATGATAGTAGCCAAGCTCAAGTTAAATTAATAATAATAGCCATTTTGTGAATAATCATCAATATTTGTGTGTTAGGTGCAAGCCCTTTGGAACTCTGCATGTGTTGTGCTTAGAGTCTTATCTTTTTACAGCCGGTCCCAAGCTCGGATAAAGGAGGGTTGTGTGTTAGATAGCTGGCAGCCAACACGTAAAAACCACCGTTTAGATCCTTATGACATGAATCCAAACATGATTAATAGCTTTGGTTAGTAACACGGGCGGGGTGTACATTGACTTTAGATGCGGTTGTGCACAAAGAATGAGTATAATGGGTTTGAGTGAACAAGTAGCCCTTGACAGAGCTCATTGGAGAAAAAGGATTCATGTAGCCGACCCCAAGTAATTGTCACATAAGGCTCGGTTTGGTTTGGTTTAGGTGCAAGCCCTTTGGAGTGGTTAATTCACGACAAGTTAGGCGCAAGCTTTCAGTGAATTAAGCATGCCTTGGTTACATGCATTTGCTAAATGCGTTGACATGAAATGTTATTGCTTGAAAGTTGAAAATACTAGAAAATGTGAATCATGTGTTTTCTACATGAGTTGATACCATTGATAAAATGCTTGTTTCAAAAATGGTTTTCGCACGAATGTTACGGTGATATTTGAAACTGGACCATGGCAATATGTTTGAAAACGTGAAATCCTAATTTGCTAATACATGCTTGTGATAATATGATTCATTCAGACGGTGTCCCAAGCGCGAGGGGACGTTAAATGGACTAGTGACTTGAGGATATAAGGTTGGAGGTGCAGAACAGGTACGAAACGGGTATTGCTATCATACCACTCTGTAAAGGGGTCCCTCCCCAACCGACTGACAACAAAAGAAACTGTCGAATGGTAATAGTTTAGATGGGCATGTGAAATGAAAATGGATCCTACTTCTTGGACCAAAGAAAGGAGTCCTTCTTTCGACTATGCATACAAATTATCGTTTGCAATGTTGAGTGAATCTACTTTTGGCAAGTCATGAATATTTTTAGACTTGAATATTTCCATGGTCAAACCTATAACCTTGGTATATGTTTCTCACCCGAGCTTTGGCTTATGAAAATTCTTACTTCTGTTTTCCAGGTTGGAGTAGAGAGCAAGGTCGTGGTTATGTAAAGTTGTTCGAATGATAGTTGTAGATGCCTAGTTTGTAAATAAGGAGTGCTTTGTAGTTCTGTAGTTGTTGTTTGAATAGTGTCATTGTAAAATGTCAAGCTACGTCATTTAGCCAATCTGGAGTTGTACATAATGACGTTTCTGTTGTTTCTTTATAAATGGTGTTATGGAATGCTCTGAATGGTAATGATTACAGAGGCCTTGGTGATTCTGTCATCGCCCGGTCATGTGACCCCATATTGGAATTGGGTCGTTGCATTGCAACTGAAACAGGTACGACATTTTCAACAACAACAAAAAAAAAGAAGAAAAGTTAAAAGCAAATAACTCAAGCAGAAAGAATGAGAAAGAAAGCAACTAGGGACTACCAAAAAAGTTTAAGAATCTCAAACAGTAGGAAACATAGCTTCAAAGCATAAAAGGAATGATCCACGAGGATATAAGAGTTCATACTTGCGTTGCGAGATGAGGGAATACTGATCCAATCGATTGGCCAGCTTTTCTATCAGCAGTCATGACTGTAATACCAAAGTAAGGATGGTTCGCAAGAAGCCGAACAATCTGCATGAGAAGGATGAACTTCTGTATTCAGATTAAAAGGTCAAGAATGGATACATGTACAGACGATAAAGCAATAGAATGCTACATATACGTCACGTTACAAATCCAAAAAATTGAGGTAATGGAATAAGAGAAAGCTTTAGATTCAGAAATTCTCTATCCAGACATAAATTTATCGTCTGCACCTGTTCCCTTTCTTCATTTATGCCTTGCAAAATGATAGTTACCAAAAACTATTTTTCTTGTCAATATCCTTTGCCAGAAGATGTCATGACAACCACCGCAGCAAGACCATCGAAAACATAACATCTATCAAGATATCCATTAAAGCGTCCAAGCACAATTATTATGTTTCATATGAGAAATGATGTCACCTCAAACACACATGCATCAGTTTGCAGGTTTTCCTTATTCACAACCATGTTTTGCCTTGAATTAATGAAAATTCTACTTTTTTGCCTCATTTTGTGCTATGAAATATGACAATGTTAATTTTACAGAGAATCCATAGGAATAACACTCTGCACATCTCCAATTTAGGTATGCAGGTATAATACTCACACGCAACATTGACCTGCATCGTCCCATGATTGATGAGTATGATGCTATGTACTAAAAAAGATTCAAAAGAAGAAGGAAAACAGAACAAGAGAAACGAAACAAATGGGAAGGAAGCTAGTACATTAAGCAAGTGGAGTTATATTTGTTATATTTCATATCTGTTTGATCGGAATTGAAAGAAAGTTTTGAAGTTCACGCATTTCTTTCTATACATACACCCATTCTAATTTAAGAATTCATCACAAGAAGCTAGAAAATATGAATCTATCATGAAAAGTCAGCAAGGAGCAACTAAATACAAATTCCAATGATTTTCAGGGATGATTAAAGAGTGATCATCATCAAAACTCGTTACAAGTCTATGAGTTAACATGAGTACACTAATAAAAAAGAAAATAAATCTCTTCATGATTTCCATAAAGTTGAGCAGTCATTCAGACTCCATCCCTCCTATCCTTCCAACCACAAAGAGAGAGAGAGAGAGAGAGAGAGAGAGACCTCTGAACCAGTGTAACCACTGGCTCCAAGAACGCCAATTCGAACAGCTTTTTCAGGAATCTGAGCTTTGGTCTTTGCAAACTGCAAGCTCTGCGGTGGCACGGCTACCGACTTACAAACACATGCCTTCCTAGCCTTTGAACTTTTTGCCCCGTCCTACAATTTTAAACACAGGAATCTGAAAATCCACACATAAAAACTGAACTAACAAGTAACTCGAACTATTTTCCCGTATCCTCTCGATCTCAAATCACATCCATAAATGAATTCAGAACTAATAAACACTTGAATCTGTAAATCCCCCCTTAAAAACTGAACTACTAATAAGTAACTCAAACAATTTTCCCATTTCCTAAAAAATCAAAACTTTCAGCCGTAATATCAAAAAAACTTGGAAGAGTTAAGAACTAAGCATACGTTTCCCAGTCTGTTTAGTTGCTCAGAAAATTCCCGGGGAAAAAAAAAAAAGGTGGAACACAAACTAAAGTTTCCAATTTTCACTATATTGTATCAGGACACTATTGAGCTCATTTCGTGGTTCAAAAAGAAGAAAAGATTTCTACTTCAGTTTTCTAAGGAACCAAACAATGCTCCAATTAGTCTTACCTTTTGAAAGCATCTTTGGTTGAAATATACGGATCCATAGGCCACTGTAGAGCTCATTATCGATGGAGCAGAAACGGAAGAGCCACAAAACAGATTCGATTTCAAACCCTAAAGGGGGAGATTTGCCTTCAAGGAATATGATGCGTTAGAATCGGAAATTGGGGATATTTAGGAAAATTGTGTGCAACGAGCGGGTGAAGAAAATCTTTGACAAAGATATGTGGAAAGTAACAAAGCAGCTTTCGAAGAGCACCAATGGCGAAACCCGAGATTCACTGTTGTCAGTCTCACAAGGTGGCTGCTGCCAAATGGCATTTACGGTGACGTCAGGTTTGTTGAAGCAGAAGCCCTTTGCTGAGTAAAATTGCTAACTTCCACCCAATAAATCGAGCATAAATCATAGTAATACGTAGGGTTGCACATACATTTGATTTTTTCGCAGTCGGTTTTTTAGTTTATACTTTTTTAGATAATAACGAGGTTTTGTCATTCTGCCGTTTATGATGATCGGCTTTATTTAATATGAATCCAATTAAAATTTTAATTTTATTATCGATCTTTTTTTTTTTTTTAAAAACATGGTATCAAAATATAAATTAATCAACTATAATAACAATTCACATTTTATTAATAACATACTCAAACTAAAGTTCTAAGTTCTTATAAAAATAATAACAAAAAACCCCAAAAATTAAAAAGATATTGCAGTGCTTAAAAAGGATGAAACTCTCCAACATCCATCAATCTCTAACACCCAAAAACTTTTTATATATTTTCTATTTAAAATCACTTCACCTTTTACCATTTTTCCAATAAAAATAAAAGGAAGAAAATAATGAATTATTACCATAAGACAATAGTTTAAGGGAAAAAAACCTTCAAAGTTTTCTTAACAATTGCTTTTTAATTTCTAACCCTAAACAACTAGGAGCTGTAACATATATATTATATAGTATTAAAATAATCGGAGTAGTATTCAAAGCAATTTTCAAATTAATTTAGTAAAGGGCTTAAAATATCAGAAACCGGCCCTATGGTCCTAAAAATTTATCTCAAGCTAAAAAAGCACTAATTAATCTCTTGAGTGTGACTGTTGATTCATGAACTCCCGTGCAATGCAAATTAATTTGAATATTAATGCATATTCTACGGATATGGATATCTATATATTTTCTATTTATTATCCTCCACCTTTTAAGATGAAGTTACCATTTTTCCAAAAAAAAAAAAAAAAAAATGGATGCTACCCTCCCTCCCGGCACCCAAAAATTGTTCCCCAGACCCCAAGGGATAGACCTAGTTGATAAGGACTCTTATAAAAGGAGAGATTTTGGGTTTAACTCTTTTTACCTTCTTGGGGCCACATGAACAAAGATCCCATGATTTTCATAGGGTATTATGCTATCAATTAATGCCATAGTGGAATCCAGAAAGCTCAGAAAATGCACTACCAAGCACTAATTCTCTTGAGTGTGACTGTTGATTCATAAATATATGGGTGTAAGGTTTGCCTCAATTTTTTAATGTAATTTGATAGCTATCAAGCCACTAATTCATGATCTCAAAATAATCTAGTACCTAAAAATTCCACTACTAGTTGGCCTTGCGTGGTCTATGCGCGGCATACATAGACTCTGAGATTAGTTGAGGTGCGCGCAAGCTAGCCCGCACTACCCAGCTATCAAAGAAAAAAAAAGGTGCAAAACAAAATCACTCTTATCCTGGTATGCATAGGCGTGACATGATGCGGCAAGGACTAAGCCCAAGAGCGGGAGAGGTGGCACGTGCCATCTCCGTTTCAAAAATACACCCAAAAAAAAAATATATATATATATTGCAGTAAGAAAATAAATACAAAATTAGGAAACATCTAAATATAGATTGCACTTGGCTCTGTGGTCAAAGCGCATGACTCCTCTTCTTGACCATCAGGGTTCAAGTCCCTGGGCTCGTGATTTTACTTTTTCGCACCCTACCTCAGCAGTAACGTGACACATTCAAATACTAAATTTTTTTTCTAAAGTTTAGCAAATTTTCTTTACTATATGGAGAGGAACGTGACACATTTAAAACATTAAATTTTGTTCTAAAGTTTAACATTTTTACCGCACATTTTTTCACAGACTATGATAGTATGAATGTACAATGAAAAGGAAATCAAAAAAAAAAAAAAAACCTAATACATTGTACAAAAAATGAAAAAAAAATTGCAATTTAAAGCATCATTGGTTGGGGAATCAAGAAAAAATAATATCGTAAAGTTTTGTATTTGAATACTATATAAAAGAGTTGGAGAAAGCATTTATTATTTTAAAAAAAGCCCATATATGGTAATACGTAATGGAGTATATAACTTCCAAATTAATTTTTTCTATATATTTTTCTGCAACAAGTAACTAGTTTTCCATTGAGTGGAGTCACCCCCATAACCGACTCCGGGTTCCGTCCCCATGATGTGGGTCCCAAATATGTATAAGTCTCACAAATATAATACGGATCCTTAACACTTGTAAGTCCTACACGTTAAGAGTGGAGTTATAAATAACTGTAAAATTTAAAAAAAAAATCAAAAATTGCTTGTGGAAGAGATTCACTGTTGTCAGTCTCACAAGGTACGGATTAAAAAAAAAAAAAAAAAGAAGGCCTTGGCTGCTGCCTATGGGACACAGTGGACGTCAAGGAAGAGTCAAGTTTGTTAAAAAACTAGTGTTGCGAGAAGTTCTTTGCTGTTAAAAACACTAGTGTTGGTGTTGAGTCTCACAAGGTGTGTTCATTGGTGTTGAGATAAGGTTTTCCAACAATAATTAAAAGGTTTAGGATGGGTAAATTTATGTGCAGATGAGAGAGGCATAGGTAATGGGTGAAACGCTTTTTCCATTGCAGTCCCAATTAAAAGGTTAGGTCAAAGGCTCCAAGTTTAGCTATGAATGGGAATAAAGGGTTCGAAATTTGGGACCCATTGGGTTTCTCCCAATAAGTGGGTCAAAAGGTGCATGTAAGATCATCTCCACCCTTGCTCAAATTTGTACTTAGATTTGAGTAAAATTTGGGTGCAATTGTAAAATTTCATGCATGTAAGTTTATTAATGGGTCAGGGATGGATGGGTTGTAATTAGATAGAGTAATTTAGGGTTGTGGGTTGTATGTAATAAATGTTAGGGACAAGTTATAGTCATTACACATGAGGGTATTTTTGTCCTCAAATTGGTTATAGTTATTAGTGGGTTACATTTAGCAAAAACACGGTGGTTGCTGGTGTAGTGGGTAAAATCGGAGTCAAGATTTTTGCAACTCTTGCAAGTGTTCAGGGCTTGTAGGGTTGGCTCCTACATAAATTTCTCCATTAATCCTCAATTTTAATTAGAAGCTTTTAATTTGACTATTCTTTAGCATGGTTTGGTAAATCTCCATTAATCCTCAATTTTAATTAGAAGCTTTTAATTTGACTATTCTTTAGCATGTCCACAATGGTAAATTAGTGAAAGCATTACAGCTTATTGTAGACCAAAAGATATAACAAATGAAAGCCCAACACATATTTCGACCGTGGAGCTTTTGAGTCAGAAGAAATTATGGCAAAATAAAATGGATGAATTCACCGGAATACTGTATTCTGGAAACTTATTTCATGCTTGAGAGTTGAGCCTGCATTTCAACCGGACTTCATACAGTATGTTAAAAGTGCATAGAATTTTATACAATAATCATAGAATTTTTTCTACAGAAATGCTTTGTCACGGAAAATTTTATCACCGTTTTACACGCAATATAATTGGATCGTCGAGAATGCAATACAAAAAGAATGCTACTGAGAACAAATATAATTATGATGCCTTAGCTTGTGTACAATGACAGATTACAGGATCTTCTGGTCCATAAGGTTTTGCCGTATGGTATTTACAAGCTCTCGACCAGATTCTATTCAATATACTTTTGTGATGAAAACGCTATACAAAATACAAAACCAATCAAATTTAGCAATCGGCCAAACAAGACATCAGCTGAACTTGGAAATTTTGGCTGCCGCTAGCAAAAGGCTAACCATTCATATTGAACTTTTGGTGTTTGCCGGTTCTAATCTTTAACAGCTTTAACATCATCTGTCCAAAGAAGAGAGAAATGGAGTCTGAGATGCTCGATTTGGTGTTTGCCGGTTCTCATCTCTTCTTGAGCTAAATGGTGATGTTTGTGGCACGAGCTCAGACAATCGTACTCTTTCGCTGGTAATTCGATGCTGTAGTAGACAATAAGTGCATATTAGTCCCAACAGAGAGTCAATTTCGTGAATCATTTTTTAAACAATCATTCCCTTTGAGAAGGTAACAGAACCGTACGCGTTAAAGGAAAACCAACATCACGGCGAAGAATATTTGCTATCTGAAGTATGATATGAAAATAAAAACCACTGCTTTTTTACCTTGAATTTGACATCTTGCAACTCCCTTTCTAGTGACGTGACCCGGTTCTTGAGCTGCTCTAGTGCTTCTTCAGCTACAGAGAGACTTACATCACATGCTGGATTCTTTATGCCAGCAGCCTGCAAAAATTCGATTCGAACATGAGAAGGGCTGAATCGGGAAACACTATTTTGATGAAAAAACGTCGTGCCATAGTAAGAAAAAAAACTAATAGCGAGGATAATCTTCTCTACCAACCTTTAAAATGCTTGTGCACAAGCCAACTAGCTTTTGTGCTAATTGTAGCCTCTCTTCTTCAGTTTCCTGTAGCAGATTCACTTGAACATTATTACTATGCCAAGGCTATGTTATTTGTTTAAAACAAAAAACACTCTCATGTCGCATGTATTCTTGAGCAGACATAGCTCTCGAGAATCCGGAAAACAAGTTTGTGGAATGAAAAACTGCCCAAAAACAGTTTTTGCAAACTATTCACCAAAAAAGTTGTTCATGTTTAGACCGAAAACTTATAAGCAAAACCACTACAAAAC
This sequence comes from Vaccinium myrtillus, assembly GCA_016920895.1. NCBI lineage: Eukaryota > Viridiplantae > Streptophyta > Magnoliopsida > Ericales > Ericaceae > Vaccinium > Vaccinium myrtillus. Next base: position 12,987,484 of record CM029278.1, on the reverse strand, counting down.
AGGCCCGGAGTGTTTTGCTTACCTTGAGCATGTTACTTAACCGTTGCTCCTCGTCAAAATTGATGAAAGGACTTCTTCCACTGCTAGCACGAAATTTTGCAAGCTCTTCCTTGATACGTGTAAGAATAGCCTCGGTTCGTCTCAGCTTAATGCTGAGATCATCATTCTGACTTTTCAAGAAATTGTTTTCCTCCTGTTAAGTATCATAGAAAGCTTATTGAATATTAACTTCAAGAAATAGTGAATACAAAAATTCTACAACAGAGGAAGAAAATAAACAAGGATTTAATGTCCAAGACATGTTTCAACGTCAGTTAATTTCCACTCTAAGACCGCCAAATACTCAGGACTTCTAAATCCACTAGCATTTGCTTATTTTCTTGCCTTAATTTTGGCGTGATGATGGATTCGCTGCTGGAGGTTTTGCTGGCCAGACAGCTTCTTCATTTCAGCTTCCATTTCCATGACCTTTTTCTTATGATTAGCATTCTCCATCTATAGAAACAAAGATCAGGAAACCTAATCAGGAATAGTAAACAAGAAAAGCCATGTTTTCTGAATAATTGCTATTTGAAGCACATGCTCAAACAGAAACAGAGAGAGTTCTACCTTAAACATTTCATTTTCAGCCGTAATTATACAATCTCGTTGATGAAGTTTCTCCAATGCAACCTGTGCTGCCACCATCTCTGCCTGTTTTCTGTCGATTTCCTCTAGCCATCTAGAGTAAGAAATCAAATTTGATCAGACACGGTAGAAAAAAAGTCAGAAGGATCGAAAAATACTTAAATTTGAATTTTGGGGTCAAATTTGCTTACACTTTTCTCTCCTCGATAAACTCGTTGAGCAGCTGCTTTAAGTTCATTGCCTCCGGATCCTGCACAAAAGATGCTATTCGTAACAACGAAACGTAGCAAATAGGTCCACCCTGGTGAACATGATACTGAAATCTTAGTGTACCTTAACTTGAGCTTCAAAATTATCAAGACGAACCTTCTCTGTTATCTTTTGCACTTGCTCATTCTCTAGCAGTGACTGAAATTAGGAAAAGGATAAGGATGAGCATGAGTGTATAGACTTGGGAAGAGATTCAGTAATAAATGCTCGTTAGCATTACAAACGCAATCCAACTCACCCTGTCAACTGCAAACCATCCTAAAATAATGTAACAATTAAGTACTCAATCTATCCCACAATGTAAATCCCTTTTGGCAGTTCCATATTTGTTGGGGACATATATTTAATGCACTTGAACTTAAGCATGAATTTACTTTTCGCTGTCATCACTCCATTAAACCACTTTTAAGTTTTATGGTTTGAGATCCATTTTGGTACATCCCAAACAGAAAAGGTGACCAAACCAAAAAAAGGGGGAGTAGTTCTTTGGTTCTAAATCTCGTGAAATAGGATGATTGACCTCAAAAAATGTGACAGGAAACTTTGTAAACTTACCGTATACTTGGTCATATCCAACTTTATACCCAACAAGTCACGAATTACGTCATGGGTCATGCTCTCTGTGGAAGCTAATTTTGTGTTCAGCATGAAGATCTGGAAATGGCAACAATTGAAATGCAATGATTCATATAGCCAATCTCAAAACAATATGCAGCAACAAACTACGCATCAAGCCTACCTCTTTCTGTCGACTTGCAGCCAAGGCTTCAAGCTCTTCAATACGGGCTCGTCCAGCACTGAGCTCCTCATCCCTCTCAGATTTTATTTGTTGAGCCAACCCCAATCCAATACATTTGAAAGGGGAACCAGAACCCCTGGACTTTGATGCATTTTTCTCTAATTTTCTTGATGGTGAATTTGCAGCATGGGTTGGAGGGCCCTCAGGTTTGACTTGTTCAGCCATGGCTTCCAACGCCTTGAACTGTTTCCATGTTCAGTTTTTACTTAGTTTCAACAAGTGTAAAGAAGAAAAAGTCTAATCCCATTTATGCTCACCCAACTTCTTTGCACACAACTAAGCTGTAGGCTTTTACAAAAAATTGTATACTATATATGTTGGCCTACCTTTTGCTTGTACTCAGAAGCCTGTGCCTCTGCATGCAAATTTAGCTCAGTGATATGAACTTTGCATTGTGCAATCTGTTGAAAAGGAACAAAAACACAAACCTTAAATTCCAGTACCACAAAGAAAAGGCCAACTGGGTCAATTTATGGATGCCAACCAAAAATAAGTTTCATTTAATAGCTGAACACAAAAAAAACCAGGCAGTCACCTCTGCATCCCTGGTAGCTATTTCTCTCTCAAGAATTTGCATGCGCTGAAATGTTTCTTTGAGGTTTTTCTCTTTCTCATCCAGATTCCTGTAGACAAGGTACATCTATAATTAATGGCACATTCAGTATGTTACTGTAAAGGACATACTTCTAGTCGGATAATTTCTTAACCTTCTTATGTCAGTATCACCCCTTTTAACATCGTTCATCTGCAGTTTTACAGCATCAAGCTCCAGTTCTAGTTCCTCTCTTGCTAAGCGCTGCCGTTCCGCTTCTCCTTTGAGAATATGAACCTTAAAAAGCAGAAAAATGTGTCATAAATAGAACTTATCATATATTTAGAAAAATATGTCAGCAACACAAAGCTTTATTGGGAAGATTAAAAGGAGAAGAAAAGGAAGAGAGAAAACAGTAAGTGTGAGGGAGAGTGACTTGGTAAGTTTTTTCCCTTGATTGGTTGAGCAATGAAAGGAAAAGAAAGTAAGAAGAAAAGCATCATTTCCCTTCCTTTCCTAAGTTCCAGACACTGAAAATCTTAAAAATCTGTTTAAAAGTTACCTCACTTTCCAGTACATTCACGGTGCATTCTAGCTCTTCCACCGACCTCTCTAATAGCTTCACCTCCTCTTCCTTCTCTTCGGCGTAGAGCTTTCTGCTCTCAGCAATCTAATCAACATAACCAACCAAAAAATCAGAAAGATGAAAGATAAAAAAGGAAGTAAATCATGAACAATTTGTTGGAGGTGCATACAAACATGTACCTCTCGAGCTTCCACAGCAAGTGCATCGTTTTCTTCAGCAAGAGCATGTGCCATCTCCAAATTTTTGTTTAGAATAAGGACTTCTGCATGGAGATCATCCTTCTCCATAGTAACTGCATCCAAATTACCCTTCAAAGACTCAATGGTATAGTCCATCTCTCCAAGGGCAGTACCCATTTCAACAAGTTCTGCTTCTGAAGTCTCGTTTACATTCCTTGTCTCTGTTAACTCCTCCTCGATGGACCTTTTAGCCTCTAAGGTATTTTCCATGTTGGCTGTCAGCTCAAGATTTTTGCTGGAGAGGGATTCCACAGTCTCATGCATTTTTGAGATATCCAGCTGAAGAGTACAGACAATGCCTGTCTTCTCCTGCAATTGAGCTTCAAGTATTTGTGCATTGGAAACTGCTTCATCAAGCTCACGCAATTTCACAGCATTCTCATCTTTTAAAGCCTCAATAGAAGCCATCAATTCTTCAATATCATCTTTTTGGTCCTTCGTGTTCGATTTAGATTCTTGCAACATGCTTAGATCAAATAACAATCCTTTTTGAACATCATCCTTCCTTGATAACTCGGTCTGAAGAGAGAAATTTTCAGACATGAGCTCTTTAGCAAGGTTTTCCAAGCACTCTAGCTCTTCCACGAACCTTGATGTCATGTCCCCTTCTTCGCTCATTCGTTTTCCCATTTTGTCAAAAGTGGCACTTCCATCAGTCAGTAGATCCTGTATTCTGGAGCCGAACTTCTCTACATTTGCAACTGAATCGTAACATAACGAGAGGAACTTGATATTGTTTTTACCTTGAGATTGGAGTTCATTTCTCAAGGAAACAATCTCCTGCTTCAAAGTGTGAACTCTGACAACATGGATTTGCAAATCCTGGGCTTTGGAGCATAACTCATCCCTAGCAACAGATTGAGAAAGTTGGAGTTCTGAAAGTTCTGGCCGTACCCTGTCCAGGTCAGTCTTTAAATGGGAAATTTGGGACTCCAGAGAAGAAATTTCATCTAGCAATCTATGGTTCTCTTTATCAACTGCATCTGTATGGCTTATATATGACTCAACTTCAGATTTCTTACTCTCCAAATCTCCAGCAACTGAACAAAATTCTGCCTTCAACTTCCTTAATTCATTTTCCAGAGACTCATTTTCCTCCTCAAGACAGCTCATTTTGCCTAGCTCCACATCGTTCATCCTCAACTCATTTTGAAGTTCGCATGACGATGTTTCTAGCTTGGAAATGTCATCCTGCAACACTTTGTTTTGTTGGTCAAGGTCTGAGATACGGCTGGAAGAAATTTCTAAAGCATCTTCCTTTGTCTTTATATCTTCTATCAGTCTTTCATACCCAGCTTCAAGATTTTGCAGTTGGGACAACAGTCTCATCTTCGCTTCTGTCGCTTCAACTAGTTCACCTTTGCAAGTTTCATGTGAAAGAGCAATACTCTTGAGCAACTGAATATCTCGATCAAGAGCCTCGTTTGCTCTACCCATTTCTGTAATTGTTGAATTGCTTTCACTGATTTTTGATAAAAGCTCCTGCCTCTCGCTTTGTGCTTCCTCAACTTCTTTCTTTAGGAGAGACACCTCAACTTCCTTGTCGACAGAGATCAATTCCTTCAACTCTGCATCGACTGTGATAAGAATTAACTCTCTCTCGAAATTGTTGAGAATTGCAGACCAAATCACTTTTTCCTTTTCCATCTCAGCCTTTTGGAAAGCCATCTCTTCTAACATTGACGCCAGAATAAGCAACTCAAAGTCCTTTGCAGAAAGTTCTATTGCGAAATTCTCCTCCTGAACTATCAAATCTTCATGCTGTTCTTTCACAGTTTTTTCTTGGTCCAACAATGAAGCAACAATATTTCTGTTGTTCACATCTAACTCCTTTGTTAATATGGCAAGCTCAGACCCCATATGATTAGACCTTTGCAACATTAACTCCTCTTGGAGCTGTAGATCTAATATTCTCTTCTCAAAAGAAGTTAGCTTCACAGTGAGTTCACCAGTTTCATCTTCTTTCCTTGATATGCGATCAAAACCACTCTTGATGTCGGCCAAGAGTTTCCCCTTCAGGACCCTACACATTTCTAGCTCCCTTCTCGACTTGAAATTATGTTCCCGCAATTCTGACATGACGGAGTTTGACTCAGAGAGCCCATGGTGAAGCAAACCATTTTCTGCATTCAGTCCAGTTACTGTTTCCAACAGTATTCCCATATGACAAAGGTGTAGGACAGAGACAGCACAATCCTTGGCAAAAACCTCAGACCAGATGTCCTCAATCCATGAATGCATCAACTTTGTTGAGCTTTGAAGTTTAGACTTCATGCAAAGGAACTCAGAGGCCATAGACGTAAAATCTTGGTTAGTGGTCTGGAGTTGTGAATTGATGATACCCTCCAGCTCCAGGATTAGACTCTTCATTTCTACCAAATCTGATGCATACTGTTTCTCTAGATTTTCGTAATGGCAATCCTTCTGATCATTGGATGTTTGCAAGCTCTGAACCTCTTGCATTAGGATATCCTTCTCAGTGATCAAGGAGACCCTTGTCCTCTTCAGCACTTCAGTTTCAAGCTTCGCGGTTTCGTTTGCTATCACCAGCTCATTTATCATAATATCTGCTTCTTTCATGGTATCTTGGGCCTCTTCAAATTTAGCAAGTACGCAAGAAGCCTCAGCCGTTTTCTGGACAGCAACTGCCTTTGCATCACCGAGTTCAAGCTCAAGTAGCTGTAGAAATTAAAGAGGGGAGTAGAAAAATTGAACACACTTGTTAGGTGTTAACAAAGGTACAACAGTTAGATTGAATCTATATTCACCATCATTGAGTTCATTTAAGTAAAACATAAGATGATCTGCAACCTTTTGCTTAAAATTTTACTCGAAATAAAAGCTTGATTTGATATGAATCATTCAAACGGACAAGCTTAAATTGGGCACAACTCAAATCTAAGACTAAGCGTATTTGTAAAAGCTTCATTAGGGTGATTGTTCTGAATTTGGAAGGCACAAAATGACTTTCATGATTTCAGTAAAGATTGGAATCTCCCTAGATTTGTTTAATGGACTCTGTAAAACTCAGTTTGATAGAGGTTTGAGTCAAGGAGGAAAGGCAGTTTCAAGTTAATATTTTATTCCAAGTTTAATTGCAGATTTGTGCGAGGGCCGAAGATGGTCTAACGACTATACAATTGACAGCCAAAGATGGTCTAACAGAGACTATACAATTGACAGATACAGTGGTTTGAAAGGACAGATAAAATTGAGAGAAGTTCCAATCCAAAAGCAACAACTGAAAAAAACTCTCTGAAAAGTGAAAATTACGCTGGCAATAGCTTACCTACCTCTTTCTCTTGGCACCACGTACTACCAGCATCTTTCACGGTCTCTTCAACTGTACACAGCTTATGATCCAACGATTCTATAGTGCGTCCAAATAGATTGTCAAAGTTACTCATAGCTGCTTGTAAGGAAAGCACCAGAGTCAGAACACTTTTGATACTCTCCTTACTCTCTTTTTCAGATGTCCAAACCTTCTCTTTCTCACACCGCAGTTTGGCCATCTCAGCTTGCACTCCTTTCAAACTATCAAGGGCGGATTCTATTTCATTTTTCAGAAGAATAATGGTAGCATCTCTATCACTCTCATCCTTCCAAATTCTTCCAGATGCGAGGTTTTTCTGAACAGATGAATATTCATGTCGATTCTCTGGAATCTCCATTTTCAGATCCTCGACAGCATATGAGTCTACGTTGTGAATCTCTTGTCTCGTTTCACTGCCTGTCTGCAACAAGACCAAGATACAAGACCAAGATGAGTGGAATTAACCAATTCAAACCCTTCAACAAAAATATGATAAAACAGAAAAATGGAAACTGTCAGTCAAAACCCAATAAAAAGCTTACCCGTGCTTCACACTCTCCATCAATCAACAGAGAAACAGGACTTCTTGTGGCACTATCTTCGTTAGTGTTTGCGACCTTTTGTGTATAGTCATTTACACAGTACTGGAGTGCTGAAACACCATTTTTTAGCTCAGCAAGTTTCTCACTGGTCTTCAAAATGTCACTTTCTCGTATTTCTTCAAGCTTCTGTTCCACAGCACAAGCTCTCTTCTGCTCCTGAGAAAGCTGCAGTTGTAGCTCACTGCAACTTTGGTTCAACATAGCCAGTTCTCTTCCCAGGGACTCAATCTGTTTCTTTGCTTCAGAAATTTCAGCTGTCTGATTGATGAGAGAAACATCCTTATGCTTTATCTCCTCGAGATGAGTAGAATTTATCTCAGAGAACCTATTCACAATGACAAAAGCAACTGTTGCACAGATTGATGCTTCTTGAATTTCTACTTGCCCAAGTTTAATCCTGTTCTCCAGCTCTTCCATGGTAGACTTTCTCATGGACAACTGTGATGTCAACAGACAAATTTCTTTCTCCTTGTCCCTGCACTCTTGCTCATGTGCTTCAGTAATAACCAAAGCCGCCCCTCTCAAAGACCTCAGCATGACCTCCATTTCACTTCTTTTATTACTAGCATCTTCTAAACATTGGTTTAGGTTTTCAATCAAATACTCCTTCTCAGAGAGTACCTTTCTTATCCTGCCAACTTGCTCGGAGATTTGATTTATTTTCCAAGGAAAGGAACTGGAAACAGAATCAAGCTCATCCGATGCAACTTTGAGTGCCTCATTCCCATCCGAAAGAAGTTGTTCAATCTCACTGGTCACCAACTCCCACTCTTTAGACATTATTATCAGTTCTTTGTCTTTCTCTTCCACCATCTCTTTTGAAATTTTGTTCTCTTGCTCCATTAACTTCATTTTTTCCTCAAGCTCTTTCAATTCAGCTTCCAAACTCAACAACCTCTCTTGGGTCTCCATCTCTTTGCTGTTACTTTCTTCTACTTGTTGCTGAAGAAGGGAAAGTTCATCCTGCAAGCAGACTATTACCTCAGCAGTTTCAGCCTCAACTTGCCTTCGAACTTCATCCATGTCTTCTTCATTAGATTCTTGAAATTCACGATCACTTTGATACCGTGTATTCAACCTCTTGGCCTTTTCAAGAGATTCATGCATCTTCTTTAACTTCCCTTGTAAAGAAGAGTCTTGACTTTCTGAGCTCTTGAAAGATTGGGAATCTCTTAATTCTCTATAAAACATTTTCTCCTTCAAAGCAGAGATTTCAAGCTCCTGTTTACTTAAAAGCTCCGCATATTGGCTATTATTACTTCTAAGATCCTCCATCTCGTTGATTGACAGAATTTGTTGGGACTCCAGAGCTTCAATAACAGATTTTGCTTCCTTGAGCTCTTCCTTCGCATCTTCACATTGTGCGGCTATCAGCAAGTTATCTTCTTTTGTCGTCTCAAGATCCCTAATCAAGCACAGTTCCCTTGCCTGCAATTCTGCACGAGATGACCTTTCTTCTTTGAGAATTATCCTCAGGATATCCACCTCCAGTTGTAAATTCATGACTTCTTCTATGTGTTTCGACAGATTTTCCTGCTTTGTCTGATTCTCTTCTTCAACTGAATTGAGTGAGTGATCATCCAAAGGTGGAGTTTCAAATATGGACTCCTGAAAATCAAGGTTATTACCAATTTACCACCCATTAAGAGAACTCCCACGTATTCATGATTAGATAAAGAAGGAAAAAGAAGAAGAAAAAGAAACATATCTTGGATCTGCTTTCTCAATGGATATAAAGGACCAATATAAGCGTTCCAAGTTTGTCTTGGGTAGGTCATTTATAATTAGAAAGATCGGGCTACTAGCCGATGCATTCCATTGACAACCTCCATTATTCTTTCTCTTGATTTTAATCAGTAAAATGAGTATATAAGAATTTAAAGCAGATTAAAATAGGGAGTACAAGAAGTCTGTCAGCAAAAGTCCACTTTGCAAGAAGACATTCCAATTTCAAGAAATCAATTAGTGCTCTTACTGTCAACAAAAAGAAAGCTCTATAAGTACAATTACCTTTATTACTTCAATGCTGCTGTTGTGATCATGTGTTGTAGATTTGAGGTCATTTAATGAAGCATGCAGATTATCAATTTCGCTGTGTAAACAAGAAGACAAACTGGTAAATACCAGAAACATCTCCAGACGTGAAACAACAATTAAGTTGACAAAATAAACAAGTAGGAGAATGAGATTCAATTACATTCTGAGTCTTGCATTTTCCTCTAAGCAAGAGCTTAGGTTGTTCCGGCACTCATCTAGCTCACTGAGAGTCTTATTCAACTGAAACAAAGAAGAGTGAGCGTAAGAAGAGTTTCAATAAAAGATACAATCAAAAGATCAAATGGGTAATTGTGAAGTAACCTCCAAGTGGAGC